>OW799237.1:66875125-67475125 GCA_941918925.1 Phyto melanocephala
TATATTACAATTCAATAAAATTTTAATTAGTGAATCGTAGTATTAATTTTAAAATTTTTGTTTTTTTTATTTTTGTTATCATTTTAGTATTAATAAAGTATAAAATATGGCCATATACACGAATTTTTAAAGAAAACATTTTTTGCAGCCTAATAAAATATTTAAAATTAAGAATAAATAAAATAATTTCAATACATAATACGAATTAAAAAGTAAAACGAAATGTGTAAAACTTTGCAATCGGTGCTATCTATCAATGATAGATTTTATTTATTGTCGTACCCTTGATTTCATTACATTTATTAATATTTAATGGCTTAAAAACAAAAATGCAAGCATTAGTCAAAATTAACAGTTTTTGCCGAATATGCATACTTCTATCTGATGGTTGTTATTTTCAATGGCACCAACACATAATTGAGGTTCAATGTCAATAATATACCGAATTATCTCATCCTTTAGCTCTTGATCTGTTCTTGGCTTATTGACGTACACTTTTAAATATTCCCAAAGATAGAAGTTCAACAGTGTCAATCAGCCAATCAGCATCGCCATGACGTGAAATAACACGGCCACTGAGTTTCTCGAGTAAAAGAGCCATTGTATCGTTGGATGTGTGCAAATGGCAACAATCTGTTGAAACCACATATCATCCAGGACCATATTCTCAATATCTGGCCCCAATTAGTCCATTATCATCTGAGGATAGTGAATACTATTCACGGTAACTGCTTGGCCGACCTCATTTTCGAAGCAGAATGGCCAGATGACGTCAACAACTCACCAAACAGTCGCACTTTGTAGATGCATCGGCCTTTCAACAATCAATCATCAAAATGCAGAAATTCTGCTTGTTAACAAAACAAAGTCATCATTCACTTCTGTCTGTTCAGTAGGCTTTAGCTTTAGTGTCATTTAAACCTTTTAGGGCCATTATAATAACTTATCGATAACTGAAGTAAGGATGTTATCGGGCAGATAATTAGTTTTTCGTTATAACAACTTTACTTTAACCTAAAAGTGTCCGATATGTTAATAGGAAGATCACTCTACCTTTAACTTTTAACGTGAGGTCAAAGCATATTTATTCATCAGGTAATTGCAGTTCGGAGAGAATTCTTTTGTTTATATTTTTTATGTATGAAGTTTGACATTTGAAATAAATTAAAAAAGAGAGAAAATTGTTTTTTATTTATGCATTTTGACAGCTGAAACTTAAAATAAGTGAAGAAAAAAATAATCAGCTGACGAATCAAGAGTACCTGATGAATAAATATGCCTTGCGTGAGGATTATAAATTAAAAGTTACCATATTTTTAACGGTATAAAGGAATTGTTTACTATTCGTTTGCCGTTGCCACTTTGTTTTTAATGAACTATTTAATTTGTTACGCTAGGTCTCCACGTAACAATTTTCATTGCTAAGCTTAAGCAAAAACGTCGGCAGAATAACGGCACTTTATTGCTAAGGTATGATTATTTTCACTGGGTGGAGAACACGACACAAATAATTTATTTTTATAATTTAATATTTTTGTTTTAACTTTTATGAGTTTTTTTTAAATACTTTACTTTTAATTATTATCAGGTAAAATTATTTTAATTTTCCTTTGTTTCTGCAAAGAAAAACATAAAATTCAAAGAAAATTAAACGATTTTGACAGCTAATTGCGGCAATAATTACTCAAGCAATCAGCAGAGCAATGATTGCGCAACAAATTGCTACATATGGCAATTTGCGGTCTACACCTTGCAATTTCTATGGACGCAATCAAATTTGACTATTGCGGTAATAAATATTGCTACGTGGAGACCCCGGCTTACAAATACTCGGTATTTACTTTGGTGCTGCCATATTTAAACAAAAAATACTATTTATTTTACAGGGAGCTTGTAATAACGAAAAATACTTAATAGTCAGTTTATTGCTCACGTTAACAAACGTTACCTTTTATAAACATTAACTTTGTCGGCAAGTTGTAATAACGTCTCTTGAGCGTGTTAATTTAAATCTTTATTAAGAATTCGCATCAATGATGTTAGTTCAATTCTTGGACACGACAATGAATCGAGGTTGACGGCTCTTTTGCCTCACTATCGCAAACGACAGCAATGTTTTTCGCAAAACGAACTGGGCGAACAAGCACAGATATTTTCAGATTTCCAACAGATCCGATTTGCTAATTTAGGAGCACATTCCTCCCGATTGGGGACCAAAAAAGCATGAACTGCATAAAATGCATGTTGATTTGAACGTCCATTTTCGTAAAAGGATTCAACAATTTTATCGCGCTGCTCAATTGTGTACCTCTCAATGTTTGAATTTTTCAAGCACTAAAACAAAATTGGGCAAAAAAATTGACGTTAAGGTATGATTCACAATTGACATCTTGCACTATCGTTGAACCACCCATTGCAATTGTTATAGTCTTTTAATTCTTTATAATTGGCTGTGATTTCAGAGTTAAGGGTCGGCGAAGGGGGAGATATACCCTTATACGAATGAAATACTATTTATGACAATTCCGGCATATATTTATAAGTTCAATGCAAAAACTTTGTTTGTGCCAGCAAAAAGGTCCGGGTTCTGCTAGTAGAGAATATTACAATGAATTTAGAATTTTCTCTCTTTAAAGATTTTTTAAAAAGAATAATACATAAGTATATAAGAAATTTTTAACATTACAACAATTTTAACATTTTTTAATAACGAATAATCGAATATGTTTTACAAACAATTGTATTCATTATTTACTACTAATCTTCGTAAAATATTTTTCGAAAATTTCATCACAAACATTATTCGTTTTATGAATTTCAATTGAATTTTAAATGTCACATAAGCAGTGAAAAATCTCAATATGTATGTTGGATTTCAATATAATTTTTAATACTATTACATGCTACTTAAGACGTGGATGTACTTAATTATTTATTTCTGCCTTTTCAATAATTATTTATTATTTAAATATTGAATTTGCAATATACACCAAACGATAAATCTCCTCTTTTCGTTTTATTTTTTCAACATGTATAAATATGTTTATAAGATTATATATTAAGAAATATGTCCGTACATGCATGCGAGTATAATTGAATTATTTAAATTATACAACCGACAGGTTAAAGAAGAAGAAACTATAAATTCTACAAAGAGTAAACAGAATTTCTATTTGTATGCAAACATACTTACATATTTGGGGTATTCACAAAGTTTGCTATTATGTCCCATTTTGATAATGTAAAAATTTTCTTATATTTTTATTTGGTTTTTATTGTTTTTACTCATTGTAAATTTACTAAACAGTGTCCAGCTAGAATAAGAATAAATAAGTTTGTGTGACAAATTTATTACACGGTCTGTCTGATTTGGTAAATGTTATAATAAGCTCTGTGCACAGTTGCATTTTACAGTTCTCTATGAAATTGTGGCACCGGTAAAAGATTTTGCTGCGATATTTTTCAATATGAAAGAGTTCTGTCAGATTTTTTTGTAAATTAATCACACGATTGCGATGATGGTCTTAAATGAACACGAATAAGTGAACAGTGTTAACAGGTGTTTTAAATTAAGAAAGAGTAACTTCGGTAAATGTTTTTCATCAGTTTCAAAGTACGAGAGGTAGTTGATAGTGTGGTTCAGAAGTGATGATTTTGACACGAACGTCAAAGATCTCCCAAGTCAGACAAAAAATGACTTGTTAAACATGAACACTGTTGTTAAACTTAAGAATTCATTCTTATTTTTAAAAAGATTTGCGAGCAGCAGGATTTATCCAAATGCAGGGAAATTTAATACTATACTAACTGAAGCCGCGACTCCTTAAACAATTATTTTGCTTTTTCGAAATGCTGCTTTAATGCTATAAAAAAAACCATTTCTGCACAGAATCAATAAATCCGGTACAAAATGGATCAATTGTGGTAATCTGAAGCATAAAAAATCATTTGAGAAACGCCAAGCCAGCTGAATCGACATAAAATCTAGGGATGCGTACAGAGTGTCTGCTTGTTGCCGAGCCGGCTGACGCTTATTGCGAGAACTTTTTCATGCGAGAAACAAATTTGAGTATGCATAATGGATGCGAGAATCAGCGCTGATATTTTTTCTAAATATTATTTGTGTTTTATGTATGTTTGTATGCATTTTAGAACTCTTACTAATTCGAATCCTTTGGAAATTATAACCATAAATGGAAAGTCGTTTGTATGAGTGTTTTTTTTTTTTTTTTTGATTATTTTCTAAACGACGATTCTCTTTTATTATACGTTTTATTAAAAAAAACCTTTGGAAATTAAAATTGTTCGAAAATTAGAACTACCCCAGGAACAAAGTGGTTATAATTTACGAGCTTCTATATTATTATAATTATATAATTTATAATTTTATATATATAATTTATAATTATAGTTATAGTTATAATTTTAGTTAATTTTTTTATTTTTTTGTTTAATTTTTCTTTTTTAATTTTTATTTTCTTTTAAATGTTTATTTTTTTTTATTTTATTTTATTTATTTTTTCTTAAATTTTTGTTTTTATTTTTTTTAAATGTTTTTATAACAACAATGTTGAATCATAACAAAAATGGAACTGTTTTCTCGCATTCAATCAGCTTTGCGCTCTGACTAGCTTGGCTCCCAATATTACCTGTTTACGCTTATTTGTACTAATTTGTATAGTACCAGTTTTCTCGCAATAACCGTCAGTCGGCTCGGCAACAAGCGGTCACTCTCTACGCACCCTAATATTTTGATAGCGCTAACGTAATGCTCTATACTTGGTGCGGCCAAAAGGGTCCTATCTATTATGAGCTACTGAAATCTGGCCAGAGCATTACAGGGAATCTATATCGAACACAAATGACTTGTTTGAAGCGAGCATAGGCCGAAAAACGCCTAAAATATGCGGCCGGAAATGAAACCGTAATATTCTAACATGACAACGCTCGGCTACATTTGTAATACTATGAAGCGGTTGGGAAGTTTTGCCGCATTCCAGTGCAGTTACCATTTGCAGAATGCTCTCTTTGGGATACACATCACTTTAAAATTGGTTTGATTCGTTCTCGGCATCAGATATATGGGAAAAGCCAACGATAGCCAATACTTAAAATAACTCTTTATTGAGCAAATGCTTTAAAATTAAAGTTAATTAAAGTGCTCCTTGGTTCAATGCGGAGATTAAATTTCTAATTGACAATAGAAATCGTGCATACTCTAGGTGGAAAAGTTTTAGAACTCCTGAGTTACATGAAATATTTAAATCTGCAAGAGTTGCTGTTAACAAAAGTATAAGGAAGGACAAGTTTATGTTTTATCAAAATAAGTTTCAATCATGTGTTGATTCACAGAAAAAATGGAGAGAAATTCACAGAATGGGATTTGTTAATAATAGAAATACTGATACACAATTAATTGACGTAAATCAGTTAAATCAACAATTGCAAATATACCTATGCCAGATATAAACATTAATTTTTACAATAATATTGTTTTAAATCAGCAGCAAGTGCATGAATTTAATTTTGTGCACTTTACACAGGAAGACGTTTTGCAGTCATTTCTTAACATTAAATCTAACGCAGTTGGTTATGATGGAATGCATCCAAAATTTATTAAACTTACACTTCCATATACTCTAACTTATGTCACCCATTAATTTAATACCATCATTACTACGTCTACGTTCCCGGCTATGTGGAAGCATGCAAAAATTGTACCGGTTTTAAAATCGGATAAAAGTTTTCGACCTATTGCGATCTTGCCGTATCTATCAAAAGTTTTTGAAAAATTAATACACTCAGAAATAAGCTATTACTTGCATACAAATTCTTTGTTAAATGAGAGGCAATCGGGATTCAGACCAAAACATAGCTGCCTTAGTACTTTATTGGACGTTTATGAAGAAATAAGGTGCCAAATCGATAAACGACAAACGTTGTCGTTTCTCATATTACTTGACCATTCGAAGGCATTTGACACTGTACACCACTCTGTTCTATGCCACAAATTAAAGCAGATGTGCAATTTTTCCTCAACTGCATTAAAACTTGTGTCATCGTATTTATGCGGTAGAAGTCAAAGCGTTTATTATGAATCAAAAATCTCAGGAAGCTGTTCAATGCCAAGAGGTGTGCCACAGGGCTCTATACTTGGCCCACTTTTGTATTCTGTATATGCTAATGACCTTCCAATTTATGTAAAACATTGCCAAATACAAATGTATGCAGATGATGTACAACTTTATATTAGTTGTAGTGTAGCAGATGCATCAAATTGTATACGATTGATAAACCAGGACTTACATGAAAATTATCTATGGGCATCTGCGAATGGTTTAAGTTTGAACCCTAAAAAATCAGCCGCATTAATCATTGGATCACCAAGAAACTTTATCACATGTCTTCCGCCAATACAGCTTAATAATAACACGATAAAATTTGTTGAATCTGCAAAAAATCTTGGTATTATATTTAACTAGCAATTATATTGGTCTGATCATATTAAAACAACATGTGGGAAAACTTTTGCTATGCTACGAAATCTCTGGATGTCACAATATTTCACGCCGATTCATATTAGAATGCTATTAGCCAAAACCTATCTGTTGCCAACTCTTATGTATGTTGTGAGATGTTTGCTAGCTGTGACGCTGTAAGCAGGCGAAGGCTTAACGTAACATATAACAACATTGCAAGATATGTATTTGGTATTGAAAGACGCAGAAGCATATCTCAATTTGCGAAACAAATTTATAATGTTACATTTGATAATCTACTAAAGTGTCGTACATTATTACTTCTTCATAAAATAATATATAATCGACAACCGCCATACCTACATAGAAAGATAACATTTTCCAGGTCTAATAGAGGAAAAAGGATAAGCAGCATAATATATACTAAAGCGATTTCTGAGCAACACTTCTTTATTAATTCGATTCGTCTTTGGAGCCAACTACCCCCTCAAATACAAGTCATAAACAATGCAAGCCATTTCAGATCTGCCATATTTAAGCACTTTTCATAGTATGTATTTGTTTGTCTTTAATGTAACTTTTATTTTCTAATTATGTTTCATCAATATAAATAATGTTTAAATACATATATGTAGTTTTTAAGGATTAAATATTGTTTTTAACTAAATTCTCTTGTCAAACTGTAATCTTTATTTATTTATTTATCTTTTTTTTATTTTTTATTATTATTTATTATTTGTGTAAGTTATGTTTAGTTATTGTAGCTTCTTGATTAAATGTATTATTGTTCTTTTAATTTCAGTAGAATTTGTATACATATGCCTATTACTAACCAATACTATAATATAAGACATCTTCTTGTTGTATTGCAATTACCAAATAAATAAAATGAAATGAAATGAAAATGAGCAAGGAGTGGCCGTAGCCAATGGCGATCGTTATCAGGCCATGTTGAACGAACTTTTGTTCACGAAAATTGAAGAGAAGGATATTGGCAACATTTGGTTTCAACAGGACGGCGCTACGTGCCACACAGCCGAAGCTACACATTTTTTATAGCATTTTTAAGTTATACACCCAATATATAAAATAATAATATAATAATAATATTGATGTTTTTTTAATCTTGGGTCAGTCGTTTAAGGCGCTTTTACACACAATGTTTTTTTCAGTGTCGAATTTTCTACTGCAAAATACATACATGTAAAATGCATGTTTATAAATATCATCCTACATTTACAGTTTAAACATTTTCAATTCGAGTGAATTTCATTTTAAACTGAAAATCCACCTGATATCAGTTTTTTTTTCGTATCATTTATTTGTGGCGCCAAAAACAAAATATTTGTTATAGGTTTTATCAAATTAAACTAAAAACGTAAGTGTGAAAGCAAAATTTTTAAACCATCTGTAAATCGTCAACTTTGCGAACATGCGCATTTACAGATGGATCGTACAACTGACAAAGCGACTGTAAAATACATATGTTCAATTCACAATACCATAATGTATTCTGTATCGTCTATTAAAATACAATTTTAATTATTTACTTGTGAACACAATTATTTTACATGGGTAGTATCGTTGCATGGTTAAATGTCAATGGATATTAAACATCAGGTAAATAAAAAATCAGGAATGAGAAAGTTGATCAAATCTTACTTCTGTAGAGCTACAATGAAATTAAAAAAAAATGTTTGTAAAAATTTAAGCAAAGATAACAAAAAATCAACAAACCATTTTAGTTGAATAATATTATGTATTTATTATTTAGGAAACAAAAAAAAACTAAAAAAACTAAAAAAAATATTTTTTAATTTTGCAAAAAATATTAATTTTCCATCTCTGTATGAATACATTCATCTTAAAAAAATATCAAATTAAATTGTATTGTTATGCAAAATGTTTCAATGGAAGTTACCAACAACAAGCATACAATATTGTATTGTAAACAGAAGATACAAAAATAGTACCAATAGTACAATACAACTGAAGTTGTGAATTGAATTATAGTGTGTAGATGCTCCTTTACTGAAGTTCATTATTTCGAACAACTTAGTTTTTTTTTACTTTCTTATAAATATGAATGAATGTATGAAAACGAAATTACAGAAATTGAAATTTTTCACTAATAAAGTAAATAAAAATTTATTTTTTAAAATCTCTAGAAGAACTTAGCCACTCAAGTCACCTATGTCTATCTACGCCACTGCAGACAACACTAGTTAAACATACTTCTTCTTTTATATTTAAACTAATAATTTCACATTAAACGAGTTTGTAAATGCAAATAAAAATCAAGTGTCATTTGATAAACAAGCAAAAAATACATTTTATTAAAAAAAACCTCTTTATTATTGTTATTATTTACAATATCTTATAAGAACTTTTTTTCTAATATAACAGGAGTTTCAACAAAAATTCTTTCATTTATTCGATTTGGATGGAAACGGTTATTTGGTACAAGATCGTTGGATTGAACATTTAAAAGGACGTTTAATGTAAGTATTTATTTTAATTATTTTCACAATCTTATGTGCTGTTTTTAGAAACCGAACGATCGGTTTGAGTGAAAGTTTTATATGTGTTTTTTTATATGTAACAAAAACAAACTACCGGCAACGCGATCGTTTGGACTGTAAAAACATCACATCAATCTCTTTTAAAATATTTGTTTTTTTTCACCATAAATTCCAAACAACAACTTTAGCGTTAAAACTGGCCAATAACATGGGTTAACATTAATGTTAATATGTTAACTTCAAAGGCTTTGTATATTTCGTGCATTTATTTGCAACATATTTTATATTCAATTTTTATACCCTTCACCTGCGGTGAACACGGGTATACATTATAGCCTTCTCATTCCGTTTGTAATTTCTACAATATTGTTTTCCGATTCCATAAAGTATTAATTTTCGAAAGCTTATAAATATGGGAGTGAATTAAACCATGTTCTTCTGTCTGTGTGTTGGTTGAAATTAACTTTTTAAGCATCCACATGTTGTACAGAAACATATGTATGTGGTATAAATATCCTATAATGAAGTGCTGTTGAAATCCGGGACAATCACCCTTCAATTTTTGATATATGAGCAAAAAAACACTGTCTCTGTTTATTTTCCTATGCCTTTAGGGATATTCGTCAAAATTTTTGGATAAATCGGTTACTAATCGGCAAACAAAATTCTTTTGTCTTACTGTAACACAGGACAACACTCAATATGCTTCCTTGAATTTATCAACTGATTCTAGTTAATTTGGGTGCGCTGAATTCAAATCTGTAATCAATCTATCTGTAAATCTGTCTATCAGCTCTAGTTTTCATGATATAGCTTTTTGTAAGTATTTAAAAAATAAAACTTTTCCATAGGATTTAAAAAAAAAACAAAGAAGTAAAACTGTTTCATACTGATTTATTAAAATAAAAAAAATTCTCACAAAGCATTAAAAACATAATATAAATATAATTCTAGTTACAGGATGTAAAGCTTCTTTTAAGAGACAATCTGGAATGAACAGCCGGACTAGAGTCTCTTTGCAATTTCCAACAGTAGTCTGCCATCATATGTGTATCCCACCTTCCCTGGTACCGATTCTCCATAATTTTGATATCTTGGTGAAACCTTTCTCCTTGTTCTTCGCTTAAATTACCCAAATTTTCGGGAAATCGGTCCAAATGACTGTGCAAATAATGGATTTTAATACTCATGTTGCAGCCAAGGTCTCTGAACTTATTCAGCATATTCTCCACTAATTGAACATAATTTGGAGCTTTATTATTTCCCAAGACATTTTTTATAACTTGCACGAATGATGTCTACGCATTTCGTTCAGTTTCGGTCATTGCCTTATCAAAATTGTTGTCATTCATAAACTGCCTTATTTGGGGACCGTCAAAAACTCCTGCTCTAATCTTATATCTACGTAGATTAGGCATTTTGCTGCAAATATATGCAAAACATTCTCTATCGTGATTCAGAGCCTTAACAAACTGCTTCATGAGTCCTAATTTGATGTGCAACGGTGGTAGGACGATATTTTACGTGCAAATAAAGCTTTATTTAGAATATTTTTATCGCCAGCAATCATTTTTGCTCTCGTAGGCCAATATTTTTGCCGCCAATGTTATTGCTTGGATCTGCTATCCCAGAGACACAAAAAGCAAGGGTACTTAGTATAACCACTCTGTTGTCCAAGAAGAAAATTTACCATTTTAAGATCACACAAATGATCCATTGGTGGTCTTGGTATTTTATCTTTTTCATCACTAATGCAATGTTGGTATATTCTTCTTTCATTGTTGTGGAGTGCACAATTGGAATTGATGCATACACATTGCCATTGTGCAATAAGACGCACTTCAAACTACCATTTATTTAGATTTTTCCTATTAATACCAGCAATACTCACAAAACAGAAGTAACAGTCGTCCAAATGATTTCTGGGCTCTCTCCAAACCATCAGCACACCAAACTTAAGCCTATTTTGTTTTCCTTGAGTCCACTGTCGCAAATTTACGCATCAAGTATTGCACACAATGTGTGGAGTCCAGCTTTTATCTTAGTCACCAAGATCAACTCCAAAATAATCTAAATAAGATTTTTTAACACATTCCGAAATAGGTCTTATGTTTTCTTTAAAGGTGTATTCTCCACAAATTTAACAAAATGTTCCATCGTTATTTTTACAACATCTTCTATTGGAAGTCATTTCTATTTACAAAAACACTTTTTTAATAAACTTTGCCAACTGCAATAAACTTCTTCTTACATGCAACTAACTTCCGATATGCAATTGGAGTGCAAAAAGAAAAAATAACGTTCTGAATAATATTACACAAACAAAATTCCCGTTAATCAGCTAGAAATTACACAAAAAATAATATTTTCGGAAAAAACGGAATGCCAAACTGAAAATAAAACTAAAAAGCTATCATGAAAACTAGAGACAAACTGATTACAGATGCCGACCGAAACACAATATCGGATAGTTTGTTTTTTTACCACAACAATATGGGTATCAAATGAAAGGGCGTGACTAGCAGAATACAGCTAATGGTGTTTAAATTCTAAATCAATAATGGTGTCGAAAACAAATAAAATGACGTAAAATCTGAAATCAATGCTAAGCCATGATGTGGTCGTATGTACATAATGGTAAAGGGTATATCAGATTCGGCACAGCCGAATATAGCACTCATACATATTTTATTAACTTTTATCAATAATAGTAAATAGCATTTACATATATAGACACTTGACCACAGACTGAGAAAATGATATCGTTTTTGAAAGTTTCTCGAAATTTTTTTTTTGGAAAAACGTTCGATAACGACTATCGAGCTACAAAATGAGCTCCTAGAGCCTACCTATTGATCAGTTTGTGGTATCAGATTTTTTTTTATATCCCGAATGTTCTTTAATGACATCAAAAGCAGATACTTAGTGATATCAATAGTATAAAACATTTTTTTACAATTCGATCCTGCTATTAAAAAAAACTCGATTTCCATATCGGTACACAATCGCTTTTAATCAAATTGAATATACCTTGATAACGAAGGTTTTTTTTTCAATCCATTTTATAAGTATGACATTTTAAATTGTTTTTTATGTGTGGACTTTGACAACTGAAGTTTAAAATAAGTAATAAAAAAAATAAAACAGGTGACGAACCAAGACTATCTGATGAATAACTATGCCTTAATACATATAAAAAAAATCCGTTGATTAAAAAAACATTTTTGAACTTTTAAAATATATGACTTAACAGTAGGGTATACAAAATCCTTCACAGTTGCACAAAACTATTCATTTAAAAAAAATGAAATGAATTCGTAAAACAATTTGCTATAAATCCTCCTTTTTAATGTTAAAACATTAAAACGAATGCAATACAAACAACTTAACCAATACAATGTTGTAGTTCTCATTGCACCAACATTTGTCCTTATTTTTATGCTGTTGCAGCTAAAATACTTTAAGAGCGTTGGCACTGTCAAATGACTTATTAAATTCATGTTAATATGATGTTTTTGTCTTGCTGTTATAATCGTTAATCTTTAGCCGCTAAGCGTACAATGCAGACATACAACCAGAAATTGTTAATATTAAATTGCTCTCAAGGACACCAAATGTAGTATATCTTTTAAAGAAACATCTCTTAGTTACATAATAACTTGTACTTTATGTACATAATAAAAAAACAAGTAAGAGCTCTATATTCAGCCGTGTCGAATCTGATAATGCCCTGCACTGTCATCTACATAGGTATAAATACCACATCGTAGCTAAGTCTGGATTTAAGATTTCATGCATTATTTACGACGCCATCTTTTATTTTGAATTTGTACAAAGTATTCTACTAGTTAAGCCCTTTCATTTGATACCCATAATAATGGGGTTAAAAAAATTTGTTCCGCCGTTTTATTGCAGACACCATCTTGGATTTTACACTTTTTAATAGTTTAGTTGATTTCAAACCGACTTGTAAGTTTTCCTTACAAATATTTTCTGAGATTACGGCTTATAATTTGGTGTCTTAAGTGTGTTCAAAACTTATTTAGGAGTTTTAAAAAATTTTATATTTATATAAAAAATATATAACTTTTCAATAATTTTTTGCCTATAACTTTGCCAATTAGTGACGAATATGTCCAAAAATTTTTATGAATATCTCCAGAGGCAAACTAAATCTATAAACAGTAACAACCGTGTCTATATAACAAGTATAACATTCGGCTGAGCCGAATCTTAAGTACCCTTCACACAGTTTGTACCGTCATGTAAATACATACATATCTTCTTATAAGCTTACGCTTATACAACCGATTTTAATAAAATACCATTTTAAAGAAATTTTTCTGAAGATGTGCACAATCTTAAATTTAAAACTGATTCAATATCAGTTATTAGCGTTTAAAGTTGCTACTTATGCATACGCAAACCATATTTGTGTAACAAAACAAGCAATAGAAAATCATGTTAAATCAACATTGTTGTTGATACAAAATGTATTTGCAAATAGTGTTTTTTTGTGTATGGTATAAAAAACTAAACTAAACTAAGCTTTTGTTGTTGTTAAAGCTAATTTGACTTTTCATCTATAAGGATTCAGAATATATATACTTTCTGGGGTCGCAAATGAATGCACAAGGGTATATATATAACTTTGTCATTACGTTTGTAATTTCTACACTTTTAATTTCCGACCCCATAAAGTATATATTTTCTGAACGATTATGAGTAGAGGAGTCGATTAAGCCCTGACCATCTGTCCGTCTGCCCGTCTGTCCGTGTGTTGGTTGAAATCAACTTTTAGAAGCAACCACATGTTCCTCAGACCTGTGTATGGTATCAATCTTCTGGAAATGAATCGCTATTAAAATTCAGCAAAATCGCCCCATAACTTTTTGAGATATGAGCAAATAAACGCGATTGCCTCTGTTTTTTTCCTATATTTTTACCACCAAAATTAAAATTTTTCAGCCATAGAAGCTACCTTTGCTACTATTTATAGATATAATATGCCTAGAGAGATATTCGTAAAAAAATTTAGATAAATCGGGCTTTAATCGGTAAAGTTATAGATGACAATTTTTTTTGAAAAATAAATATTCCAAAAATTTAGAAACGGAAATCAAATTTTTTAGCTTCTAGACAACCGAAAGCGTCAATATTGGTATCATCTGAAAGAACTTGACTATCGCAATATAATCACTATAAAAAAAATTAAAATTCATGTTGGCCGCCACCACAAAATGCGGACAATAAATTTATAATTGGGTAAAATCTGGTATTTTTTAATGTAACTTCTAGAACCCCCTCAGGGCTTGACCAGTAGAATACAGTAAATTATTAAAAAATGTAAAATCCAAGATGGCGTCTAAAACAAAATGGCGGATCAAATTTTTTCAACCCCATCAATATGGGTATCAAATTAAAGGACTTGACTAGTAGAATACAGTTAACTACGTAAACATTTAACTACGTAGAAATTTAATAATAAGATGAACTAGAGCCAAACTAAAAATTAATAAAGTCTTTGTTAAAAAGTTCAACAATAAAATAAAGAAAATTAACATATACACATGGCACGGTGTAATAAACATATAGACCGGTCAGTACCAACTTTCCGTTGAATAACTGACTTAACAAAAAAACATGTATGATTGAAAATGTTGTGAGGATCACAACCAACAAAAAAGCTTTCATTACCATCAGACTGATGGTTTAAAGCAAGAAAAAAAAATGTGATAATTGAATAGAATAACAAAAAGGCGAAAAGCGTAAGTTTGGTAAATTTCGTTCTCACTCACTACAGCAAAGGATATGAATATGTATGTGAAGTTTAATTCACAAAATCAAATTTCGTATAAACTTGTGAGTTAAATAGATGATATTTACATCCAACACTAAGACATTCCGATCAAAGAGTGCTGATGATGAAACCGTAGCTGGTTTCGAAAATGCATTCCACTCGGCTGGTGTCGGGATTAAAACTTACTTTTCCAATATATTCTTTCATTATCACAAATAAAAATTGATTTCTTAATTTAATGATAAGAAATTTAATAATAAGATGAACTAGAGCCAAACTAAAAATTAATAAATTGTAACATTGAAAAATTATTTCGTTATTAGCCGAGTGGAATGCATTTTCGAAATCATAATCATTAAGCTCTTGATTCGCGTTAAGTGAAAATAAAAACAAGTGTTAAAAAGGTCATGTATCGTTGGTCACAGATAGAAAGGCCTTTAAAGACTCAAATAATTGATAGCATTTATTTCTAAATTTGTATTTTTAAATAAAAAGTTCGAATAAATATTAGTTTATAATTGTTATGAAAATGAACTTAAGTTAAATAAAAGGTAGAACTGAAATTTATGTTAGTATATAAAAAATAATCATACATTTTTTTCTTTCGTTTAAACTAATTCCAGTGACGACAGGCAAATGAACTATGCCGAACAGTTGGAATCAGTGGCGTATGTGATTTGTGGTGAAAAAACCAAAGTGACTTTCAAAAACTTTACGGAAATTTGGCACGCAAGAGGAGTAAGTTAATAAAAAACTAATTACATATACAAATGATTTAAATTAAATTTTTAATTGCTTTTCTCTTCGACTTTTTTTTAAATTTTTAAATCATTATTTGTTTAGATTTTAGATAAACTATATCGTCTTATAGATGCTGATGGAACAAATTCCATTTCAACAAATCAAATAATGGAGTTTATATCACATTTAACAAATTTAAGGTGAGTTTTCTCATTCGTACTTTAACAAACTGTTAATGTTGAGTATTTAAAGTATTTAAATTAAAAAAAATAAAACTTTTGGTTTAATTAAAATTAATAATCATGTTTACTATTTACAATTTGTAAAACAAATTGATTTTTTTTCTTATGGTTGATTGCAACAAAATTTAACTGAGAGAGTTAAAAACAAGTTGAGAATTTTATGTTAGGGTTTTGTAAATGTTTACACTCGAGACAAACATAAGTTAAAGTATGGATGGCTTAAAAACTAGCAGGTGTGTGGGGAAAAAGAGTTAGCGCTAAAAACAATATGGTCCTGGTTTCGTATTGAAGGAAGCCCCAAGTTAATTTTTATATCGTATGATATGATACAGGGCACATTTATTCATCAGGTAGTCTTGATTCGTCAGCTGATTATTTTATTCTTCACCTATTTTAGATTTCAGATGTCAAAGTTCTCTCTTTTCTCATTTATTTCAAATGTCAAACTTAATATATAAAGAATATAAACAAAAAATTTCTCTCCGAACTGCAATTACCTGATGAATAAATATGCCTTGGATATGATATAAGACTTCTTCAAAATTATGGTATATAATTTTGAAATGCTACAACATTTGATATCAATCGAAAGTAAAAATCTACGGTAATTGAAAATCCAGGTCAACCTGGGAACTTCTCTGAGAAGATTTAATAAATATTTTCGTCTTCTTCAAGTTTAATAAACGACAATTTTTGAGTGTAATTTATATAAAAAAAGGTGATGCTACAGAAGGCGCATCAGGCATCCTTAAAATACTATGTTCAATATAAAACCTCTTTAGAGACTGACAACTAACATGGGGAAAAGCAGCTATTAATCAAAAGTGTTTATATACTCACATATTATTCTTTTTTCTCCGTTCGTCTGTCCATGTATGCGTCTGTCGGCTTGCCTATCTGTAGTCTACTAATAAAGAACTTATAGTACGACAGTATTATTGACTTATTATGTTGGTTTTGTAGTTTAATTAATCTTCAATATATTACAAAAATTTAACTACATCTTGTTGTAATAGTTATCATTTTTGTTGTTAAAAATCTTGTTTTTAACATTTTGCTTTTTTTTTTGCAAAAATACTAAAGTCATGTTTTTAATGATCGTTTGCTTAAATTATTTATTTTTATTTTCAATTAAAAAAAATCTACCTTTTTATAATATAGAGCACGCACTGGCTTTGATAAAAGTTCTTTGGCACGTTTAGAGCAACTTTTTCGCAATACGGTGGGTAATGAACAGGAAATTCGACGTGAGGAGTTTAAAAAAATCGTTATATCAAAAAATGTAAGTAAATATGAAAAAATTGATCAATGCATTATTTTCATTAAATAATATTTTCACACAAACGAGATTAAGCAATTTTTTTTTAAATAAACAGTATGCGTTTAAACCTAAGCTGTCACTTCATGTTAAGCTAGTTGTGAACCACTATGTTTTCTTTGTATTATTTGAAATATTAAGATCTTCTATATTTGTAGCCATTTTTCACTGAACGTGTTTTCCAAATCTTCGACAAGGATAATTCAGGTTCCATATCACTGCAAGAATTTATTGATGCGATTCATCAATTTTCAGGACAATCAGCTGATGATAAAATACGATTTCTTTTTAAGGTTTACGATATTGATGGTAAGATTTGCTTCATTACTCAATAACATCTCTGATCAAAGATAATTTTTCAATTAATATTCGACAAAAAAACTCTGAAATTTTCTGTTGCCATAAAACAGTTTGCAAACAATATATCTCATATTATTTATGATTATATTATACATACATATATCTTAAATATATTTACTATTTATAAGCAAATTTTATTTAATTGATATTTTATAGGATGCGGGTTAAATTTACTTATAGTAATTATAGACTTTTAAGAATATAGTTTCCCAAATATTCCTTTAAATGTAATACAAGAAATTTAAAAGTATTTGAAATTAAGGTTCCCTAATATCCTTTATATTATATTTTCTTTGCATTAGCGAAATCGGTCGCACCGTTCTCAATTGATGCTCTTACAAACATGCAGTAAATGGAAATAAAATTTATTTTCTTAAAAAAAATTCATACATTGTCCTACGAAATTAAAATGCATTTTATATAGGGTTGGCCATCTATCGGTTTAAATTTAAACTATCGGTTATTTTAAATCTGATAATACTTATCTCATTCTATTCTGTCACAAAACTCAGTATATCATCTCCGCTAAACTAAATGAATCGATTAACTCTTGAGCAATGTTGGGATTTATTGGAAATTTATTCCCAAAACAAAGACAATTAATCAGAAATTGCACGAAAATGTCGTACAAAATTTAGTCGCAGAGAAGAAACAACAATACCCGCTATACACAAGTTTATTGCTAAAGTTTGTAAAACTGGATTCATTGTTGATGCGCTCAAACGTAAGCGTGCTCGTACAGCGCGTACACTAGAAAATATCGAAGCTGTGGCTAAGAGTGTGCGTGAGAATCCATTAACATCAAGTCGTCATCGTTCAACAAAAATATAAATTAAATTTTAATAATTTCAATTTTATTGTGTTTTTAAATTTAAACTTTTAAATGGCCCACGCGCCACTTGTCATCTTGGATTTTTAATTTGCCTTTCTTTACTTTTTGATACCAATATTGCCCATAAATCCCCCATTTCATTTTAAGATGCCAACTTCGATTTTAACTTTTTCAGAGTTGACTGTATTGAACTGCTTATTTTAACAATAATTACTAGATTTGACCCATATATACATACATTTCTTGTAAGCCATTATGTAATTTAAAATTTTGTATAATGTATTGTGTTTCGCTAGTCAAACCCCTTCTTACGATAACTATATCACTCCTCTCTTGAACACAGAAGCAGTCGTGTTTATTTGCTCTTATCTCAAAAAGTTATAGAACTATTGTTATAGATTTCATTCCCGGGTATTTGCAAAAGATTGATGCCACATAACATGTGACGGCTTCTAAAAGTTGATTTTAATCAACTCCGGACAAACGATTACTGCTCAACCTAGAACTAAGCTTTACGAAAATATACTTCAAGGGTTGGAAATGAATATTGTATAAACTACAAATATAAATGGCACTACGGGTAAATGGTTAATAAACGGCGAAATGCCTCAAGACGTTCTTAAGTTTTGCTCTTACATACATGTGGAAAATGCATAGCATATTCATTCTCCTTGCATTACAGATACATCGACCACTTTTCAAAATTTTGTTTTTTTAAGCGTAGTCCTGGTAATTACGAATACAACAACAACAACAAAATCAAAGAAATCCGTAGGTCAGTTCTAAAGTGATGATTATACAGATATTCAATCACGCCTAATTTTCCAATATTTTACCCCACAAACTTTAGCCTGGTACCTGCGAATATAACAAAAAAAATAAAGAATTCGTATTTAAGTTATTTAAGTTATACTCTTACATACATAAATGCAGCAATTGTGTTTTATTTATTCGTTTATTGTATGTATATATGTATGTATATCAAAGCTATTTATTCTTTAGGTAGTCTTGATTTGTCAGCTGACTATTATACCCTTCACCTGTGGTGCACAAGGGTATATATAGCTTTGTCATTCCGTTTGTAATTTCTACAATTTTCATTTCCAACCCCATAAAGTATATATTTTCTGAAAGCTTTTGAATAGAGGAATCTATTAAGCCCTGTCCCTCTGTCCATCTGTCCGTGTGTATGTTGAATCAACTTTTCGAAGCCCTCTGACATCGCCTGGACCCGCGTGAAGTATTAAAGCAGATCGGTTTTGAAAATCAGAAAAATTGGTAAATAAACAATTAAGATATGAGCAAAAAACCACGGTCACCTTGTTTTTTTTTACAACATACATATACAAACGTGGTATACTGGTTAGAGTAAACGTGGCATCGAAACCCAGCTGAGCAAAAAAAAAATTTTTTTTTATTTTTATTTTATATATAGGTATATATTTTTTTTTAATTTTTAGTTTATTTTTTTCTAATTTTTTTTATATTTTTTTTATTTTTTTTTTTTTTAACATACATACGTAAACTCAATTTATAATTTTACAATGAGATGTTTTTATATATGTATGATTTTTATATGTGAAATGTATGAGATCAATGGTGATACAAACTAATGTTATTGCATGACTACACGTTGTGAAGGGTATATAAGATTCGGCACGGCCGAATACAAGACTCTTACTTGTTTTCAAATTTATATAATTTTAGACAAATTAGTTATTGCTTTAGACTTTGAATTTATCTTATAGTTAGTTGTTTTTTGTTTACCGGCAAAGCGACCAAATCATTCCCTATGCTAGAACTTTTTTATGATTATTTCATCATTGAATTTTTTCATTATACATTTTTTATGAGTTGCATTTTTTAAGCGTATTTTTATTGATTTATTACTTTAGGTGATGGTCTAATACAACACAAGGAATTACACGATGTGATACGTGCCTGCATGGAAGAGAATGGCATGGAATTCTCTGAGGATCAAGTAAGTACACAAGTTGAATATAAACAATTATTATAAAAATGTTATATTTCTAACAATATGGTGCCAGACTTACTGTTTGTAGCAGTACATGTTGTGCTTTTTCTTCAAAGAACAAGGCTAACAAAAACTTAATATAAACTTTCAGCTATTGTGTACTTTTATAAACTGGTGTTTTAAAAATTAACTAAATTGTAAATTAGCAAAAATTCAAACCGAATCGGATAAAAAAATTAAATCATTTTAAACAAAGAAAATCCAAATTAAACTTTAAGCCAAAGTTCAATTATCAAATAATAACAAATAATAATATTTTTTTTTTGTCAAAAAAAGTGGAAAAAACAAATAAACATACATATGTATACCTGGAGTTCATTTCGTACATACATATGTATATGTAGTTCATTTTATTGTATAATTCAAAAATTGAACTAAGGGCCTAATTAAACTGAAAGAAAGAACTAGGTCATTTAGATCAATCAATTAAATCGTTCAAATGAACTAAGTCGTTAATAAAGTATGTACACAACTTTTAAAATTACTAAATATTTTATATTAAAATTATTCACGTGACCAGTTTTAGTCTTACGAAAATTGCTTAAAATTTACTATTGTTGATGTGAGCATCACTTATAACGAAAAGTTTTTAAGCATTAAGAGCACAAAATCTACATGCCAATATTTACGCACTAGGTTAGAGATAGTACAAAAATTAGGCGTTGTTGTTGTGTTTAATAAAAACTTCGCATTTTCGCACTTTCGCAAGATTAAAATTGGTGCCGTTAATACCTTAATAACCTCTTAAATAAAATTGTTTGGACAACAGAAATAAAATCTCCTCATTTAATTAAAAATATTTATATCGGGCTGTTATAATGTAAAGGACAGTGGTAATGACAATGAGAAGTCAAAACTTGACTCAAAAAAATGCCTTACAATAAAGTGAGAAAAATAAAAAACCACTTACTAAAACACTTGACTGTATAACATTAACTAATTTTTTATGTAATTCAAAATTCGTATTAAATATATTGTCTAAATTTCTTGATCTTTCTGTTGATAACTTATGATTTTTATTTAAGCTTGAGATCACTTTTTGTTTTTTTTATAAAATTTTTTTTTTTTTTTTTAATTTACAAAATTCATATTTTCAATTTAATACAATTAATTGTATATTGTACTTTCATATTAAAGAAATGGTTTAATTTAAAGTAAGAAATAAGTTTTTAATTATTTAAAATTTAGTTTTTAAATTGAAAATTTTTCAAGCGTATATCCAAGGCGAATTTATTTATCAGGTGGTGGTAATTCTACAACAAATACAACATTAAAAAAACAACATGGTTTTTTATTGTTGCTTTTGACTGTCGATGTGTCAAAAACTACATGGTTTTTGTTTGTATTTTTTTGCGCGGGAAGGAATAATACATGTAAACATAAAAAATATTTGACAATGCAATCATCATTTTGGCAAATAAAAAAGTAGATCAGCTGCGTTGTCAACACCACCTGATAATAAATTCGCCTTGCGTATATCTTTCCATGACTCCATGCAGTTATATCAATTTCAAATCCTATAATCCTTGTTTAAAACCCCTATACTTTTGTAGCATTTTCTTGTCAATATAATTTTTAAAATTACGCTTTAGTGCTGAAATGCAACTTTTCCTTTTCTCAATTATACTTTAATTTTTGTAATACAAACGAATATTCTTTAGATTGAAGATCTCACTACTGCCATGTTCGAGGATGCAGATCCATATAATCGTGGAGAGATTACATATGAGGCCTTGAAAAATCAATTACATAAACATGGTGGTCTATTGGAAAATTTAAGTATAACGTAAGATCCATTTACATATTTTCAAATAAAATTATGTGTTTCTAACAATGACCTTAATAATATTTAGAATCGATCGCTGGTTAGTTCCCTTGGCTCAGGAAGTTCCCGCCAATAAATCAAAAGAATCTTGTTGGCATCGCGTTCCCATACCTCATCAGTTGACACCGGCCTACATGAAAAATAATCATGTTTTTGTAACATACCTTTTCATATATATTGCCATTAATGTATGCTTGTTTATATCTCGAGCCATCCAATATAGAGCGAGTAATATATTTGTTATATTTGCAAGGGCTTGTGGTAAGTACGGCATGATAACAATTCTTCAACGTTACGAAAAAAGTTCTTAAGTCAAGAAATTACATTTTGAGTTTTTGCTTGGTTCTTACTTACGTTTTCTCTATATGAAAGATATCAATAACTATTAGAAAAATTCATATTTTGTTTGGTATTACACAAAAACTGCAGTTTCTGACTTATGAATTTTTTACCTATCTTCAAAGAGTTTTAAAACAAAAGTTAGGATTAAAAATAAACTACTCTTAACTTTGAATTTAACTCTGAATTTGAAATTT
Source organism: Phyto melanocephala (assembly GCA_941918925.1). Taxonomy (NCBI): domain Eukaryota; kingdom Metazoa; phylum Arthropoda; class Insecta; order Diptera; family Rhinophoridae; genus Phyto; species Phyto melanocephala. The sequence continues at coordinate 66,897,816 of OW799237.1, forward strand.
AATTTAATTTTTTTAAAAGGTCAATGCTTAAACTTTAATTGTGCTTGGATTTTGATTCTTATGCTGCGACATTCTCTCACCTATTTACGTTCTCGTGGTCTCTCGACCTATTTGCCGGTAGATAATCATATATATCTGCATAAGTTAACGGGCATTGTGATATCTGTATTAAGTTTAGTCCACACCATAATGCATCTCTTTAACTTTTCCTTGGTCGTAGTGAATGATCCTAAGATCAACGAGAAGAATTTTACAACTACCGAATGGTTATTAACGGATAGACCGGGATTATTTGGTTTGGTGCCGGGTTGCGCAAATCCCACCGGAGTAGCCCTTTTCATAATACTTTTTATAATGTTTATCTGCTCGCAGCCGTTTGTGAGACGTAAGGGTTCATTTGAGGTATTCTACTGGACTCACTTGTTGTATATACCGTTTTGGATATTGGTATTGTTTCATGGTCCGAATTTTTGGAAATGGTTTTTTATACCCGGCATTGTGTATATAATTGAAAGAATTCTCCGTTACGTTTGGATGCGTGGAGATCATGGAAAGACGTATATTAGTTCAGGACTACTGCTGCCTTCCAAGGTAATACATTTGGTTATAAAAAGGCCTTACAACTTTAATTTTCGTCCGGGTGATTATGTGTTCGTAAACATACCTGCTATAGCTAATTATGAATGGCATCCGTTTACCATAAGTTCAGCACCCGAGCAAGAGGATTATATGTGGCTGCACATACGCACGGTGGGCGAATGGACAAATCGTTTGTATCAGTACTTTGAAAGAGAACAACAAAAACTGCACAATGGTGAGATTATAGCTCATAAACAAGCAATACCGACATCAAGCCTTTTGCAAATTGGCAATGAGATGCACAATAAAAAGCCTTCTGCCACGCCCCAAACCGATTTCTTGGCTCAAAATCTCTCCAAGATACAACACAGTTCCAGCTTTGATTCTGTCATGGTTTCAAAAACATTACAACAATTACAAACTTGCGCCCCCACCAGGCCACCACGACACAATTTTTCTCCGCCCCGATTAGCCACGGATAGTGTAAGTGCAAGCAATAGAAATGAAACGAATAGCATCAATCGTATACGCAGCATTAAGAAAACTTTGCAAAGAACATTCTCCCGCAAGGACAATGGTGAAGCGAAGAATAAACAGAAACATAAAGCGGGACATTCAAATGATGGCTACATTTTAGATGAATCTGATTTAGAGGGAAGGCTAGAACCGGAGCAACGTCAAAAGTTGCAAAAATTAATTATGAATAAACCGCCACTGGAGAAAAGTGCATCATTGCCCGATATGGCAGTGAAAACAAAAAAAAGAGAAAGACTAAAGGCGTAAGTATTTACTGCTTATTTTCTTATAAACAAACTACAATTTTGAACATTTGTATTGTAGAAGATATTATATCTGTGCTAATAAGGAAAAACTGCCTATGTCAGTTTTAAAAAAAGCATTTGAATTTGAATTTTTAACTTGATTTTTTTAAATCGATTTCCTTTATAATAAAGAGTGAATTTTGCGATATACAAAATAGAAAGCATATTCATTTTTGTATATTAAGCAAAATTATTATTGAAAAAAAATATAGATATATTTTTCCAAATGATATTGCATTTTGGCAATAACTTCTTGTGAAGTTGTCTAATTGCAACTTAGCTTATGTTGTTGCTTTTATTTGTTCCTTTTTTACAGATATTATGAATATAAACATGATTATGATTTTCTTGTAGGAAAGTTTTTATTTATTTTTATTTTATTCTTATTGCTCTTATTTGACCTTTATTTTATAAAATTTTTAATTGATTTTTCAAGCTCGAGGTCTTTATAAATATTTGTTGATTTATTTATTATTCAATATTTCGCTACTCCTTTGTGTAGCATCTTCAGGAAAGAAATTGTGTGTTTTTACAAAATTTTATATAATTTTACAAATTTTTATATAATAATTATATAAAATTTTGTAAAAATTTGTTCCGTTACAACAAAGCCCCTCACCAAAAAGCAAAGTGTACAAAATTTCAGAATCGTACATCTAATTTTGTCCGTTTTATTAGGTTTTAAATTTTAAATATACTGAAAAATACACTGCGCGGTACAAATTTTGTACATTTTGATCTATAACTCCTTTCATAATGCATAGATTTAAGCAATTTTGGGGGAGAAATATTGCTTTGACTCGAGAAATATACATTTAAAGTTTCATGACTGTACTTTAATGCGTTTGGACACAATTGCATTTTATTCGATGTGCGAAGGACACGGTTTTTTCGACCTACTCTTGCATTACGCGCTATAATTCTCTTCTTATATTCCGATTTAGCCCATTTTCAATATCAAACAAACCTTGTCTATAAGAAAGATTCTGGCGATATTTGAGCCCCCTAGCTTTTTCGGTGCGTGCTTTCAACAGACGGACGGACATAGCTAGATCGTCCTTAAATTAAACCAGGACTCAGTTAAAACTTTCTTTTTTTCTATCATTAAAAAATTTTAAATTTTTTGAAATAAACTATTTATTCCATTATGTATGGAATATAACATCGTGTAAATGTCCAGGCGGCTTTGCTGTGTAGAACGCATCCGAAATGTCCAAATTTGACTCTGGCTCCACAATTACTGTATATTTTACCGAGATGCTACAAGTTATACAGGCTTTAAGGGCCGCTAAGATTTGTGGTTTACTTACATAGACTTTCGATTAAAGAAAACCCTAGAATAAAATGGATAACGAGACCAAATAGCACGATATTTGCAGGAAGTTCCCAACAATTAACATCATCTCCGTGTCAAGCTTACATCATCTCCACGTGAGATGACATTTCTATGAATTCACTAGTTCAGAATGTCCAATGTAACATTATTGGTGTTATACGTAGCGTCGACCATCCAGTTTAGACCAAAATATGTTAGACCTATAGCGCTCGTCGTTGACGGTAATGGCCCCACATAACATTAAATATTAACCAAATAGTGGTTACACTTATTTAGAAAAATATTTACCAAATGTTAATTGAGCTGAACACTACTTCTAGAAGTAATCACAGCAAAGCTGAGCATCTAAGAAACATTGTCCACTAATTTAAGTAAATTTTAACTAATTTTGCGTAACGAATATCGTTTTGAAATAACATGAAACAGCAAAAACAATAATTTTTATAATAAATTTTTTTAATTAATTCGAATGTCGTTAAAATTATTTGTGAATGACACTACTTAGTGAGCACTAGTTGATTTTTCTTATTAAAATCCGTAAATCTATTCCGTTGTAGCCTCCAGGCCTTGGGACGTTCAGAATCGGAAAGATCTTTTGATGAAACGCGCATAAGAAGGGCAAGAATGCAAAATATTGGTTCGGCCTATTTAAGTCCACAAAATAAATCGTTGGCACAAAGTTTCCGTTACATGCGTAATAAACCCACAATAATTGCATTTAAAACTCCCAGTATGGAAGAAAATGAATCGAAATTAACACTAAACAAAGAAACAGCAAAGGATTCTCATACTCTTTTACAAGCGGAAGAAGGAAAAGTGACAAATGGTAAGAACAAAATGAAAAAAAATAATAGCATCTTTAAAAAAAATATGTATATTTTTTAGACAAATCCTTATTGAGTGTGAACAATAAGGAACAAGATTTAACAGTATCAAAACCTCTAGAGGTAAGCAGTTATTTTAATTAAAGCATAAAACGATAATTCCCCTTTCCCCCTGTATAAAATTTTAAATCCTACACAACATTAAATCCTTAAAATCAAAAACAAAACACAATTTTACTAATTTTTAGATTAAAAATTATTTTTAAAATAATAAAAATAAGCAAAAAACAGAAAACTACATACACGTTTCAAACTCTTTAGGATAACACCCATACAACAGCTAGTGCAAACAATCGTGTGGGACGTTTAAGGCGTCCCACATTTTTGCGTTCATTATCGACCTCTATTAAAAATCGGGGCAGTAATGGCAGTATACCTACAAATGGCACAACTAACTCTGGTGGCAAGGTTACACTTGATGCAGGAGTATTAGAGGTTTGGGTCTTTAATAACCATAGAAATTTAACTTTTATGATATAAGCAAGCATTTAGAATGTTCTACCTCCCTACAGAAGAAAAAAACCAAAGAACTAAAATATTTTCTAATTCTATATATTTTTTAACCAAAGATATTTATTGATGGTCCCTATGGTGCTCCCTCTTCACATATATTCATGGCTCAACATGCTGTATTAATCGGCACGGGCATTGGTGTTACACCTTTTGCTTCGATCCTGCAATCGATCATGCATCGCTATTGGAAGGCTCGTCACACCTGCCCGCGTTGTGATTTCGAATGGGCCAGCGATATACCTAAGACGGTAATGAATCTTCGTAAAGTCGATTTCTTTTGGATTAATCGTGATCAGCGTTCGTTTGAGTGGTTTGTTAATTTACTCTCACAATTAGAAATCGAACAAGCCGAACTGGGTGGTGCTATGGAAAGGTTATCTCCGTATAAATATTTTCAGAGTTTGACTGACTAATTTCTTCCCTTTTTTTATAGATTCTTGGATATGCACATGTATATTACAAGTGCTTTACAACGTACCGATATGAAGGCAGTTGGCCTTCAATTAGCTCTGGATTTATTACATGAAAAGGTAGATTTGTAGAAATCAATAAGATATCTTACTTAACCTATACGTGCTTATATTGCTTAAAGAAAAAAATTAAAAAATCGTACTGAAACTAAATATTGGGTATTTGTATTATATTTCGGTAATGTTATGACCAAGGCATATTTATTCATCTTTGATACTTTAAATAAATGAGAGAAATTTGTTTTTTATCTATGAGCTTTGGCAAAATAATCAGCTGACGAATCAAGAATGCCCGATGAATAAATTTGGCTTAGATATAACTGTTAAACATAATTAAACAATATGTATGAGAAGGCAGTTATGATATTTTTTTTAATATGATAACGAGAATATTAACGCTGAGACTGAAGTGTGGAAAAAAGAAATTCCTAATTTTTTTTTTATTAGCGGAAAAAAAATACTAGGTTATCCCACATAAGTTCAGTTTCCGTAAGTCGACCTATACCTTCATGTAGGAAGTCGGAGCTGAACGGTAAATTTTACTTGAGTTTTTATGCTTCTCCTCCATGTGAACAATTAACCGCAAGCAAAAATATGACGTGAGAATTCTCGAAGTCAGATTAAATTTATATATATATATATTAAATTTCTCAAGCTCCTAAAAATTGCTTTATACGCAAGTGACAACAAATTGCAAGCCGTTGTCTTTGTTATTGCTAAGTAAAACTAACAAATCGGTTTGAAACTAACTGAGAATTAGCTAGACTAGTAAAATATAATACACTATAAAGAAATTTTAAATCTAGTTCATATTTAACCTCCTCAATCTATATATATAAAAGTGAAACTCTGTCTGTGTGTGTGTGTGTTAGCTATAGACTCCGAAACCGTAAAGCCGATTGGACTCAAACTTTGGCAAGTTGTTGTACACATTCCAGGAAGTGTTTGTGGGTGGTAAAAAGTGGGCGGGCCTACGCCCATAAAAAATAGGTTATCATTTTTAGCTACTTGCACTTGATCGATTTTTTTGGCACTTTTCACACATATTTAACTCTCAGATTACACAATTTCGTGATAAGAAAAGTGGGCAGTGCCTCGCCCATAAAAAATAAGTCATTATTTTCAGCTACGTGCACTAGATTGATTTTTCTGAAACTTTGCACACATATTGAGCTGTCAAGTCTATACAGTTTTGTGATTAGAAAAGTGGGCAGTGCCACGCCCATAAAAAAAGTTATAATTTTTAGCTTCTTAAAATTAAATTAAAATTCAGAATGCATGTTTATTCATTAAGGGGCGTAGCATCGCGTGCCGGGCTTAGCTAGTATTTATAAAAAAAAAAGAGGGCTTGCTTGACCAGTAGAATAGAAATAAGGAAAAGTTAAAATCAAATATAGCGTCCTAAACAAAATGGCGGATATACGGTTTTGTCCCCTCAACCACCAGTATTAAATAAAATGGCTTGACCAGTCTTAATTTTTATCATAACCCTGTGCTGACATAGGGTGTCTCAAAAAATAACGATTAAAAAGATTTTGCCCTCTGCTATTAGCCACAGTTTTCTCCATGTAATTCGTCACAAAATTATTGATGGCAAAAAACTACCAGAGGCGTGGTTACTCTTACAGATTAGTGACAACAACATGACAATTGTTTGTTCAACAAGATCTTAACTGTGACTCTAACAAAATGTTAAGGTTTCTATTAGAATCTGTAATCCCAAAAAATACAGCTAACACAAACGCATCAGTAAAACTGCGATCGCGATCGAATGCCTGAGTATTGTAGAAAATTGATCTTTAATGATATTCGAACTGCCATTATATAAAAAATACAATAAAACATTTTCCTTTTTTTATTTAATTTTAGGGCAAACGTGATTTAATAACTGGTTTAAAAACTCGCACAAATGCCGGTAGACCGAATTGGGATAAAGTATTCAAACAGTTGCAAGCACAAAAAAAGGGCAAAGTAACAGTATTCTATTGTGGACCACCGCAGTTGGCTAAAACACTGCGCTATAAATGCGATGAATATGGTTTTGCATTCCGCAAAGAATGTTTTTAAATTTTAAGATAAATTATTAATTTAAAAATCAATATTATAAAGAAACAATAGTATTTTAACTATAATAAATATAAAAATAACTGTATGCATAAAATAAACAAAAATATTTTGGCAGACAAAAAACTGGTAGAAGGGCAAAATTTAAGAAAAGAAATTTTATATTTTAATTTACCATAAGTTTACAATTTTATTTTCGTAATTGTATGTTTGTGTGTGTTTGTTTTTTATTTTTCATTATTTTTATATGTATGTAAAATATAATTTATTAAATTTATACATATTTATTGTTTGTATAAGAATTGTTAAATTTTTTGTTAACCTGCCTCTTTGTTAAAAAAATGAATATTAAAGACAAAATTAATATAAAATTTTGAGGTTGGAAAACTTGTGTTTATGTTTTAAGCCGAAAGATTAATAACCGAGCGTACTACGACTGATTCTAACAGAGAAATATAGGCGGTCTCACAAGAACCACATAAACAATGGCTATTGCGAATATACTATCAATTCTGCCGATTAAGATACAGGTGACATATAAAGCAGCCTTAGCCGCTACTAGATTAGTAGCAATTAGTGGCTGGTAAGAGACCATAAAACCAGATACTAAATAATAATCGATATCTTACCGATGGGAAATACCACAGATGAAATATGTAACACAATTTCAACAAAGTATGACTGCGTTAACCACATCACCATAATACCTGAGGAGGGAGAATCGAATGCAATTATTAGGGAAAAAAATACCCAAGGCGCCGATCTTTATACAAACGGATCAAAGACTTGTGATCGTGTTTCGTGATGAATGTGTTTCTAAATACTTCCGTCTACCAGATCACAATACTGTTTTCCAGGTGTTGGAATTATGGCAATTACGGTAGGCATGAGATAGATAAAGGAGATTGATAATGAAACTCAGATCTTTACAAATCGTTAATCAGTTATCAACACCCTAATGAACGAGAGAATCGAATCTCAGAGTATTCAGTAATGGAAGAATAAGATAAACTCACATGCAAATTTTGAATATCTAGAGGTAGAAGATATCAGGCAATCATGATATAAGCGAAGAAGGCGACAAGTTCTACAAAATGCGATCATTATTTAAAACTACTTATTACCTTGGCAAAAGCTTTCGAATGTTCAAAAATGAACTTAAAGTTCGGGCGAGTTAATGACACGTCAGAAAGTGGCAACATAAAGCTGTCGGTAAGGTAACGAAAATACTACGGAGTAAGAAGTCGAAGGAGATTCTGAAACTGAGTAGGTCAACATTTAGAAGATTATAGTGTAGAAACAAATCACACGGATCTGAAAACTTATATAGCTCGTATGGGACTGTCGGAAGACATGTGGAGCATGCAAAGAAAAGGATAAGACATTGGAACACTTTGAGAACTTTAATGTGAACACTGTCGAATTTAGAATACCTATGGAATCTTAATTAGAAATCCCTGAGAAATTATAACATTAAAAGGATTGGGTTATTGACCTAGTCGAAAAATTAAGATGATTTTGGGATCTTAGTTTTAAAAGGGTAATTTTCTATTTCTTAAGCGCATAACATGCCATTTTTGCATACTATTATAGGTTTGGGCCTTTAAATGCCTCTTTTTTATATCTAACCTAATATCCGTGTCTGCTGACTTTGTTAAACCTCCGACGAGTTGAATACTTTCTTTCGGCAAAAAATTATAGATTTGGTTGTAATTGGCTCCGGATGGAAGGGTAAAATAAACGGAAAGAAATATCAATCGATATGCAAACTGCCATTTTTACGTTTGATATTTCGTGCGTTTTTACGAATTGATATTGCGTGCGCTTTCGTATTCAACTTTGGGGTCCGTCGGAATTCAATTTTTACCCAAAACACTTTTCAATACTCCACAATTAGGTAAAATAAGTGATTATAAACAAGTAAGACAAGTAAGAAGACACCACCAGTTTTCCGTTCTTTTATAGCTAGGGTTTTTTTTTTCCGAAAATTTTTGTTTCCCAGTAATGCGAAATTTATTTTTTAATATCCCGGGATCCCGCAGCAAAACAAATATAAAGTAAACTTGTTTTTAATTAATAAAAAACTTTTTATTAAGAAGCATAAAATAGTTTATAATGTAAAAGAAACACTTCAAAACTATAAAAATTAATAAAGAAACTTATTCAATTTCAATATAAGGGCCATTATAACAACTTGCCGACAAAGTTCATGTTAACGTGAGCAATAAACTGACCATTAACCTACCGTTGCCACATGCAAGTGCAAGTGAAAAAAAACCAATACACTAACACTTTTTTACTAACACAACTACACTTTGACAACCTACGACTCAGCTTGCGAGGAAATTTTTACCTACCGTTGCCACATGCAAGTGCAAGTGAAAAAAAACCAATACACTAACACTTTTTTACTAACACAACTACACTTTGGCAACCTGCGACTCAGCTTGCGAAGAAATTATTAAGCAAGTAAAATTTTTACAGTTACGGCAAGTAAAGTGACAAGCCGAAAAACAGTGTTGTCTAATACTGAGTTTTTTGTTAACTCAATAATATATCATACAATTGTGGTAAATAATTCAGCAAATTTTTTTAATAAATATGTATATATGTATATGAAGAATATTAAGAAAAAATATAAATATTCATTTAAAATGTAAGTTTTAATATAAATATCAAAATTTAATAAAAAAAAATTATATTAAAAAGTTACATGTCTAAAGGTAACGTTCAATAGTGGCTATTGACAACACTTAATTACCAATTGAAGCAGCGCCATTTGTTTTAAATTTGTTTGAAGTTTATTTGTTGACGACATTTTAAAAATGAACTTGCACTGTGCTGTGTAGCCACTCAAAAAATTTTTGTGTTTTTTTTGGCATTTCTCCTGATTTTCGTTAGTAATACGTATACACTACTTGCAAGTAAATACTTGCCTGTGGCAACGTAGGGTTAAGCAAGTAAAATTTTTACAGTTACGGCAAGTAAAGTGACAAGCCGAAAAACAGTGTTGTCTAATACTGAGTTTTTTGTTAACTCAACAATATATCATACAATTGTGGTAAATAATTCAGCTAATTTTTTTAATAAATATGTATATATGTATATGAAGAATATTAAGAAAAAAATATAAATATTCATTTAAAATGTAAGTTTTAATATAAATATCAATATTTAATAAAAAAAATTATATTAAAAAGTTACATGTCTAAAGGTAACGTTCAATAGTGGCTATTGACAACACTTAATTACCAATTGAAGCAGCGCCATTTGTTTTAAATTTGTTTGAAGTTTATTTGTTGGCGACATTTTAAAAATGAACTTGCATTGTGCTGTGTAGACACTCAAAAAATTTTTGTGTTTTTTTTGGCATTTCTCCTGATTTTCGTTAGTAATACGTATACACTACTTGCAAGTAAATACTTGCTTGTGGCAACGTAGGGTAAGTATTTTTCGTTATTACAACCTGCCTGTAAAATAAATTGTATATATTTTAAAGTATGGCAGCACCAAAGCAAATGCTGAACAAATTTATTAGTTTTTTAAAACCAAAGTGGCAACGACAAGCAAAAAGTAAACAATTCCCTTATACGGTAGAAAATATGGTAACTTTTAATTATAAGCCTCACGTTAAAAGTTAAAGGTAGAGTGATCTTCCCTTTAACTTATCGGACACTTAGGTTAAAGTAAAGTTGTAATAACGAAAAACTAGTTATCTGTCCGATAAAATCCTAACTTCAGTTATTGGTAAGTTATAATAATGGCCCTAAACAATATAAACATCTGCTTTCGAATCGTAGCCACCTTTTTTATTTCCCGGGATCCCGAAAAATAAAATCGGGAAGATTAAATAACTAAAATTCCAGGGAAATAACCCAATTTATAGCTCAAAATGTATTTGTTTTTTATAAACAGTAATCGCTATGCAATAATCTATTTTTATACTAAAATATCTATCACTTTCTTTGTATAACTTCGATATGCTAGTAAAATGTTTTCGTAAATGTAGTCTTTCAATGAAAGTGGGCGTTAAAGTAGTCGTGTTGAAGTTGTTTCTACTAATGAATGCAACTCAGATATTTCAATATAGTTATTTATTATTCCAAAATCTTTATTCATAGAGAAATTATATGAATCTGAGATAAACCGTTATATAGGAGGTAGGCGTTAAAGTGGGCGTGTCGCCTAAACTTTCCGGCATAACAATGACATTGACTAGAAGGAGATATGTAGCAAATTTCATCATCGTAGCTCTAATTTTGTCGGTTTTATGAGCTTTTAAATTTCATTAACAGTGAATAACGTGAAAAGTGGGGGTTATAGTAGGTGTGTCGAAATTATTTCTGATAATGAATGCAATTTAGATGTTTCAATGTAGTCCTTTATTATTCTAAAATCTTTATTCGTAGAGAAATTATATTAATTTGAGGTAAGACGTTATACTGGAGGTGGGCGTAAAAGTAGGCGTGTCACATTTATTTTCCGTTAGAACAAGGCATTTGACCAAAAAGGCATGTGTACAAAATTTCAGAGTCGTACATCCAATTTTGTTGGTTTTATGACGTTTCTGTTTTTAAATATACCGAAAAATACACTGTGCGGTATAAATTTTTGTACATTTTGATATAGTATAACTCCTTTCCTAATGCAATTTTCGGGTGAAAATATTGTTTTTACTCAGGAAATATATATTCGAAGTTTCATGACTCTACGTTAATGCGTTTGGACACAATTCCATTTTATCCGATGTTAGGACACGGTTTTTTCGACCTACTCTTGCTTTACGAGCTATAACTCTCTTCCTAATATTCCGATTTAGCCCATTTTCAATACCAAACAAACCTTGTCTATAAGAAAGATTCCTAGCTTTTTCGGTGCGACCTCTATCGTGCTTTCAACAGACGGATGGACATAGCTAGATCGTCATAAAATCAAACCCCGATTCAGAATATATATACTTTATGGGGTCTAAAATTGATATTTCGATGTGTTACAAACGGAATGACAAAATTAATATACCCCCACCATTTTTTTGGTGGCGGGTATAAAAAGAAAGCAGCATAGAGTTCTTCTTTGTGTAGACTGGGAAAATTAACAAAATTAAAAAAAAAAATAACAAATGAAGACTTTGATTTAAAGCAGCAAAAATAAAAAGTAAATTTGCTTCTGATGACTATTTTTGTTAATGTTATTAATTGTTTTCTTAATTATTTCAGCTCACATATGCCAGGTTGTTTATATAATGGTTCAGGACAAATACTCCAAATAAGTGTTAATGGTATTTACTAGTCTTGCTTCCGCTTGTGTATGTAGATTATCAGTTGAGTGTATACGACGATAAACTAAAAATACTTATTTGTTTGGCATACATATACATATGAACATAACAATGGCTTTATGTAAAAAGGGCGTATCTCCATTTTCTGTTACTTTACACAAAAAGGAAAAAAAATAACAAAATTTAAAATAGTAAAAAAATACTGTTTCTATTATTTTCGACCCTATTTTGTTGTTTTTCAGGGACAACGTGTTTGTAAGTAGACTACCAGAAAGGGTTAAAACGGGATTTTATCAAAAATCGATACACGTCATCGATATGTATGTATGTAGGTTCTAATGGGCAGAATGAAAACGACCAGTCATCTTGCTACCTTAGCAGCACAATAACAACAAACGAAAACTCTAAAGAAGACGATGAGAATCATATTAACAAGGCTCGTTATCTACTGTTAATGAAATTTAAAAGCTCATAAAACCGACAAATTTGGAGGTATCATGATGAAATTTGCTAATTATATCCTTCAAGTTAATCTCATTGTTACGCCGGGAAATTTAGGTGACACGGCCACTTTAACGCCTACTTCCCATATAACGGTTCATCTCAAATTCATATAATTTCTCTATGAATAAAGATTTTGGAATAATAAAGGACTATATTGAAACATCTAAGTTGCATTCATTAGTTGAAACAACTTCAACACGCCTACTTTAACGCCCACTTTCATTGAAAGACTAAATTTACAAAAACATTTTACTAGCATATCGAAGTTATACAAAGAAAGAGATACGAATTTTAGTATAAAGAGATTATTGCATAGCGATTACTGTTAATAACAAACAAATACATTTTGTGCTAAAAATTGGGTTATTTCCCGGGAATTTGAGTTATTTAATCTTCCCGATTTTATTTTTCGGGACCCCGGGAAATAAAAAGGGTAGCTACGATTCGAAAGGAGATGTTTATATTGAAATTGAATTTTAATGATTTTATTTTTGATCTCATAGCTGAAGTACTTGTATTTTTTTTTTGTGCTCATAGTTGATCTCGTATCTAGAGAATAATATTTTTTTCAATAAAAAATATTTTTACTCAATTTATATTTTAAATTCAAGTTTCTTTATTAATTTTTATAGTTGTAAAGTGTTTCTTTTACATTATAAACTATTTTATGCTTCTTAATAAAAAGATTTTTATTAATTAAAAACAAGTTTAATTTATATTTGTTTTGTTAAAAAGTAAATCTCGCATTCACGGGAAACAAAACTTTTCGGGAAAAAAATCCTAGCTATAAAAGAACGGAAAATTGGTGGTGGGTATAAAAGATTCGGCACAGCCGAATATAGTGCTCATACTTGTTTTAAATAATAAAATACAAGGAAATTAAATAATTATTTTTAAATTTTTAAATGAATCAAAGTTTAAAGAAATTTAAGATTTCCGTTATTTCTTCATCATTTTCGTATTATATTTCCTTTTGGTTCTTCGCTAAAAATCAATTTTTTGTGCACATCTTCTTCATACTCTGAAACTGTACATACAATATCATTATTATAATCATTATCTATATATCTATATATATAAAAGTGAAACTCTGTGTGTGTGTTAGCTATAGGCTCTGAAACCGTAAAGCCGATCGGACTCAAACTTTGGCAAGTTGTTGTACACATTCCAAGGAGTGTTTATGTGTGGTAAGAAGTGGGCAGGGCTACGCCCTTAAAAAAAGTTATAGTTTTTAGCTACTTGCACTTGACCGATTTTTCTGAAACTTTTTACACATATTGAGCTATAATGACTATACAATTTCGTGATTAGAAAAGTGGGCCGTGTCACGACCATAAAAATATAATCTTTTTCAGCTACTTGAACTCCGCCGATTTTTCTAAAACTTTGCACACATATTGAGTTGTCATGACTATACAGTTTCGTGATTAGAAAAGATGGCAGTGCCACCCCCATTAAAAATAAGTTATTATTTTTAGCTATTTCCACGCATTCCAATGTTTCACTGATTTTCCTTTCAACTTCAAGCGACTACAGTTTCCAGTTCGCCTTGCCTTCGCTATTACCATCAACAAAGCACAAGGACAATCTCTGCGTGTTGCAGGATTGAATTTGGAAAATCTATGCTTTTCACATGACCAGCTGTACGTCGCATGCTCCAGAGTGGGAACACCGACAAATTTGTTAATTTTTTTGTATACCCACTTGCATTACAATAAAAATCAATAAAACATTTTATTTATTTTTATTTATTTATTTTCGTATTTAAAATTACAATAAATCTTAAAATTAAGAGCACTAGCGACGAAGGCTATCGGCTTGGTATTTTATTTTTTTTTAAGTAAATGTAAATGGGATTTTAATATTAAATTTGGTTGTGCAGGGATAGTTTTTTTAAAAATTCAAAAACTTTGTTAATGTTGTTATTGGATGGAACTTTTAACAAATCGATAATGTTGGAAGAGTTGCAAATATATAGCCGTAGGTTGGCTAGGACTGAGAAGTCTGCTAAGATGTGAAAGACTGTTAGAGGTGAGGTGCTACAGAAGGAGCATACAGGTTGGGCAGTTCTGTTCATCAAATGTTGGTGAGTAATTGTTTTGTGTGTAAGGCGTAGCCTTGTGAAACATTTATTTTGTAAGCAGTTGGTTGATGTTGGTAGAAATGTGATCTGTTTTGTAGGATTAAGGATTCTGTATGGATGATTGTATTTCATCCATTTGCGTTCTAGGGACGTACTAAGTTTTCTGGTAGCACATCGGTTTAGAAATTGTCTGCATTTAGGTATAAACAAGAAGGTGGGTTGCCTCATTGCCTGTGATACCGATGTGGCTTGGGATCCAAAGTAGTTTAATCTTCTTATTCATCTTTATAATTTGTTGTTGTATAGAGATAATTAATTCCTTTCTATTATTTTGATTTAAGGTCGCCTAAAATACCGAACGGCTATCTGTGCAGATAATATATTTGCTAAATGAATTTTCCCCTAGCTTTAAGGCTTCAATTATTGCTATTGCTTCGGCTTCAAATATCGTTGCCTCCTCAGGTAATATTCATCAGCTTCATCAGTTATGGCAAAGCCTGCATGTTTTGTAGTTTTTAAACCATCTGTGAAGATAAAGTGCCAGTTATTATTGCTATATTCGTTGAATATTTAATTGAATAATGATTTGAAGACTATAGGGGATGTATTGCTTTTGTTGAAGGTTTAAAGTTGTTTTAAGAAATTGATTGATTCTAGTGGCCACGGAGGATGAAATTCTAACGGTGGATTATAATCACTTATGTTGTGCTTCTTTGCAGTTTTAACAATGTTGCTTAGCGTTGATGGGTACTTTAGTGTTGCTTTTCTCTTTTTTAACAGTTTAACATGTTTAAAGAGAAGTGATTGATGACTAATCTTGTAGAGAAGACGGTGTAGGAGTTTGTTAGCATGCACACGGAGAGGTTTAAAGCCACTTTCTGCTTGCATGTTCCTGATGGGGGTCGTACGAAATGCTCTTAAACTCGTTCTTACGGCAGCGTTAAGAATATTTTCCACTGCTTTTAAAGATGTTCTGGAAGTCTTATTGTAGATGACTAAACCATAATCAATTTTTGACAATGTAATGGCGTTTACTGATCTTAGCAGGCTGTTTGTATGCATTCGGCTCGGAGTAGATGATAAATACTTAATAATGTTTAGTCTACTAGTTAAATTTTTTTTTTAAATAATTACAATGATATTTAAAATTATATTTACAATCAATGTTAAGGCCTAGAATTTTACAGTGGTTTACATTTTCAATAGATAAGTTTCTAAAAATTATGTTGATTTCATTTCAGTTACGTTTTTTGCAGACATGCAGATGTTTTGTTTTTCCAAACGAAATAACTGCACCTGAAGTTGTCGGCCAGTTGTTAATTTTAAGTAAAATTTAATGAAATACTTGTTCAATTTTGTCATTTTTCTGTTCCTTTGCTATAACAAAGAGATCATCGGCATAAATGCAGTGGTCTACTCTTTTGTCCATGTTTAGGAGGTTACTTATTTATGTAGGTCGTCGAAGGCAATTATAAATAAGGTTACTGATAACGATGATCCCTGAGGAATACCGTTTTCAATTAAAATTCAGCATGCATTTGTATTCATTAAGGGGCGTAGCAACGCGCGCCGGGCTTAGCTAGTTTGATAATAAAGATGGAAAGGCATCTTGTTTTGCTGTTAGAATCATCTATCTGTATTTTAGACATAACACTTTTTTTATGGAATCCTCTATCCGAATCAGCGATGCTATATGAATTTACGTTTATTTTGAAGATTTTTTTAATTAAAATAAAATTTGAAAATCTTTTTCCCAAACTTAAATTTTTTTTTTATTCAGTTGCTTAACAGCTGCCACACACACACACACACAGAGGTAAGCGTTATTACATATGTCAACTTGACGTTATCTCAATAAAAGAACGTTTTGTAGAGAATTACTTTTTGCTTAAGATGAATTCACCCATTTCATTGGGAACAATTTTATGCAGAGAAACTTCTTATTGAGATTTTTCTGCAGCACAAAAAAACAAAACTTATTTCTCTTTCAAAAAGAAAGACGTCGAATTTTGTCCGGACAAAAAATTTGTTCGAAACACATGGGTGAATCCAGTTTTATTTATAAAGTACACATCAAAATGCAACATAGTGGTTTTTAGCACAAAAAGGGTACTATTAGACAACTTTGTCAATGTACGTATGTTTGTAAGTAGGAATTTAAAATTTGAAGAGTATTAAAAATGCCATTAATCTTAAAAAATAATGTCGTCATTGGTAACTGTGTTGTAAATACTTTAAAGGTGTCTAATCTTGACCAGCTGCACAGTATTAGCAAAAAGTTTTTACTAGCTGGTCTAATAAATTTTTTACCACTTTTAATTGAGGAAGTTCAAAATTTAGATGAATAATTTAGATTTTGTTAAATATTTTCTAAATTTAGAAATTGTTTCTGTAGAAGGGTTTTTTTACACAAAAATCCCTTTTTTAATAAATCTGAAACCTTCATAGTATTAAAATTACAATGTGTAGTGTAAACTATTTTCACTTATTAATAAAATAAAATGAGCCTTGACAATTTTCTTATATATGTATGTACATATGTATATATATTTTTTTTATATAAGGATAATATATAATAATATTATATAATTATATTTGTAAATTTAAAAAAATGAACAAACATCTTAACATTTTGACATTACATACATATACATATATTTTTCTCTATAAAATTATATACATAATTCCATATTTGAATAAAAATTATTAAAATATTTTTAATAATAAGTTTCAATACTAATATTGAAAATCTAAAATAATTTACAACGATTGCTAATAAATAGCACTAAAAGTTTCATTCAATTATATGAAGACGTTTTTTCTTACACTGAAACAAAAGGTTATTGTTATTTTACTAAGAGAAATAGAAAAATTAAAAAATATTTTTAAAAAAGTGCTTAACTAGTGCGAATTTAAGAAAAGTGCTCAATCAAGTACAAAAGGTGCTAAAATAGAAACACTGTTCACTGTAAAGTTTTTATAACATTTAACAATTTGAAGATTTATTACAATACAACAATACGACATAAAAGCGCACTTAGTAAATCCACTAAATTCATATATATATATGTGTATATAAACATATATGTATATAATCATAAATATAAATAATTTGAAATTTTGTGAAAATGTGTATGTGTTTGACACTAATAAGTACCTTTGATAAGCTTTGTTTTAGCAACACTGCTATTGTTAAATATTTAAAACGAAATATTTAATTAAAAATTACTAAATTACGTTCACACATAAATAAATTCTGTGGCAATATGGAAAAACTGATGTCTGTTTTTCAAGTTTTTCAGGAAAGTAGTTTTAAATTTCTGTGTTAATTTTTAAAAATGTATTCCCCTTAAAATAAATACTATTATATGTATTCTGCGGTATACAAATTAAAGAGCGTATTTATGTTCGTATATTTACAATAGCTAAACTATAAGTTAAAATAGTTTTAATTCCAAATGATTTTGTTCTTTGAAAAAATATAGGCAATAAGTTTTTACGCTATAACTTCCTGTAAAGTTATCCAAAAAGTGGAAAATTTACGAGGTTAGTTTTGAATGTTATATTACATTAGCTTATGTAGACTTAAGCAGTTTTTTCCCTTTTGACGCAGTAGTTATTTAATCTTATGTATTTAACTTACAGTAAAATATAGTCAAAACATATAACAAAAAATTGTTATTATTAAATTTGTTTCATATAAATAAATAAACATTTAGAAATGTATCAGAGCAGATGTTAATAAATACATTTTAGTAGTTAGTCTATTTTGTCAAATGCTTACATACATAATGTGAACAAAGCTTTATACTTAACGCATAAAAATATATTTTACAAACAACGACTATCATAATTTTTAACATAACTTATGTATATAGAGTATTTTTTTAGACGCATAGAACTTCAGATAAGAATAACTGTGAATCTAACAGTCAAACTAATGAAGTGTGTTCGACTTTTTTAGTACACTTTGGAAAATCACCATGCAAGGACCAGAACAACTTTGGCAAATCGTGGAAATTTCTAAAATTCGCGCTCTGTTCGCTAAAATTTTAGAGCGTTTCGTCAAGTTTACGATGCGCATAATCACTTATTTAAGTAAGAAAAACGCAATACTATGATTATATTTATGACAACATTTACCGTACGTACAAGTTAGCGACGCTAAGTGAATACCCTTATTATTTTACTGCAGTTAACAACACTAAATGAATACCCTTATTGTTCCACTGCATTTCTTATTTACCTTATTTTGCTTGCATTTGTTCCAATTGGTTAATACTTTAAAATTTTATTATTATTGTGCAGACACTAGGGGCCAATTCAAAGTTGTTGCATATCAGTCGTATTTGTACTATTTCATATTATTTTATGCATGCTTAAAATTTTTGTTAGTAATTTCCATACAAAAAAAATAATATGACTACACATTTGTTTCCTATGTATAAGAAATTGTTTATGTCATATTTTTAACCATACTGTCTCTCAAAGAGAATTTCTTCGCTTCTCACCTCTCAGAGAGAATATTTTCTATTTTCTTCTTTCCTGTATACATACAATTTTTAACAGCGTCATCTCTTTGTCTTCTTTCTTGTATTAAATACATAATTTGTTAACAAAAGGTGTTCAAAGTCACTAGTCATATTAATATGAATTATATGACATAGTACAATATGAGAGTCTACTTTGAATTGGCCCTAGTTCAGCACTTTCGGTTAAGTACTTATTTTGTTTTTAAGAGAAATATTCTTATTGGCTAATACTTAAAAAAATGTATAAAGGCGCAAACGCTTAGTCAGCACTTTAATTAAGTTGAAGTTTGAAGAAATTAATAAAATAAAAACATACTTAATCGTATCATCAACGAAACAAGGTGTTTCATTTAACTTACATAAGAAACTATCGGCAATGAAGACGCGAGTGTGACAGAGAACTCGAATTTATTGATTCGGCGCCATTTTCGACAACTTGGTCTCTGTCGGTTCACTACTTGTAATATCGAAGTTCAAGTTCAGGAATGAGGCTCTTTTCTGGCTTAACGTATATGTAAAACAGAAATGTCCCCATGATTTTATTGAGACTCACTCCATTACAGCACCGAAGGCTTCATAGGTTCACTTATCTTAAAAACAGAAACCGGTACCAACATAACCGAGAATGGCGAAGGCTACAGGCAAGTGATTCGTGATTTTTTTAATCCTTATGTCACTACAAATCATTTGGATGAGAAATTATTCCAACAAGACGGCGAGTGAAACCATTACTTTGTTGGCCGAATTATCTCAAGAAATAGACTTGTAAAGGGTCCACCAAATAACTTTTTTTTTGATTTTTTAGCTATTATCTTTTTGGCAACACTGGTTTAAACAGCTAAAGCACGTTTCGTGTTTTGTTTCACTGTCAAACATCTTCAGTTTGAACTATAATTTAACCATGAATCATTTTACAAACGAACAACGCTTGCAAATTATTGAATTTTATTATCAAAATGCGTGATCTGTTAAGAAAGTTCATCGCTTCATGTGTTCAGCGACGAAGCTCATTTTTGTCGATTTTGGAGTGAAGATCAGTCAGAAGCATTGCAAGAGCTACCAATCAGTGTTGCCGGCGACCAACTTTTTTTCGCAGTGAAATCGACAAAAAAAACGCAGTGAAGCGCAGTGACGAGAAATAAAAAAATGTCGTTTTCGTTTGGACAAAAAAAAGGAAATTTTTTCACTTTTTTAACACTTTTTTGCCCTTTTTTAAACGCCAACTTACCCATTCATTTCGAAACAATATAAAAATTAATTAAATGAACTGAAAAGCAAATATTTTTTTCACGAAATAGTTTGTTTATGTTTTTCTAACGGAATTTTTGACATTTTAATTCAAGACCTAATCGGTCAACTGCAACGTAATAGCCTTTTTACACTTGCTCACATCTTTCATCAAATCAACAAGATGTAAACATCTTCCCATATAAATTGTACGTGTTTGTGTGTCAACATATCTCAACATCTTTTAAAGATGTTCCAAAATCATTTTGTTCCCCTTAACATCTTTCGATTATTTTAGTGTCTTCACTAGAAAAAACAAATATTGTTGCAAAAATTTACATGGCATCACTAGAAAAAAATTATAAATGCCAAAAACAAAAAAAATACATACAACGAGTGGACTTGAAATATGTCGTATAAAATAAAATATCTTAATATCTTCATTCTCTAACAAAATCTGCATATTGTAATAATAATTGCTCTCCAAGGGCAATAATTAATACAAGTAATACAGAATTTTTAAAATCATTTTTTAAATTTTTATTTGCGCAAACATTTACAATAAATATTATGACAGATGAAAGATGAAGGATGAAAGATGTTGCAAATGTAAACAAGTTTTTTTCATTTTCAACATCTTCCACGCATTCCGCTAAGATGTGAGTAAGTGTAAAAAGGCTATAACGTAACAGCAGAAAATGTTGCCATCTAGCTGCTATATTTTTAACAGGGTGACAATTTTATCTCGTTGTGTTATAGCCTTGACAGACTTACGTGTTAAACACGTTTGAGGTAAATTACTCTACGTCTTGACGAGCCATCGATTTGTTTAGACTAGAACAAAACGTCGGCAGAGCAACTGTCAAAAAATTGTCCATGTTCTTTGATATGGAGAAAACGTATAAAGAGTATTTTGTTGGTATTTTTATGTGTCGTCTCTTTCTTTCATATTCAAAATGCCTTTTAATGTCAGACATCGTTGTTCGAACAAATGTTCTGACAACGCTGTTTGAACAAGAACAAAACATCGACAACAGCGGTCCACACCAGACAAATTCATGTGCGCACAAAAAATTGTTCGTTGTTCAAACAAATCGATGGCTGGTGTAGACCGTAGGTTATGTTAAGGCGTTATTGATCAAAAAAAGAGGAAAACTACCAAAAACTTAAAAACGCAGTGATATTAAAAAAACGCAGTTACGCAGTGACGACGGGCAAATCGCAGTGAAAAACTGCGATCCGCACCAAACAGTGACTCGTTTTGGGTGCATCGGCTTTTCAATGTATGCGTGAGGGTTTTTTGTGCCCCAAATGCGACAATTTTGCTTGTTTACATACCCGCCAAGATCAAAATGAGCTTCATCTGAAAAGATAATTTTTTTTGGCAAAATCGGCCAAAGTAATGTCGCAATATCCCAGCGTTGTTCAAGCGTATACACAACCATATTCATTCAGCGGAAGGATAAAACTAATTATCTTTCAAATCAGACATGAGCGAAGTGTTACCATTCACGAAATAAGTTAAAAAAAAAAGGCGGACCCTTTATATTGGCCATCTAGTTTGTGTGATTTGATACAATTGATCATTTAAAAACCAATATTCGTGGTACTATTGGCAAAATAAGTATAAGGTATGATCGAAAAAGTAGTGCAAAATTGAACCAGCAGTCGCGGAGGTCACATACCAGAAATTCCATGAAAATTGTTAGATAATTAAGACAAATTTTGGTCCTTCCATTGAATTGAGTGTTTTTTTATGTTCTAAGCGTCTTAAAAAACACCCAATACAAATACACACTTAATATTGCATTTCTACGCGTCGATAAAGGATACATAAGATTCGGCAAAATGTATCACTCTTGCTTTTTTATTTTAATTTCTTTGCCAAACGGCAAAATTAATTGTGGGTTGTATGGATTTCCTTTCTATTGTTATAATTTCATCAGTAACATTATCCACATTATAGAATTGCTTCAGTTCTGCCATAGCTTGTTCTTCAATTTGTGTCAGGACCAGAGACTTGTGTTTAGTACGTTCGTAGTATTCACGTTGGCGTTTTTCTTCAGCCAAAATCTGGCTAAAGCTGTTGTTGGCATTCGTGGTAGAGGGCAAAGTGTTTGAGTTTTTAGTATTTGATCGCATCTTATTAGCAAATGATGATGGATCTAGCCAACTGCCAGTAGGTGGTGAATATAATGTATCAGAATCCATGTTAGAAGTGGGAGACTGTGGGACAACACCCCAAGCATTAGGTGTTTGTGGCACAGTATCTGGTTTATATTCAACTAAATCTGATAGCGCTCGCTCAGAATTTTGTAAAATTGAATTTTCTGATGTTAGACGTTTGCGTTGTTTTTGTGAAAGTTTTTCTCTGGGTGGTGTAGTTAGTTCAGCTAAACTGATATTGTATAGCTTAGAGGCTGGGCTAGTCGAGAGCGATTTATTTATATTCTTTTCAGGAGTTTTTAGTTTTACCGCTACTGCCAAGGTGTCTTTCGTCTTGTTTAAACTAACATAACTGGGTGTTGGTGGTTGTTCTTGTTTCATAATTTCATTGACCTTTAATACCGGCTCTAATGATGTTTTTCTTCTATTTTCTTTCTTATCCATCACCTTCATCCATGACTTTGCTTCATTTTGTAGCTTATTAGCCATTTCTTTGGCTTCTTCAACGACCTTTGATTTTTCCGAATCTCTACGTAACCTTTCTGTATTGTCTGACACATTTAATGTTTCCATCATCAAACTAATAGCGTCTCTTTCATATTGTCTGGCAGATAATTTACTTTTATTTTCTTTAGCTTTGGTTTTTTGGGCCGTTCTATAATGTAGTTGCTCCTCCTCATCCATACGATAGTTTAGGTCCACCCTAAAGTCCTCCACAAAACTACACAAGCAGTCATCATCAATAGCCTCAGAATCAGGTGTTATTATACGATAATCAAAGACTTGCTTAAACATTTGGCGATAATTTTGATTGATACATTTTAAAGATTCTGGCTCACAATTGTACAACGTCTTTTGCAGTAAAATCCTAGCTAAGTTTTGGCAAATAAAATCCAAACAACCCCTTTTCATTAGCTCACAATTATACATACAGGCAAAATCCAACATATCACCACATTTCCTAATAGATATTTTGTCCAATAGCAAAATTTCACATACCTTCCTTAGGCGTTCAATAAAGAATTGATCACAGAACACGATCATATTGTAGAGAAAAGTTTCACGATATTGTTGTTTACGAAAATGCTCAACATCTGAACTATATAGGAACTCAATGATAGCCTGCATATATTCAATAGGAACAGAGGATAGATTAATAGTTGTCTGCTCCGCCCAAGTGTGTGTAAACATCATTTCAAAATATTCCAAACGTGCCACTAACACGCACTTATGGGCTGGTATTACTATGTCATTTTCACATAGAATTCGAACATCATAAAATTGTGGATAGTCAGTGTGTTTTAAGCGATTAAAGCGATATTTAGATTTATCTACCATGTGGGGCAAGTAAAAAGGCGATTGCTGCAAGTAGCTATTGGATTTATAAAGAAAAAAATGTATAATTTGGTAATTTGTTAAAAAATATAAAATCAATTTCTACTTACTATTTTAAATAATTCGCCAAATTTGAAATACGAAATTGTTCGACAAAATTCAAAAATATTTTACAAACATCCTTCAGCTCATCAGGACTATCGGTATGTAAGCTACTTTGTACATCATCAAGATCTTTAAATACAATTATCTTTTAAACATGTCAATTGTGATCTAGCGGTGAAATGGATTACCTTGTTCATTAGGCAAATAGTTTGAATAAATAAACTTCAATATTAGTTCAAACATTTTTCCAGTTAAAAGCTGAAAATTCAAATGCACTTCCTTCTCATCTTTTGATGCAATAAATTCTCTTAAACCAGGTGCACGTGCTTGAACTATAAATTTATGGGCAGGAAATTTATCGCAATCTACATAAAAAACTACATCATGTATGGCGTCAAATTCACACACATCATTATAAAGTTTTTTAAATGTATACTCGACGGGATTAAGGGCAGGCAATTTAAAGTATTTAACATGAGATTCCTGTAGAACAGCAAAGGAGGCAAAGTCACCATCACAGAAAACATCTGTAGCGCGATCAATTTGTATTATACGCTGTAGCTCAATGCGTATCATAAAATCCTTAGCCATTTCTGCTGAACGATTATCACTGCGTGACCAAATGCTAGTTAAAGTTTTTCCAGTACTTCTAGACAATTCATTGTTGTAATGTGGCGGCAGTGAAACCTGCTGACATTTGCCTTTATATATGTCTCCTTGGGAGAGAATTAATACCTGATTTCCTTTGTACAAAACTTTGTCAATTTGGCTTAAGCGAATGCCAGCGAATGAGCATCTATACGAAATATTTAAATTGAATACACTTTAGTTATAAACCAAGTTTTTTAATTTTAACTATTATACCTATAAAAATTTTGTGTTAAATGATACCATAGGAATACCACATTAGTTTGTGTTAATATCAACAATTTTAAAGCACTTGCAGAACCCTTTTCCGATTTGGCATTATCACCCTCTATAACAGCTATACTCTTTAGAGTCTCATAACTGATTTAAAATAGAATAATTTTTAGTTTGCTATAAATATATATTTTGTTCAATAACATCTTATCTTACTTTGGTGCTTTAATGGATTTCATTTTATAATTATAATATAATATTATGGTATTATCCTTGGTTAAAACTGCAGTGGCGGTGTTGTTAGCGTAAACAAATTGTATTAAAGTTTTTGGTGGTAATTTCATCTGAAAGCATAAAAAAAGAGATTGTCTTATTTTACAAATAAAATTATTTTCGGCATATTGTCTACTAATAGAAAATTTTAAATTTTTTATATACAATGGACCAATTCAAAGTGGTTGCATATCATTCATATTTGTACTATTTCATATTAGCTCTGTTCCACATGCATAACGAAACAGTCCGAACTTGCCCAAAGTTACCCAAAAGCGTTCCACATAACAATAGGTGTGTTCCACATGCATAACGAAACAGTCCGAACTTGCCCAAAGTTACCCAAAAGCGTTCCACATAACAATTTTTGTTCAATTATGAGAGTAATTGAGAGAGTAATTTTTTTCATTTCCTGTACAAATTTGCCCGAACTTTTTCTTTGGGTAAGTTCGGACAAGAATTTAACAATCAGCTGTTTTTTGTTTACATATGAAACTGAAAATTAATCTAAAAATTTGCAAAAGAAAAAGTTTAGTTTTTGTTAAAAAATATATTAAAAAGTAAAATGGAAGGTTTTAATGAAAAAGTTAAAGTGGTAAATACATTAGTGAATTCATATCTCCCTTGTTCTTTAAAATAAATACTTTTAAAATATTTACACTGGCTCAGCTTCTCTTTCAGTTCTTTTTAAATTATTTTTAACATCTGTTGGCAATGATGCAAATGTTTTGTTTTTATAATGTTATTGCTTTTAAGCGTCTAAAATCACTTAAATAGATTTTAATTTAAAAAGTAAGCACCATTAGCATTACAAGAAGTGCAAAAATGGTTTTTGGCGTTCCAGCAATTTTGGGTAGTTTTGGCAAATTTAGAGAGTAATTTTCATTTTACTCTCATTAGTCCGAACTTGTCCGAGATCTTGTGGAACACACCTAACAATTTTTGTTCAATTATGAGAGTAATTGAGAGAGTAATTTTTTTCATTTCCTGTACAAATTTGCACGAACTTTTTCTTTGGGTAAGTTCGGCCAAGAATTTAACAATCAGCTGTTTTTTGTTTACATATGAAACTGAAAATTAATCAAAAAATTTGCAAGCAAAAGAAAAAGTTTAGTTTTTGTTAAAAAATATATTAAAAAGCAAAATGGAAGGTTTTAATGAAAAAGTTAAAGTGGTAAATACATTAGTGAATAGATATCTCCTTTGTTCTTTAAATTTACACTGGCTCAGCTTTTCTTTCAGTTCTTTTTAAATTATTTTTAACATCTGATGGCAATGATGCAAATGTTTTGTTTTTATAATGTTATTGCTTTTAAGCGTCTAAAATCACTTAAATAGATTTTAATTTAAAAAGTAAGCACCATTAGTATTACAAGAAGTGCAAAAATGGTTTTTTGCGTTCCAGCAATTTTGGGTAGTTTTGGCAAATTTAGAGAGTAATTTTCATTTTACTCTCATTAGTCCGAACTTGTCCGAGATCTTGTGGAACACACCTATTATTTTATGCATGCATAAAATTTTTGTTAGTAATTTCGATACAAAAAAAATAATATGACTTTACACATTTGTTTCCTTTGTATAAGAAATTGTTTATGTTATACTTTAGCCATACTGTCTATCAGAGAGAATTTCTTCGCTTCTCACCTCTCAGAGAGAATATTTTCTATTTTCTTCTTTCCTGTATAGGTACATACAATTTTTAACAGCGTCATCTCTTTGTCTCCTTTCTTGTATTGAATACATAATTTGTTAACAAAAGTTGCTCAAAGTCACTAGTCATATTAATATGAATTATATGTAATATGAGTTATATGATATAGTACAATATGAGAGTTCACTTTAAATTGGCCTAATATTTTATTAATTTTTTTTTTTTCTAGCTTGAGTTCATTTTTATTTTTAATTCTTCTATACGAAGAGATTAAATTTTTCTATTTATGATATTTTCCCTGCAACAGTCGAGTGGAATGCATTTTCGAAACCAGCGACGTTTTTTTTTTATTAGCATCTTGAGAAAAAAAATTATGGCAATAGTGAGCAATTTTAAAAAAAGTCCAAAAATGTGCTATTTTTTTGGTTCACTTGATCAAATGCACTTTAACCAATTTTAATGAAAAACAGTTTTTGTTGATTTTTTAATTAGTTTTACTTTATTATTGCTTTATTTACTTACGAACCTACTTTGTTTTTAATAACTTCAAATATAAAAGTTTTCATTCACATATAAAGAGAATTTATGTAATCCAACGAAATTTTACTCCAAGCATCCTTATTGGCCTGAATTAGTGACTGCAAATTGTCTACGTCCTTCATAGACCTTACGAGATAACCAGACATTTTCGATAATGTTTAGATCTTGCGAACAGGGTGGCCAGTCAAGAATATCAACATTTTGGATTGCAATGAACTCCTTTACTACTCTGGCGTTGTGTATAGGGGCATTATCCTGTTGCAATATCAAAGATATGGGACCAAATAGTTCACTGAACTTCGGAAAAGTTGATTCCAATAACTTTTTATACCCTGCACCAGTCATTTATGTACTTTTTAATTCAAGATCAACGATGTCATAGTACGTAAATAATAGCAACCCATACCATAACGCCTCCATCTCGGCTGTGATGTCGGTTCAAAAATCGCTTTTCTTTGCGCAAATCATGGATAATAATAGTTATAGCCTTTAGGCCCATTCAAATTTAACTTCTTCTCATCCGTAAATACAACGGTTCTCTAGTCATTTACATTACCTCTTTGCTGCACATCCCATGCCATGTAGCCTTTTGCGAATTAAAGCCGCTTTTCCTTACGAGGAGCATAAAGTGGCGGTTTTTTTTGTAATCTACGGTATTTTAGATACTTACAGCTCTTAATTACTCTGCGAACTGATGACTTGCTCGCTTGTACTCCAGCTTGATCTCTTATTTTTGACAAGGAAAAGGCAGAATTATAAGTAATTCAGATTATTTTTCTTTCTCATACGTAAAGACGATGAAACCCTTCCTTTTAAATTTTCATACCTTGATGTAATTGTCGACAACTGTTGGGCTTCGTTCAATTTTTTTAACCTATTGTGCGGATAGGATATCCTTCAGAACGGTAAACATCAATTTTAGTTTTTTCCGATTTAAAATTTTTTTGTTTTCCATTTCGACTAAGCCTTTATTCAAGTGAACCAAAAAAATAGCTAATTTTTTGACTTTTTTTTATAAATTGCTTAGAAAAAGTTCTTTAAGAAACCACTGTTGACATGATTTTTTTCATATCTCAAGGTGTCTAATTTCCATTTTTATTTCTTCTTCTGAATATGGAATTTTTAGTGCCTTTAAATCAGTGAACCGAAGTGTATTCTAAATATAATTTTATTTTCATTTTGTAATAAAAAAAGGATATGATATACTTTTTCAATCTATTAACTTTTTTTTGAGATCCGAATTGCCACAATACCACCTTCTGGTTCTAGATATAACAACCAGATCATACCTAGAAGCAGTTTGAGGCTGCTACAAAGCCAATGATGCTTTGTATTTACTTGTTTCCCACACGCAGTTATCTTTGTGTTAATAGCTATAATAATATAAAATAATTGATGGGCTATGCAGTTCACTATCTAAGTGCATCAATGTATTAACTGCCTTTAAAATTGCAATGACATGGAACATAGCATAACTTAACTAACTTATAGAATAGATATTCAATATATTATTTATAATATAAAGTGATCGAAATTTAAAATTTTGAACATTACGTTTATCAGAATATGTATCTCTGTGATATACAAGATTAACTGCTTAAATCGACACAAGATTTAACTTATTTGGAAGTTATAGGATAAGAACTTATTGTCTATATTTTTTCAACGAGCAATATCATTTGGAATAATTTATTTTAACTGATAATTGAACTTAATAATAATATGTAATAAAAATCCATAAAAACCATAAAGCATGCAAATACTTTTTAAAATTTGCCCTATCAATAATTTTTTTGGGAAAGAGTCCAAAATAAACACAAATTATTCTCAATTTGAAAATTGTCTTTTTTTGGAAAAGCATGTACATAGAATTATTTTTACTATTTAAAAGAATTTTTAAAATAAAATTCTTACTACTTACCAATTTAGGTATCTGCACAGTTTTTGTATTTGCGTCAATACCCATCTGACCCAGATTTGTGCCCCAAACATAAAGACACTGTTCCGAATAGGCCAACGAATGATAATCACTGGCCAAAACTTTTTGTAGATTCTCCACATTACAGTTTCTTAAAGTTGAAACTTCTTTAAAATTTAGACACTTTTCTCCAGCATCACGAATGCCTAACTGTTGATTTTCATTAAGGCCACATGCAAAAACCAATGAATAATTGGTTAAGACCAATGAATGTTTACGCGAAGCACTAATACAAATAATTTCCTCATCAGAATTTTTCAATTGTATCTTGACTTTCTTGGGTGTGCTTAAGCTATTCTCATTACCGGTACCTAATGAAATCAGTGTTTAAGAATTTATTTACCAAAAATATATTTATGAAATTTCCTACCCAGACGTCCACCTTTGCCGTGACCCACTGCATACAAATTGGATTTCTTATCCAAAAACAAACTGTGATAGGCGCCCAAAGCTACAGATTGTATGGAGATTTGTTCCTTACGAAAGTAATCCAGCATTTGTGGTAAGTTTTCTGTGCCCTGGTCATTATTAACGCCCAAATTGTAGTTTTTATTGGAACCCCAGACTAAAAGTTCATTGCTAGAATTTCTAAAACCAAGCAATAAGTTTTTATACATGAAGGTAAATAACTTGTTTAAGCTTACACTTTGTGCTTGGTGGGATAATCGCTTAGGCGACATACTTGCTGCAAAGGAGAACGGGTATCTTCGTTTAAAATATCTAAGCTGGCGCCATAACGCAGCAGTAGGACGGCACAGTCAATGCAGCCATAAAATATAGCACGATGCAGAGGACTGTTGCCAGACTCAAAATCACGGCCACTTATAATGGAGCCCTAGAAAAGAAAGTATTAAAATATATTAAACTAAAATATGGTCAATTAAACTCACCTGGTTTAGTAACCACTCTAGGATATCATAACGATCTACTGAAGCAGCGACATGTACGGCCGATCGTCCCTATTTTCGTTATTGACAATTTTAGGCAAGTTTATATATTAAAAAAAAGTGTGCAAAAAATTAACTTACCAAATCATCTAAAATATCGGCATAATTACAACAAATCTTAGACACATATGCAGCTAATTTTTCATTATCAATGGAGCGTTTGGTCAAAGCAGACGTTATAGCATTACCATGGGCACTCAAACGGCATTTGCGCGTACAATCGTATTCATAATTTTTTGGATTAAACATTATACTTTTTACTTAATTTATGCAATATTCATACAAAATAAATAAATACATAAAAGGTTTGATCGACGGTAACAAAAAACCAAATTTCAAGCCTGAAAAAAACGTCAAAATTGTACAGCTGTTGTTCAGAGGTCCAGGTTGATATGTTCCCAGCCGGCTTACCGCCGCCGCCGAATTATTTTGTTCGGATGAACCGCATCAGGCTATCTCGACTGATGGCGTTAAATGCTTAACAAAGTCCCCATTTGCAAACTAGAAATGAGATTCATATATTTTTCTCTTTCTCTTTTAAAACTTTCCAAACTTTTTACAATTAAGAAATTTTTTTTTCTATTTTTTTCGCTGTCGTATTGTGTTTAAATCGTATAACAAACTGCTAAAGAGATGAGATGAAAAAAATTATATTAAATATGAAAAAATATATAAAAAAGTTAAAGAGAAATAAATGTGTACTACGCACTTCAACCCGTCGCTACCGAATTTTGACTGTCTGCTTTTAAGTTTCCCTATTGTAGCACGAAGTTTTTATGAAAAAGATTTAAAATAACTCTGTAATGTCGAGTATAGTCGAGTACAAGGAGTACGAGACCTTGGCCGAGTAAACATTTATTACGGCTGCACTAAAAACTACATATTAACACTAGCGCAGTTCTTACTATTTATTGAATACTCAAGCTCATTATTATTAAAAATTTTTGGTTCAATTTATGAAAACTTGTATCTCTTGTATTTACTTCGAAAAATAAAAAGGAGAGTAAGGATATATCGAGCATATATTTCCTAACTAAAAGCAAGATCACTGCTACTAAGTTTCGAAAATTAAGATCCATAATTTGCAAAAATTACCCTAAATATAATAAAAGTAACAGTTTTTCCTTCACCAAAACTTCCACTTGGCTTATTATTACCAACAGTCAGAATTCTATGTAAACAAAATATAACAAAAGAGAAAAAGTAATTTTTGTCGTCCAAAATATTAGTAGTTAGACCTCGGATCAAAAAACAGTAATTTTAAGAATCTATGTTTACAATCGTAAAAATACAAAGAGTACAATTAAAAATTCAAAAAGTTTTTTTCTTTGTCTCCAATATCATTTTAATTCTCAACTTGAATCAATAATCCTTTATTTCACAATATCATAAACGTAGAAAATACAAAAAGTCCCATTAAAATTCAGAATAGTACCTTATTGGTCGTCCATAACATTTTCAGTTTCACCTTGTATAATTTTTCAATTACAATTACATATTACAAAAAACAGTACATGTACAGTTTAAAACAGTACAAATGGCAACCCTAATCCTGCCCAACATGCAGTGGCCCGTAATCATCCCTATCATGGTCCTCACGCAGACCCTATCTCTGTCTAAAAGCAAATCCGAATCAGATTTACTGAGTATCGGCTACAGCGTCCTTGATACTCTGCAGTCCGTTCGGTTACTCCAGTCTCGATTAGTCTCGCTCAGAACCCATTCCCTGATCCTACCAAAATAGAAACCCAAAGGAGGCCTAACCGCCTCCATCCTATCAGGATCCACTATTTCCGAGCCCAGTCTCGCCAACTCATCAGCCATCTCATTGCCGCTAATGTTGGAGTGACCCGGCACCCAGCATAGCCTCAACCTGTATTCCATTAAAATCTCTCGTAGAGCTCTCCTACAGTAATCGATCAGCCCGGAATTCACATGATAGCCTCTCATGGCACTAAGAGCCGCCTGAAACACACTACAGTCGTCATGAAGTCTGTATGATTTTCTGATATCCAGATCCTCAATATAGACCCCAGCACCAGTGCCCCCCATCTTCGAGCCATCAGTAAAGACAGCAACGCCACCAAATAGTCTGCTCTTGCCTACCCAGTCCTCTCTCATTTGCATGACCACTCTTGGCAGACTCCCAAAATCCACCCTAGCACCCACATAATCCGTGGAGCCTGGCAAACCCAGGTAATAACCCCCACCACTAATTTCACCCAAGATCCGTGAATGACCCTGCCTGAAATTCCCCAACAATCCTAACTCCCTCAGTCTAAGAATGCTCCTGGCCATTCCCCTTAGATACTGCTCAATAGGCAGAAAGTGAAGAATAACATCCACTACTGACGGCAGTAGGATGGAAAGCTTGCTGTTCAGAAAAACTCCCAAATACTTAGCACTATTAGATAGTCTTAGCTCTACACCTCCTAGTACCGGTAGCCTCAATCCTACCACCTTGTATCTTTTAGTAAAAAGAACCAACTCTGTCTTTTCCGGATTGACTCCCAAACCCTTATCAGTAGCCCAAGATGACAGATCGTCCAACGCCCCTTGCATGACTTCGCCAATTATCGGCAGAAACTTGCCCGATACCAATATAACTACATCATCCGCATAGGTCACGACTTTCTGTCCCATCCTGTCAAGGTGCTTTAACACAACGTTGACAGGCAAAATCCATAATAAGGGAGATAGTACTCCCCCCTGTGGGGTTCCTCTGATCACCAGTTTCCTTAGGCGTTCGTTTCAGCATCAGGATTATCCATTCCACCAAGAATGCTTGAACCCCTAGATAAACCAGTGCCTGTCCTATAGCCTTTATTCTCAAATTATTAAAGGCGCCCTCTATATCCAGGAATGCCGCCAGGGTGATTCCCTGTTCAGCAACCTCCACTCTATGTAACCAACCACATCATGCAGCGCACTCACGATAGACCTGCCCTTAAGATAGGCGTGTTGAGCACCGCTGATTATGCCAGTATCAATTCTCGTCCTCAGATGTAGATCAATCAGTCTTTCTAAGGTCTTCAAAAGAAAAGACGAAAGACTTGTTGGTTTAAAATCCTTGGGTTTCGAGTGACCAGTCCTACCCGCTTTGGGTATAAAAATATCCCTGACCTCCCTCCACCCCCTAGGAATGTACCCATTCAGCACACAAACTCTAAATAGCTCAACCAGCAGTAGGAGTGATGATCCCTGGATATTCTATAACATTGCCGGAAAAATACCATCTGGCCCTGCCGATCTGTACGGTCCAAAAGTCTTAACCGCCCATGTCACCTTATCCAAGGTTATCATATTCAACACCGCCTCCCTAACCTCAGATCCCGAGTATAGACCCAGGAATAGTTCGTCACCATCCAACAGTCCCACTGCCCCAGGATCAACACATCTCGGGAAGTGAGTCTCCATAAGTAAATTGAGGGTTTCAGAGCTGGATTCTGTCCACGAGTCGTCCGGTCTCTAAATAAAGGCAGGGACTACAGAGTCCTTAGATAAAATCCTTCTAAACCTGGACAATCCATTTACAGAATCAACTGACTCACTGACTCTAATCCACGAGTCCCTTTTCGCTCTTCTAATGTCCCCCTTATTTCTATTATAACCTAGCCTATAGTTATTTCAATCATCTTCCCTTCAAATACTCAAAGGTCTTTTGATTGCCACAACTGACGATTTTGACACCCCTTGCCCAATCGGCCCCCCTGAACGCTACCTCGTCATGCCGTTCCTTCAAGCTGAAGATTTCGTCGAGAAGTTTGTTTTCTTCCACCTGCTATCTCACTACACTGATCTTACTATCCGGATCAGTGCGATCAATAACAGCCGCCGGAATACCGTCCTTACTCGACGATGCCTTCAGCTTCTTCGATGTCGAGGGTTGGTCCTCTCTGGAGCCACTCCTCCTGCTAATCTCCTTGCGGTGATCAACAAAAGAGCTGCTTACAGACTGACCAAACCTCTTAGCCGGAGGGGGTTTCTGCTCATCACTAGACCTCACCCTCTTTACGCCCCCTGTTCTGGAGCTTTTCGTAGGGTTTGGACAGCGATTAACAGATTCCCCTGCAGATGAAGACTGGTTAGACCCAGTTGATACTCCTTTGGCGAGTCCTTTTGGACATCACCTCCGGAGATCACTAAGACCTTTCCAGCCTTCATCGCGCGGCTAGTAGAGGATAAATTGTCACCAGTCACTACTAAGAGGACCAGGTATTGTACTCTTTACCCCCTTCTTCAATACATCTGTCACAACAGAGAAGACAACAGCGGAGGATGCTAAGAATCTGTTGTCCTTTCTAACCATATTTGACTCCCCAGCAGCCCTGGCTGTATATCCCGCAGGAAAGAGAATCCCCAAGATAGCCTCGACAGAACCGTAGATTCGTTCGAATCTAGCCACGTTCTTTCGGTGCTTCTTGAGCAGATACCTATCCCGCCTGTCGTGTAGTGTAGAGTCCTTCTTAGCTATCTCTTCCAGAAAGGCTAAAGAGACCTTTACACCACGCTTGGCTTTCTCGAGTCGTCCTACAGAAGCGACCTGTTCTGTCGCATCCTGAACAATACTATTCGATTCACTCGCCAACCCACTCACTGTCCCCAATGAGCCGAGATCATAGTTATCTCGTGCTCATCCCCAGATCCCAAGTCTAGATCGCCAAGTTTTTCAGAGGCCCCAGTATGCGACAGGGAGTCGATTGGGGAGTCAATCTTCTCTATCATTGTCAGTTCAGTTGCTAACTGACTCTCTTGAATAATATCCTTGAAGAATATCCTTGTGAATACCCGAAGGGTCCGAGTCTGAATCTGACACCGAACCTACTGAGCAGTCAGTGATATACCCTACACTAACTCCTTCTCCCACATCCTTTTGTTTTTTATTATTAAAATTTTCCAGATTTTGTTCCCACGATTTATCCGTAATGAAAAGGACCGTCTCGCACAGTGACGGATTGCGCGGACTGGGCGAAAGTACAACTGACCTTTACCATCGGCGTCAGAAGAAAGCCGTTTCTTTTGCCACTAACTAGCATTACAGGTCCTTGGCACAGCTCTCAACCACCTTGACCTTAAAAGTGGGGGATAGGAAGAGGATTAATGACGGGATTATAACATAGAAAAGGATGAAGGGATGGAATCGCATAACCTTTCGTCGTGTCAACCTTTAGTAATATATCTTGAGAGAAAGACTTCCCATAGAAGAGCTGTAGTGCACCAACTATCAGCAGTCAAGCCCCAAGATAGACACAGTTGACACTTAAGCCACCACATCGCGGCAAGATAATCATCCAGGTGGTGGTACATTAAAAACTATTACATTTTTGATTCAAAATTTTATATTAAGGGTTTCATTACTAAATACGTACCAGTATTAGTGTTCTTTTTTTTTCATTTACGGTTTTGTATTTACAGAATTTTTATTCAAACACTTTTTATTGTATCGATTTCAAAAATTTGGGGTGATTTCAAACATAAAATATCACTTCAAATTTTACAATGAAAATGGCCTAAGAAACACGAAGAAAGGCCCTTAATATTTGTGTTGCTGTCGTTAAAAAAATTAAATTTTTCACTTAAGCTATATTTTCAAATTACTTAGGGATCATGTTTTAAATTCCATTTTTGGAGTCATTTTTCCTCTCCCTTAAAACCCATAACTAAGCTTGGGTTAATTTTTCTCTTTTTTGTGGCCAAATTTCATGTAATTTTTAGCTGATTTTTTATACCCAAGGATGGTAAAACCGGACACTTGAAAACGAGGGATTTTAGACCTATCAGCCTATCGTCTTTTCTGCTCAAGACTTTAGAGACTGGTCGATCTTTATCTGAGGGGTTTTATTGATCCCCATGTCATCAGCGGTTCTCAACATGCTCATCTTAAGGGCAGATCAGTTGAGAGTGCTCTGCATGATGTGGTGGGTTTTGTAGGTAAAAGATGCTTTTAATAATGTTAGCATAGAGGCGATTATGACGGCTTTAGTTGGATAACCTCGATGTTCGAAAGTAGAGTTATAAATTCTAGCTTAGGGGGTTTTTGTATGTGAGGTGGTTTGACCCGGGGGACCCCTCAGAGAGGGAATTTATCGCTTCTATTCTGGCTACTAACGGTCAATGTTATCTTGAGGCAGTTTGAGAGTGAATGCAGGAAGATTTCTTTCGACGATTAGCAAGGTACATACTTCAATCGGCACAATATACACTATCTTCTTGGGCTTCAAGGAATGGGCTGGGTCTAAGCCCGGAGAAGACTGAACTAGATTTGTTTACGTGGAGATATAACATCGAGGCGTTTAGGCGACTGATGCTTAATGGGGTAGAGTTTGAATAGGCTACCGGTTCAAAATATCTCGGTGTAGTCCTGGATAGCAAGCTGTCTTGGGGTCAGAATACACAAGAGAGAGTGAATGCCTACTACATTTGCAGGAACTCCATAGGTAAGTGTTGGGGCCTACGACCTAAAGTTGTAAATACGACGGTGGTAAGACCCATTTTGACGTATGGATGTACTGTGTAGTGGGAGGTATTGGAAAAATGTTGTTATAGGAAGCTTTTTACAAAGGCTCAGAGTATGCTTTACTTGGCATCACTGGTGCCATGAGAAGCACACCTCAGAGGGCGCTTATTACCTCTGGACACTGTACCTATATATTGGCTATGAATAAGGAGGTTAGTCTTTACGTGGATAGTCAGGTCAGGGCCTTAAAGGATCATTTTGTCAAATCTAGGATGGTTAGGGAATATAGGAGGGCACTTGACAGGAAAATGGGCCTCTTATTTTATTTATTTATTTTATTAATCGATGTCCCACACACAAGACATAAGTCTCATATTACAGCATGGAACTAAGTACAAACGTAAATACATTAAATTTGTTATATACTATTAAATACAAATACTTATATAAAATTTTTAAGATACTAACAATTTGGAACAAGATTAATTAATTAATTACAACACTGTTAAAACATAGAATTTATAACTAATTAAATTGTAGAAAAATGGCTAAAAATTGACTTTCTAAATTGATGTGCGTTACGAATAATTTGAAATCTATATGGTATTCCATTCCAGAGACCGACAGCATGGATAAAGAACTGGTATTTAGATATCTGAGTATAGTGTCTAAAAACTAGAAGTCTTTTCCCTCTATTAAGAGATGAAAAATGTAAACGTGAATAGAGATGTTCTGGCTGACATGTATATATTGGTTTATGCATGAAGAGCAAGATTCTCACTTTTAAATAGTTATCAAAGTTAATACCATAGAGCAGGGTTAAGTATGGGGTTATATGATCGTACCTTTTCAGGCCATAGACATAACGAATTATACTACACAGCTTGCAAAAAGTTCACAGCCGTATAACAAAGTTGGTATTAAGTAAGTTTTAGCCAGGAGTATTCTAATTTTAATTGGGGTACAATACTGAGTTTGCCACAGATTTCTTATCATAGAAAACGTTCGACCACATACATAATTAATATGGTTTGACCAGGTGAGGGTATTATTCAAAAATATTCCTAGATTTTTAGCAGATTTCAATAGTTTGGTTATTTAAGGTTATAACTGGAATGTGTTCAATATTTAATAATCGTTTTTTAATGATAATACATTTTGATTTAATGGGATAAATTGTGAGAGCATTTGCAGTTGCCCACTCATAAATAAGCTGCAGCTCTCTATTAAGGGTTCTAACACATTGCTGAATCGAACCAGAATTACAGCCTGTGTAGACCTGTACGTCATCAGCATATATTCTAACCTTACAGTCTTTCAGCTTGTTCTGAAGATCATTTGAATATAACGAAAAAAGAAGTAGACCCAGTATAGAACCTTGCGGGACGCCTCGATTTACTGGTAAGATTTCTGATACAGAAGTAGTAGTAACAACGTACTGATATCTATTAGATAAATAGGAATAAATTAGATCTATAGCAGTTGAAGAGAAACTGAAGAAGTAATTTAACTTATGGCGCAAAATATTATGGTCAACGGTATCAAATGCTCTCGAATGATCCAAGAGTACTAAAAACGTAACATTACCGCGATCCACCTGTTGCCTTACGTCTTCAGCAACATCCAATACAGCAGTTGTACAACTGTGTTTTTTACGAAAACCAGATTGCCGATCAGAAAGCATACAATAGGTGTGTTCCACATGCATAACGAAACAGTCCGAACTTGCCCAAAGTTACCCAAAAGCGTTCCACATAACAATTTTTGTTCAATTATGAGAGTAATTTTTTTCATTTCCTGTACAAATTTGCCCGAACTTTTTCTTTGGGTAAGTTCGGACAAGAATTTAACAATCAGCTGTTTTTTGTTTACATATGAAACTGAAAATTAATCTAAAAATTTGCAAGCAAAAGAAAAAGTTTAGTTTTTGTTAAAAAATATATTAAAAAGCAAAATGGAAGGTTTTAATGAAAAAGTTGGTAAAAGTGGTAAATACATTAGTGAATAGATATCTCCCTTGTTCTTTAAAATAAATACTTTTAAAAAATTTACACTGGCTCAGTTTTTCTTTCAGTTCTTTTTAAATTATTTTTAACATCTGTTGGCAATGATGCAAATGTTTTGTTTTTATAATGTTATTGCTTTTAAGCGTCTAAAATCACTTAAATAGATTTTAATTTAAAAAGTAAGCACCATTAGTAGTACAAGAAGTGCAAAAATGGTTTTTTGCGTTCCAGCAATTTTGGGTAGTTTTGGCAAATTTAGAGAGTAATTTTCATTTTACTCTCATTAGTCCCAACTTGTCCGAGATCTTGTGGAACACACCTAATTAGTTTCAATATATTGAGTAACTTGATTATGAACCAGCCGTTCAAATACTTTGGAAAGAAATGGCAGGATTGATATAGGCCTATAATCAGAGTTAAGGCCTAACTATATTATGCTTTTGCTGGCTTAAGCTAATGTCAAAAACCAACGAAAAGTCTGTCAAATGCTTAAGCAAATTTTTGAAGACTTGTCGGTGGATATATTGTACTTTTTAAACTTAAATACTTACTATGATTAGTTGCAAATATTTGTACTTTTGCAAAAGCTGTTTTATTTCTGTATATCCTAAATATATTGATATTGTCACAAAATTATTATTTAATATGTAAAATGTAAAAATATTTTACTATAAACTATTAAATTTATACATTTTTTCACTAATTTAAAAAAACAAATGACAACATTAATAAAAAAAGTGCTAAATAATGCAACAGTGTGTACATATCAAATGAAAATCTATTTTCGTAAGCAAAGTACGATCAGATTCGCAGTTTGCTTAAGCAAATGACACTTGACGAAACTTGACGAAAAGTTTCTTAAGTACAATATAGTTGCATACATTTAATTTTGTGTATCCGCACATTTGCTTAAGCCAGCAAAAGCATAATATAGTTAGGCCTTTAGATTTGGGAATAGGAATAATTTTAGCAAGTTTCCAAATCTTAGGATAACAGTTAGTTGTTAGAATAGTATTAAAAACAAAAGTCAAAAAAGGAAGAAGCAGTGGCAATAGTATTCTAACAAATCTAGGATCTATGCCATCCGCACCAACTGCATTAGACTTTACTGTCGCAAGACTATTTAACACATCACATTGTCTTACAGTAATAAAATAAAAATTGTTGTTCGAAATTTCATCTGAAAAGTGATAATAACTAGAATTGGATTGCACATTTGGCAGATCTAAAAATTTATCATTTAGAGTATCTGCGTCTACTACACACGGGTCTCTGCAACCGGTGTTTCCAATGCCAATTTCACGAATTGATTTCCAAGTTTTTCTACAATCCATGGCAGTGGAGAACTTTGAGTTATAATACTCGTATTTAGCCTTTTTTATTAGCTTATTAATAGTTTTGCGTGCCGAACGATATTGTTCATGCAACTCAGATTAGATACCAAATTGTGTTGGGTATCAGGGCATTGTGGAATTGTCGACAATAAAATTGCTGACGAACTTGTGCCCGCTGAATCGGCACTGAGCTAGACGTGCGAAGAGGACATGGTAAGCCCTCCAATCGGCCATTATTTTGGGCGAATCAGCTCGTGGATATCAGACAGAACTGATATGGCATGGAGGAACAGAAGAAAGTGCAGAGTGACAAGGGCTTTATGGCCCAAATTGGGCTCTGCGTTACTTCAAGACCTGAAGAGGGTATGTCTTAGGGCTGCTATTGGGGTTTTAACGGGACATTGTCTGGTGAGAGCTAGGATAAGTAGATTGGATCGCGGCACTCCGAATTATTGTAGGATGTGTGAGGTGGAGTTGGAAACTGTGGAATACGTTGTCTGTCACTGCCCGAAACACAGAACCATAGG
Source organism: Phyto melanocephala (assembly GCA_941918925.1). Lineage (NCBI taxonomy): Eukaryota > Metazoa > Arthropoda > Insecta > Diptera > Rhinophoridae > Phyto > Phyto melanocephala. The sequence goes on from OW799237.1 coordinate 66,938,287, forward strand.
GTTAATGGAGAACAATAGAAAATGTTCCACTATAGGGATTTAAATAAAAATTAGTTGTAGCATTGTGTTTCGTCGCTAGTTAGTAGTTTGTTTTATTGAAGTTTGTAGCTTGACGAAACAAAAAAGCTGTAAAACTGATTTTTCCTTAAGCGAACTCGTGTGCTTTAAAATAATAGTAAAAATATTTAATTATATTTATTTGGTTGTTGGGTTTAAGCTGGTTTATATGCATTTCACTGGTGCTTATGCCAGATCATCAGTAAACCTTTACCCAAATTCTTGAAAAAGTTTAAAATTTTTATAAGTTATATTTTTAAATTCTCATTATCAAAATGAGAATTCAAAAATAAAACAAAAAACTATAAAAAACTTTTTCAAAAACCCAACCAACAATTTTTTTAAATTTTGATTTTTTTTTTTTTTTCTAATCCCTTGATCTGGCATAAGCACCAGTGAAATGCATATAAACCAGCTTAAACCCAACAACCAAATAAATATAATTGAAAAATTATGGGAGCATATCCCAAAAAAATTTAGTAAATTAAAAATATTTAATTTTAGTAGTGATTTCTTCAATTGACCCAGCGTTTACACATGTAAGTAAGCAAGAAATCGGCATATCTGTCAACCCTGATTGCCCGAACTCTACCACCAAGACGAACCATCATAATGAATTCGCCTTGCGAACCACAATGTAAATAATTAGCTTTGTGAAAAAAATGAACTAGGTTATTAGCAAAAATTAACTAGAGTTGGGTCAATAGGTTACTTTAGTTTGTTTTTGACAACAACCCATAATTTTTTTTTTGAGGTTTAAGATTACTCCAATGGAGGTTCTAGTGTACTAGCACTAGAAAATATTTTTTGTCAAAAGACAAAACTGCCATCACCAATTATTTTTTTATTTATTTTATTTCCAAATGTTTTCCAGAGCCTCCTCCAGTAACTCCAAATCGACTTATACCTTCGTATAGGAAGCTGGAATTTCCGAATTCGACTCTATATAAAAATCTGCATGTGGTCAATTGATAGTCCGGGTAACTGTACCTTGGTACAGTTAACCGACGCCACGCAATTAACCAATGCGGGAGTGAGACGCAAAACTCTCAAAGCCAGATAAAAAGGACGGCCTGATTGCCCTTAAGAGATAATGGCAATGACGCGCGAGCTCTTGACCCGACCAGACCTGAATAACGCCTTAAATTTTTTGCACAAAACACAATGGGCCAATTCAAAGTGGTTGCATATCAGTCATATTTGTGCTATTTCATATTATTTTATGCATGCATAAAATTTTTGTTAGTAATTTCCATACAAAAAAAATAATATGACTTTACACATTTGTTTCCTATGTATAAGAAATTGTTTATGTTATACTTTAGCCATACTGTCTCTCAGAGAGAATTTCTTCGCTTCTCACCTCTCAGAGAGAATATTTTCTATTTTCTTCTTTCCTGTATAGGTACATACAATTTTTAACAGCGTCATCTCTTTGTCTTCTTTCTTGTATTAAATACATAATTTGTTAACATAAGGTGTTCAAAGTCACTAGTCATATTAATATGAATTATATGACATAGTACAATATGAGAGTCTACTTTGAACTGGCCCAATGTAATTTTATAAAGGTTCGCAAATAAAACGCCCAAGGTTGTTGGCAAAAATGAACTAAAGTAACGATTTGTGCTTAGCTCTACTAGTTGGTTCAGTCGGTTGCCAACAACCTAGATAATTTTTTGCACAAACTACAATGTAATCTAATAAGGATTCGTGAAAAAAAAACGACCGAAGTTGTCGTTGCGATTTGTGCCCAACTCCACTAAAATGAACCTAAGTAACTAGTCGGGACCAAGTCTAAAAAATGTTTTTTTTAAGAAATGTAATGGTTAATTTATATAAAAAAATGAGATAAAATTAGAATTTCAAATATATTTCAGAATTTAAAAAGTTTAATTTAAAGTTGAAAGCAAGGTGGATTCGCCTTGGTTGAAAGTATAAATTTAAAGGAAGAAAATAGCCTGCCAAACTGATATAACTTTTTAATACATACATATCTTCATAGGTAGGTATACGTTATTTATTGATATTTACAAAACTAATTGTTCAATTGGTTGAAGGAATATAAAGTCTTATTTTTTATTAATTAAGTTTATATACCAATCTGGTATAAACGAGTAAGCTGTTTTACCCCTAAGGCATTTATATGTTATCCGTCCAGTTTCAGCACTAAAATAAAATTCATACACTGTATAGGGACAGTTCTCATTTGCCATTAACGAACGCAGTCTTTGCAAAAATTGTAGTAGGAAATTCGCACATACCCAAGGAGCCCAATGTGTTTGCTGTGAAGAGAAAAAAGTAAACAAAATAGAATTTTGTATATACTCGGTATCATAAACATCACCGTTACTTACCCCACCCAATTTTGGTATTGACCTCATTTCGATGCGCTCAATGTCATGCACAAAGCCCTTTTCATTTCTCATGCCTATATACAAGTCTTGTACGCCTACCAAAAATGACTGGCACCACCAATTGCGTGTTTTGTGACGTAAATAATTTTTGTACTGAGTTGCATTTAAGTTGCCCTGGCGTACCTTAAGTTCAACATATTTCAGAGAGTCCAAATTGTTTGGTCTATCATAGTTACTAGAAATCATATAAAAACAAATTAAATTATATCATACATAAAAATATTTTTATTTACAGTTGAACTGGCTGATCACTAATAATACCATCCATTTCAGCTCCAAACAAAAGACTTAAACCGGCAAGACGTGTTTGAAAGACCAATGCAAATTCTTCATTCTCATTGACCGGTACCGAAGTATCCGGTTCATTGAAAGGTGATTCAGATAAACAATACTGTTCAAATTTAAAACCATAAGCCATAAACGTTTTTTGCTGTTTAGTCTCCTGATTGCGACGATATTTATCTTGTGCAGTCTCTATTCTATACAGATAAAATGTGTTATTGAAACGTGAAACATGTAGGCACCAATCTTGACGGTACTCGTAGGGTGTGCACATTATGAGACGTAGTATACCACGCCATGTAACAAACTCAGGCGGTGGTGCAGTATTGCCGTGGGCAAAAATTCTATCGTAATGATCAAAAATAAACTTCAGTACACTGTCTAAATTTTCCTCACCTGATCCTTCTGGCTTTTTTATAGCAATATCTAGACCAGCATTTAGATCCAAGGGCAGTTTCTTTGCATTGGGCAATTTAAAATAGCGCAACTGTTTATCATTGGGTTCAAAGTCACGGTTTGCATTTATGCTGTAAAAACCAATTGGCTGGGGTTTCTTAATATCTGGAAATGGTAGTTCGGCTTTTGGCGGGCGTATTCGTATACTCAGCTCCTTTTCTTGCTCATCATATTTGTTATATTGAGCCATTTTTCAATTTATAATTAGTAATGATTGATATTAAACAATTTTTCCACTTAAAACCTTAATACTAAACAAGTATAAAACTCCAGTAGCGAAGTAAAAAGTTGATAGCTACCAAGACCTTGATACTACAATATACATACAAACATACATATATTATATTAGTCGCGTTCGAGGTGTATTGAATGTTTTAAAAAGGCTCTATTTTATTTTTGTTATCGTTTTTGCTGTTATTAAAAGCTTGTGTATATTTATAAAATATAATATAGTAATTAAAGCATAATCTTTTTACCAATATATTTAACAGTTACGAGAAATTTCGCATAGTATTCCTACAATTAACTCCTGATAAATTAAAAAAATTACTAAGATATTTTATTATTATTTATTTATTAAAACTTATTAATTTGACCAATATTATTAACAGAATCATGAGAATTAACAAATAGTATTTTCTATAAAAACCTCGTAGGTATCAACTTAGAATTCATAAAAAATTTTGAAACAGCACTAAAAGGGTGTCTTTTAAGTAAGGTCCACACCAGCCATCGATTTGTTCGAACAACGAACTAATTTTTGTGGGCACATGAATTTGCCTGGTGTGGACCGCTGTTGTCGATGTTTTGTTCAAACAGCGCAAGGCATATTTATTCCAAGGTCTATTAAATAAGGTCTGTTCAACTAATCAGCTGATCGTTTTTTGCTCCCCTATGTTTACTACTCGAAGTTGTCAAAATTTGTTTACCTTTTTAAGGCGACATTTATATCTTTCAATTTTTCAATGGTAAAAGGCGTTTCTGTACCCAAGGATTGAGCCACACCAACAGCTATAGCAGCCTTGCCATTACTTGGCTCACAGGCTAAGAAAATACAACGATTAGCTATTTTGCCTTCACGCACCATTTGTACAACACCAGCAGCGAAACGAGCATCTTTCTGGCCCAACATACCTTGTGAAACAGCACGCTTCTTCAAGACATCGTCTAGACTTCTATTTTATCTTTATCAGCCATATTTTTAGCAAATATTTACATTAACACAATTTATTTTTGTTGTCTTGAAAAAATTGTTAAACAAAATGAAAACACAAAATTTAATAGGCGTTGGGCATATTCATACAGGTATATGCAACGGCGAATTTGCTGTACTGCTCTCTGTCAAATACCTCATAAAAAATAATTTTTTATACATAGAGTTTGACAGTAACGTTTCCCATCAGATGGACTGATAATTTCACCTGGATGAATTTTTTGGTATTTTAGTCAGCTGTTTTTGAGTACCTTAGAGTAATTTTACACTAAGTCGAAGGTCACACACGACGATTTTAATTGCCCAACTTTTTCCATATTTTCTTTTGAACTTGCTTTTGTGTTCACACACGACGATTCCTTTGGCGATTTTTCTGTTTTGTTTAGCTTTTTTTTTTACAATTTGTCATTTGTGCCCAGCGTTGCCATAGTCATGATTTTGTCATATTTTTAAGGATTTTCTTTGCTAATATATGATTTATGATTTTTTTCCCCAAAATAATGATTTATATTTTTAGAAATTATATTTATTGTAGATACGATAAGAGTTCTACAATTCTTATCAACAATCAATTTTTAAACCAATAAAGTTTTATATCAGCTTGTCACAGGTCTATTAAAAACAGGTCTAACTCTATCTGTGTTTTTAAAGTATATTCTCAACATAATAAATAAAGTTAACATAATTTTTGAAACCACATCCTCTCAAATACAAAGAATTTATGATGAATTTTAGATAATTTTATAAAACAAATTACGTTAACATCAATTTGATTAATGAACTTAATTTTTGAATTGCTTCGTTTACAAAACGAAGATATTTATTTAGTCGTGTTTATAAAACAAAAAAATTTCCAATCTTAAACTTGGAGAAAATTAAAAAAAAAATTTGTTGAAAATTGTACTTCATTTTACGATTTGATTTTAACCATAATTATTTTAAAAAACTTTTTTTTTCATTATTTTGTCTTGACCCTTTAAAAATAATTAATAGAAAAGTAGCTTCTTTAAAAGGTTTTATACAAAACTTTTCAAATTTATTCAATTGATAAGAATGATGTTCAAAACTTAGAAAACGAGCTTAGAAAACTACGTCTTCTCCACTTTGACGAACACTTTACAACTTTAGATGATCTAAGTTGTGAAGAATTTTGGTCAGAAGTCTCAAAAATAACTCGAGATGACAAAATCTTGGCTTTTCCGACCCTGTCAAAACTTGTTAAAACCTTAATATGTTTTCCTATTTCTTCTGCAAATGTTGAACGAATATTTTAAGTTTTAAATTTAAGTAAAACAAAATTTAGAAATAGATTAGATAACAGCACTCTTAAGGGTATATTATATTAAAAATAATACTTAAAGTTAAACGATTGTTCATGCTATAATTAAAAATATATTAAGGTATAAATACAAATATGAAACCTATTCTGTATAATAATAATGATGATTCCTAAAATACTTTAATTCATATGTGTTGTTAAATGTATGATTGTTTTTTTATATTAAAACATTCAAGCTTTTTATGTTTCTACATTTCGAATGATAGATATTCAATTTTAATATATTAACATACTACAGAGTATCTGTCAATTTGATTTTATTCACAAGTTGCTATACGAATATGTATATTTATTTTAATATCAATTTAATATATTTTTTGTTTTAAATAACTTATCTAATAAGAAAACAGTTTTCTAAATAAATTTTTATTGTTTTTTTTGCGATTGTAATAAAATGTTTGTTTGATGATTTTCTTTTTCAAAATATGATTATTTTGCCCTAAGTGATGATTTTCTCTCCGAAGCTTCTGGCAACGCTGCTTTTGCCGTAAATAGCAATAAGAAAAATAAAAACATACATAAAATAATATAATTGATTTTTATTAACGCTTTTAATTAAAATGTTTTCACTAAAATATTTTGTTTGTGTTTTTTTATTTTGAAATATTTTAAACGTTTAATTTGTGACGTTTTTAATCCAAGTTTTAAATTACTACACACCAAGAAGCGAAACACCGAATGAAAAGAAATGTCAAATATTTAAAAAAAAAAGAAAAATTGCTTCAAATAGCCGAGTACCGGCGATTATTTTTCCCTTCGTTTTCTCCTCACCTAAAACGGTAAAAACATCTATAAACTCAAGAATTGCCCAACTATAATCGTCGTGTGTGACTATCGACTAACAAAATGCCCGTATCATGGTACAATTATCAGGTAGCCTCACTAAAACAGCTGATTTTTTTTTCTCTACCTTAAGGTTTAACTAAAATGTCAAATTTTGTTTATGTATGTGTATATATTGTGTACGTATATATTCTGCCGCCAAAAAAACACGCACACACATTTGCTTTTTGACATTTAAGTCGTCGTTTTCCAACAACAAAATTCTAAATGCAGAACTGAGGCTACCTGATGATTGTACCATGGCCCGTATATTTCTTTGCTTTTTGTTTTTGTAGAGTTGCACAGACCTTATTTAAGGCCCCTTTCGCATTAGGCAACTATAATTGCGCATTTCTTGTGTTTGCAGGTGTGCGAGGAAAGGTCGGTGTGAAGGGGAAAGAATTGCCGAGATTTGAGTACAGACTTGCTTGTACTTGGCAATTCTGCTTCTGCTGTCATTCTTGTCTTGGAATATTTATTTGTTTTTGACATTGTCTTTTATATCTTTTTCAGTGTGTTGTGTAATTTTGTGTGTGTGAAAACTTAATTTGTTTATAAGTGAATCAAATATTTAAAAATTATGAGAAATTGGAAAATTCGAGCATAAGCAAATTAAACTTGCTCAAACAAGTTGCTCAATGTGAACATAAAAGCAAGTTCAAAAGAAAATAAATAAAAATTAAAATTATACTTGCGCAATTAAAGTTGCCTAATGCGAAAGGGGCCTAATTGCAGTTCGGAAAGAATTTTTTTGTTTATATTTTTTATATATGAAGTTTGACATTTGAAATAAATTATAAAGGAGAGAAAATTGTTTTTTATATATGCATTTTGACAGTTGAAATTTAAAATAAGTGATGAAAAAAATAATCAGCTGACGAATCCAGAGTACCTGATGAATAAATATGCCTTGAAACAGCGTTGTCAAAACATTTGTTTGAAGAACGATGTCTGATATTAAAAGACGTTTTGAATATAAAAGAAAGAAACGATACATAAAATTATGTGTGCTTCTACTTTTTTATTGTTTACATTTGTGGGCGCTATTAGTTGAAAATTTTTGAAAAATTGTGCGAATTCTCTTAAAAATTGTAAAAAAATTGTGAATTGTGAAAAATTTAATAAAACGTTAAAAAATTAAATTAAATAAAACAGACTATTTTTATTTGTGAATATGTATATGTATGTAAACAAATGTGTTTTTATTTTTGATTTCGTAAACAACTTTTTGACAGCTCAAGTTAGTTTACACTAACAAAATACACGTTGTATTTTTACACTTTATAGTTGTTTTAGCGACGAGTTCACCTTATTGAATTCGCCTTGCTTTATATGTTTTCTCCATATCAAAAAACACGAACAATATTTTGACAATTTCTCTGCCGACGTTTTGTTCTAGTCTGAAAAAGTCAATGGCTCGTCAAGACGTAAAGTAAAACAAAAGACCCTCAGTGGTTGTTCAGCAAATTTCTTATTATTTCAAAATGTGACGTTCTGCATTGTCAATGGCGGAGTAGTCAGTTATCTTGTCAATGAATTAAACATTTTAAATTGTCAATGTGACAATTTATGTTCAACATTTTATCTTCAAAATGAATTTGAATAATTATTTTGCAAATAAATGTTTTTGGAGTCTACAGGTGAACATATGATGTTGGCAGCAAAGTTTGACAGTTGAGTGCATAACTATTAATAATTTTATTGAGCATAGAGACCCTCAGTAATAAACAGTAACATATTTACTATATTCACAAGGTGTCCTAACATGTCATAACACCCCGTCCACAAAAGACCTGAAATGCTTAAAAGTGCAGACTGCATTTGTTTAAACAATGCTTTTATTACATGATATGACGTTATAAGATTTAGAATAATCTAAGAGTAAAATTTGATATGTCATAGTTATGAAGGGTCGTTCACAAAAGTTGTTTTTTTATGTTATTATATTTGAACGTTTGAATTTAGGACAACTTGTAAAAACAGTAAATGTTTATGTGACAGATTTTGTCAGTTAATTCCATATCCCAATATTCTGTGGTTGTTTGGTACCATTACTTAGAAAACGAGAATTGACACCCTGTATAAGTCTACACTGAAATTTAAAAAAAAATGTATTTGGCGCCTTTTAAATTGTTTTTATTTATTTATATATTCCGCTATAAGTAGATAAAAGTTTACAGTTATTTTATATAATAATTTTTTTTAGAATGTATATATTTTCAATACTGCCGTTATATATTGTTTTGACATTCGCTTTTAGTCTTTGATTATGTTTTTGTAAAGTTTGTCCAGATAGCCGACTTGAATTCTTCTATGTTTTGAGGCTGTCAAATTTTATATATAAAAAAATTGTATGTACAATAAGAATGTCAAACTTAATGGATAAATATTCTAATTTTTCAAAAATTTGTCTACCTGGTGATACTATCTTAACATTAATTATTAATTTTTGTTTCCTCTTCTTTTATTTTTTCATTCGCTTCGTCGTTTCTTGTTTGTTAAGTATTAGGACGCGTTTTTTCCATAATTTTACTCCGTTTATTAAATGAGTGTTATTTTTTAGCTTTGTGAAAACAAACTATTTATATTTATCAACAAAAATTCTATGTAAATGTTAAATCTATTTAATGTTATTTGCTAATTATTATCCAAATACAAATACAACGTAATAAAAGTTTAAGTTAACCAGGGAGAAAAGAGCAAAATCAACGACAGACGGACGACTTTTCTAGTCTGACCGACCCGTTTGTTGAAAAAGGCGTTTTTCTCTAAAGCACAAGTCGATCGTAATAAATACAATAAAAATATTTATGCTATTAGTTCATCCATTAATTCAAAGAAACTGATATATAAAAAGGAGAAAATAAATTATCCCCTTTTAAAAAAAGAAAAAAACATTTTTTATACGTTGCTTGATAAATAAATGCATCGTCGCCACAATGTCCACAGAAACCCAAGTGACGTCGAAGGATCTGCACGAATTGTTACAAATTTTCGAAAGAAAATCATTCGATGCTGGCTCATGTGAGGAAGGAACATTGGTAAGTCAATTGCTTTAAATGTGGAAAAGTTTAAGGTAGTGTTATTGGAACAGGTAATCCAAATTTTATTCTGTAAGAAAATCCATTCTATAAAGTAACTACCTAGTTAAAATTGAAATGCATTCCCGTTTCCTTTCTTACTGCACTTCATTTACATAAATATTTTTTATTAATATTAAATTAAAAATGTTAAAATGGGTATATTTAAAAAAAAACTCCATACATTACATCAGAAATTGCTATAAATTTTATTTTTTTATTCTATAACTTGTGGTTGATTCACATGAAGTTTAACCTAGTATCCACACGTGATTAATTTCTAGCGATTATTAAATAACCGTATAGTGGGTTTCATTATAAATTTATAAAATTTTTGTGATAAAAATAAAGAATTTTTAGATTTTTTATTTTTCGAGATATGGTGACGTGGAGTGGGGATTTCAGTCTCGAACAGCGTGTTCTGTGTGCTTGGGGTAACTGTCCTGCTAGAAAATTCACTTACATATCTTCCAAATCCAAGCTTTCAAAGCGCGACAAATTGTTCAAATTAATTTTTTTTCCAATATATTTTTAAATCGGTCCATATTACCTTGAAAAAAAAAAAAACCAACGACCCATTCCATATGATGCCATAGCTTCCCAAGCCATATGCTTACACCGTGTTTTACAGTAGTTATGACATTATTTGGGCCGAGAGCAGTGCAGATAGGCTCCATCATATAATCCCTTTGTCAGAACTAAAAAGAAGAAAAGGGAGGCGCACCATTTCAGAGTCTCTGGCGTGTATCGAACCCGCAACCCCAGACGAACAACAGCATACTACCACCTAGTCCACCCGTTTAGGGTGAATCTATTTTGAAAAATGATATATATCATCAGCTGTTTTCATATATCCTTAAAATTTTGTGGACTTTAGGTCGAGTTAATTATAAGATTTTGGCAATTTCTCCATAGGATTTACCTTTCCTGCGGATTTTAACCAATGAAATACGTACTGAGATTTCCACTTCTTTTTTACCTCCCATTTTCAAAAAAGTCGAGCTTTAATAAACACTTTTTGTAATTAAATGATAGTATACTTCTAAAGCAACGCGAATTTGTAAAACTAACGTTTGTTTTTATTACTTTTGTTTTCATTTTCTGCTTCGTTTTAGAAAACACTGTATGTAGATTTTTTTATACCCTTCACCGGTGGTGCACAAGGGTATATGTATATAGTTTTGTCATTCCGTTTGTAATTTCTACAATTTTCATTTCCGACCCCATAAAGTATATATTTTCTGAAAGCTTATGAGAGGAGTCTTTTAAGCCCTGACCGTCTGCCCGTCTGTCCGTGTGTTGGTTGAAATCAACTTTTATGTATGGTATCAATCTCTTGGAAATATCCGGGAATGAATCGCTATTGAAATTCAGCACAATCGGCTCATATCTTTCTGAGATATGAGCAAAAAACCACGACCACCTCGTTTTTTTCACAATTATAACAACAACATACATACTAGTTAAAGTAAACGTGGCATCAAATTCCAGCTGAGGCAAAAAAAGATTTTTTTTATTTAATTTTTTTATATTTATACTAGCCAAGCCCGGCGCGCGTTGCTACGCTCCTGAATGAATAAAAATGCATTCTGAATTTAAACTGAATATCAAGTTCAAAAAGCTAAAAATTATAACTTTTTTCAAATGGACGTGGCACTGCCCACTTTTCTAATCACGAAACTGTATAGTCATGACAGCTCAATATTTGTGCAAGGTTTCAGAAAAATCGGTGAAGTTCAAGTAGCTGAAAATTATAATTTTTTTTATGGGCGTGACACTGCCCACTTTTCTGATCACGAAATTGTAAAGTCATGACAATCCAATATGTGTGCAAAGTTTCACAAAAATCGGTCCAGAGCAAGTACCTCAAAATAATTACTTTTTTTATGGGCGTGGCCCTGCCCACTTTCTTAATCACGAAATTGTAAAGTCATGACAGCTCAATATGTGTACAAAGTTTCAGAAAAATCGGTCCAGTGCAAGTATCTCAAAATTATAACTTTTTTTATAGGCGTGGCCCTGCCCACTTTTCCACTCACGAAATTATATAGTCATGACAGTTTAATATGTGTGCAAAGTTTCAGAAAAATCGGTCCAGTGCAAGTACCTCAAAATTATAATTTTGTTATGGGCGTGGGCCATGCTCACTTTTCTTATCACGAAATTATATAGTCATGACAGCTCAATATGTGTGCAAAGTTTCAGGAAAATCGGTCAAGTGCAAGTAGCTAAAACTGATAACTAATTTTTTATGGGCGTAGTCCCGCCCACTTTTTGCCACCCATAAACACTTTCTGGAATGTGTACAACAACTTTCCAAAGTTTGAGTCCGATCGGTTTTACAGTTTCGGAGTCTAGCTAACACAGACAGCGTTTCACTTTTATATACAGGTATATAGATATATAAAAGAATAATAAAAACTAATTTGGTACTTTTTTGGTGCCCTATGTAACTTCCAAACACATATAGCAAGGAAACAAATTTAAACTGTTTTAAGTAATCCGCGAAAAAATATTAATAGGAATTCGGCACTTTTTTCAAATTGGCATGTATAAGGGGTAAAAATTGTCCCTTTTTTTGGTACTTTTTTTAAAAGAAACTTTTCTAATATTATTCAATGGACAAAATTGGATCATTATTATTGCCTAATAGAATATGGACAAATATCAAGGTGAAATTTTTGGAAACTTTTTTGGGGACAAAAAAGGTACCAAAAAGGGGAAAATTCCGTAAAATGTATGTAATTCCTAATTTGACGGCCAATTTTCACAAAATTTATAATTGGGATTTCACCAGACATAAAAAATTATGTAATATAGTAAAAATTGAAACACATTCATAACAGGTTAGAAAGGGAAAAGAGCTTGGTACTCTTTAGAACATAATTACTTTTTTGCAAAAAAGAGTAGATTTACTGACTTTAAATCATGTCTATTAAAATATTTTGTTACATAGAACATTTTAAACTTGGAATTTAGAACTTGGACCAAAAAAGTACTTTTTCGCTTTTCTATGGTACTTTTTGTATTTTCTACGTTTATAAAGGTATAATTGTAAAATAAAAGACTATTGGTACAAGGTAAGACTAAAAGTGTTATGGGCGACCAAAAAGGTACTTTTTTGAATTTTTTAGGGTAATTTTTGTATTTTCTATGTTTATAAAGCTAAAATTGTGAAATAAAGGATTATTGATACAAGGTAAGACTAAAAATGTTATGGGCGACCAAAACGGTACTTTTTTGAATTTTTATGGTACTTTTTGTATTTTCAACGTTTTCGAAGCTAGAATTTTGAAATTAGTGACTATTGATACAAGGTGAGACTGGAAATGTTTTGGTTGACCAAAAAGGTATTTTTGAATTTTTAGGGTAATTTTTGTATTTTCTACGTCTATATAAAGCTAAAATTGTGAAATAAAGGATTATTGATTCATGTTGAGAATTAAAATAATATTGGAGACACAAAAAAATGCCTTTTCGCATTTTTATTGTACATTTTGTATTTTTACGTTTGTGAACATAGATTCTTAAAATTAGTGTTTATTGAATCCAGATGTAACTCTTAATACTATGGACGACCAAGGAATTACTTTTTCTCATTTTTTATATTTTGTATACATAGAATTCTGAATGTAGGTAATAATAAACCAATTGGAAGTTTTAGTAAAGGAAAAATTTTTTTTTTATTATTTTTAGGGTAATTTTTGCAAATTATGAATCTTAATTTTTGAGACTCAGTAGCATTGATCTTGCTTTTAGTTAGGAAATATATGCCCGATATATCCTTACACTACTTTTTATTTTTCTAAGTAAATTCAATAAAAGATACAAATTTTCATAAATTGAACCAAAAATATTTAATAATTATAAATAGAATCCTTACACTACTTTTTATTTTTCTAAGTAAATTCAATAAAAGATACAAATTTTCATAAATTGAACCAAAAATATTTAATAATTATAAATAGAACTTGAGTATTCAATAAATAGTAAGAACTGCGCTATCGAATTAGCGGGTTAAATGCTAGTTATTTATATTTTTATTATTTTTTTTAATAGTTTAAAAAAATATTTTTTTAATTTTTTTTGTAATATTTTTTATTGATTTTTTTTTTTGTTTTTAATACATATTTTTTTTGGAAACATACATACGTAAACTCAATTTAAAATTCTGCAATGTATGTATGTACGTATTTCATATGAGATGAATGGTGATACAAACAATTGTTATTGCATGACTGCACGTTCTGAAGGGTATATAAGATTCGGCACGGCCGAATATAACACTCTTACTTGTTTTGGTTTATTTTTATCCCTAATAACTTTTAGGTTATTAATATTTTCATATATAATTCTCTGAAAATCATATAAAATAAATATCTGGTTTTACCATTAATTTATGAAAATTAAAAAATGTCTTGATAAAAAACTATAGTTAAGTTAAACTTAAGTTAATTTTTTAGTACTAAAATGAAAATCTCATCTCAAATAATTTTGATGTGCTTCGTGATAAGCTGTTGCGACGAGGTTACCTTTGAATTGTCCTTGCATCGATAAAAATGCGTTGCGTCTAATTGCAGTGACTCAGAGTAATGAAATTTCACAAGTTTTTTCAAATAAAAAAATATGTTTATATAAATTAAAATTTATGAAAATGTATAGGTACAGCATTGTTTTTTTTTTGTTTATTTAAAATTAGAAACCGAAAAAATAAATGTATGTTGCTGAAGTTTTGTTAATATGACTTTCTGGTCAGGATTATTATAATAATGGATGTGACACGCTCTCCTTAAAGCCCACCTCCCATATTAGTGTTTTTATTAAACTCGTATACTTTCTATATTGATTTTTAATGAATATATTAATTTACGTTTCAACATCTTGATTGAAAGTATCATAAAAAATAAGTGAATTATATGTACGATGCTGAAGTTTTGTTAATGTTGGTCAATATAATGGAAGAAAATTAAGGTGACATATCCATTTTAACAGTTATTTGCAAAACAAAATGAATTTAATAGTATGAAATGGTCGACTGAAATGAATATATCACTTTTACTATAATTACTTGAATTTGTTACCAAGTGTCTACGCTCAATACTTAAGTATTTAAAAATCGTTATATACTCAATTGTCAAAATCTATTGCTAATACCATATGTTCACGTTTGGACCACAGAAACAATTGTTTACACATCTGCTGTGAAACTAATTTTCAAACTTATTTTTTAGAAATAATATTGAACATAAACTGTTCAATTGTATTTTCTTTCATATATATTTATATATAAATTTCATATTGTGTACGTATATGTGTTGTTTGCGTAAATTAAAAAAAAGAAGCTTGTGACTGGGAAAAATAAAACATTTAAAAAGAAAATCAAGAAAAGAATAAAACAAGTAAGAGCACTATATTTGGCTGTGCCGAATCTTTTATACCCACCACCAATTTTGTGTACATTTAAAGCACAATATTTATTATTTTGTTAATCGCTATGGAATAATCTCTTTATAATTAAATATGTATCACTTTCTTTGTAGAGGGTGGTTAAATTTTAAGGGCCCATGTTGAAGGTGAACTACATCTAGTCTTTAAATTTGTTTTCTGCATTTCACTTGACATTTCTCAATCTCAAACTTACTCAATTTGATCCGTGGAAAGATACGCAAATGAGCAACGCCTTAAAGTTAGTCAGGTTTTTTATAAAAATGGGCGTTCAAGTCAAAATACATTTTGTGCATAATTCTTTTGATCAACATAATCGTTCAAATTCGTCCACAATCGGGAAAATTGTAAAAAATATTTAAATTTCTGCAAAACAGGTCTGTATAAAATGTTAGAAAATCTGTGAATGCCTTCTTAGTTCGTTGAATGGGCACCAGTGGCGTTTTTTTGCGATAGTGTGGCAAAAGAGCAGTCAACCTCGCCTCATCATCATGCCTAACAATTGAGCATCAACATTGTCATTGAAAATTTGGACCATCATATAGAAGAATGGGGGGGCCATTTGGCAGATATTTTGTTAAATACATAATTGAACCATACAAATATTATCATTACAAAAAGAAATAATAATAATATCCTAAATAATTTGTGTTTTATTTAAATTCAACATCGGTCCTTAAAATTTAACCACCCTTTATAACTTCGATATGCTACTGAAATGCTTTTGTAAATGTAGTCTTTCAATGAAAGTGGGCGTTAAAGTAGGCGTGTCAATAACGTTTCTGCTAATAAATACAACTTAGATATTTCAATATAGTCCTTTATTTTCCCAAAAACTTTGTCAATAGAGAAATTACATGAATTTAAGATAAACCGTTGGGAGGTAGGCGTTAAAGTGAGCGCGTCACCTTAACTTTTTGGCACAACAATTACATTGATTAGAAGGATATACGTAGCAAATTTTATCATCATACCTCTAATTTTGGCGGTTTTATGAGCTTTTAAATTTCATTAACCGTAGATAACGTAAAAAGTGGGCGTTATAGTAGGCGTGTTTATGAGCTTTTAAATTTCATTAACGGTAGATAACGTGAAAAGTGGGCGTTATAGTAGGCGTGTCAAAGTTATTTTTGCCAATGAGTACAACTTAGATGTTTCATTATAGCCCTTTATTATTCCAAAATCTTTATTAATAGAGAAATTATATGAATTTAAGGTAAAACGTTATATGGGAGGTGGGCGTAAAAGTGGGCGTGGCACCTCAATTTTCTGGCACAGTAATGACATTGCCTAGGGGGATAGACGTAGCGAATTTTATCATCATACCTCTCATTTTGGCGGTTTTATGAGGTTTTAAATTTCATTAACGGTAGATAACGTGAAAAGTGGGCGTTATAGTAGGCGTGTCAAAGTTATTTTTGCGAATGAGTACAACTTAGGTGTTTCAATATAGCCCTTTGTTATTCCAAAATCTTTATTAATAGAGAAATTATATGAATTTTAGGTAAAACGTTATATGGGAGGTGGGCGTAAAAATGGGCGTGGCACTTTGATTTTCCGTTACAAAAAAGCGTCTCACCAAAAAGCAAAGTGTGCAAAATTTCAGAGTCGTACATCCAATTTTGTTGCTTTTATGACGTTTTTGTTTTTAAATATACCGAAAAATACACTGTGCGGTATAAATTTTCGTACATTTTGATCGATTACTCCTCTCCTAATAAATAGATTTAGATAATTTTTGGGGAAAAATATTGTTTTTACCCAGGAAATATATATTCGAAGTTTCATGAGTCTACGTTAATGCGTTTGGATACAATTCCATTTTATTCGATGTTTGAAGGACACGGTTTTTTCGACCTACTCTTGCTTTTCGAGCTATAACTCTCTTCCTAATATTCCGATTTAATACCAAACAAACCTTGTCTATAAGAAAGATTCTGGCAAAATTTGAGCCCCCTAGCTTTTTGGGTGCGACCTCTATCGTGCTTTCAACAGACAGACAGACGGACGGACAAAATTTTAGAAAATTATATAAAATTTTGTAAAAACACACAATTTCTTTCCTGAAGATGCTACACAAAGGAGTAGCGAAATATTAAGTAATAAATAAAACAACAAATATTTATAAAGACCTCGAGCTTGAAGAATCAATTTGAAAATTTTATAAAATAAAGGTCAAATAAGAGCAATAAGAATATATATTTATATATACATATATATTGTTAGTCAAGTCCTTTATTTAATACCCATATCGCTCATCTACATATGTTGTCCAGAAGCTGAAACGCTTGAATTTCGTTTGTAAATTTTATAAAAAACCATGAAACCGTTGTATTTTTGTTCTTTATCGCAGTTATTTTTGATCCGATTTCTTAACTATCTCTAAAAAAATAATTTAAGAACTTTAATAACTTGATATAATTAAAAACTTATAATAGGCTTAAAATTCACTATTGTTGTATTCATAAACTATTAATAGACTCTTAAACCTTTTATAAACCATCTTTAAAATTAAAAATTTTATTGTTGCATTTTCCCTTCTTAAAACCAAAAATAAGGCGACATTTCATGCATAGTTTACGTTAAAAATTTTTTTAAAGAAATTTTGTGAAAAAAATCAAAAAAAGTAATTGAAATATTAAAATAGATGCGATTAACACAATTCGACGTATAGTTAAGTGCAATTTATACAAAAAATAATAAATTTAACATATTTTAAATTAAACAAGTAACAGTGCTATATTCGGCCGTGCCGAATCTTATATACCCTTCACACGTGTAGTCATGCAATAACAATTGTTTGTATCACCATTCATCCCATATAAAATACGTGCATACGTACACGTTAGAATAAATGTGGCATCGAATCCCAGCTGAGCCAAAAAAATTTTATTTTATTTTATTTAATATATTATTTGTATTTTATTATTTTTTTTGATATTTTTTTATTTTTTTTTTAAATTTTTTTTAATTTTTTTTAATTTTTTTTTAAATTTTTTTAAAATTTTTTTTTTTTATTTTTTTTTATTATTTTTTTCTTATTTTTAATATTTTTTTTTTGTAATTTTTTTTGTTTGGTATGTTTTTTACATGTATGTATGTATGTATGTATGTATGTATGTATGTATGTATGTATGTATGTATGTATGTATGTATGTATGTATGTATGTATGTATGTATGTATGTATGTATGTATGTATGTATGTTGTTGTTGTAATTGTAAAAAAAACGAGGTGGTCGTGGTTTTTTGCTCATATTTCAATAGCGATTCATTCCTGAATATTTCCAAGAGATTGATACCATACATAAAAGTTGATTTCAACCAACACACGGACAGACGGGCAGACGGTCAGGGCTTAAAAGACTCCTCTCATAAGCTTTCAGAAAATATATACTTTATGGGGTCGGAAATGAAAATTGTAGAAATTACAAACGGAATGACAAAGCTATATGTACCCTTGTGCACCACAGGTGAAGGGTATAATAAAACTAAGAAAATATAAAAGTGATGTAAGAAAAACGTAAACAAACTTGTAACCTAAAAACTTTTCTTAACGTTTTTAACAAAATAGCTTAATAATTAATATTTAGATTATAATTTTGCTCAATCTTTTTCATATACCAAAGTTATAAGCTTTTTATTTTTTCGACATTCTTTTTGTGCTTTAATTTTATAAAAAGTTTACCCAAGGCAAATTTATACATCAGGTAGGTAATTGCAGTTCGGAGAGAAATTTTTTGTTTATATTTTTTATATAAAAAGTTTGACATTTGATATAAATAAGAGACGAGCGAAAATATCAATGGACTTTGACATCTGTTAGGACACCCTGATAATTCCGGATAGGGATTGTTGGGTAGAATCCGACAGACTGTTTGAGGGGTGTGCAGTCTTTACGGACGGATCAAAAATGGATATAGGCGCAGGCGCAGGTGTCTATATTATGGAAGAGAGCATCAGGAGGTCTTACAAACTTTCTGATAACTGAAGTGTGTTCCAAGCGGAGATACTGGTTGTCTATGGGGCGACGGATCTTATATTGGAATATGTTCCAAAGGGTAGGGAGGTTACTCTATACGTTGACAGTCAAGAAAAATATTAATCAGCTGACGAATCAAGAATATCTGATAAATTAATATGCCTTGAGTTTACCTTTACTTGATAACCGGGTAAATCTTATAGTAGTTATGAGCACCACTGACAATAAAATGACAACTAAATATAATAAGAGTTGCCATACATAGGAATAAAATCACTACAAACATTTAATATAAACAGTAAAAAAAATAGAAGTAGTGCAAAGCGAATTACATTTTCAAGACTTCTAAATCAATTGTGTAAAAGCATTCATTATTAATGACTTCCTATGGAGTTGAAGAAATAAATAAATAAATAATTTGTCATAATTGATGTCTTTAAAAATGAATGTAACATCATGCTAAATATCTTAAACAAAAAATAAAATAAAAAAAATTCCTTAAGGATATCCAATTTGAATTCCTTAAGTAACGGGTCCGCCATCTAACGTTTTTTTTCAACTAGTGCTTATTTCGTGAAGGTAACACTTAGCTCATGTCTGATTTGATTTGGCGGGTATGTAAACAAGCAAAATTGTCGGATTTGGGACACAGAAAACCCGCACGCATACATTGAAAAGCCGATACACCCAAAACGAGTCACTGTTTGGTGTGGATTTTGGTCCTGAGGCATAATTGGGCCATTTTTCTTCGAAAATGAGCAAGGAGTGGCCGTAGTCAATGGCGATCGTTATCGAGCCATGTTGAACGAATTTTTGTTCACAAAAATTGAAGAGGAGAATATTGGCAACATTTGGTTTCAACAGGACGGCGCTACGTGCCACACAGCCGAAGCTACACTTTTTGTATATCATTTTTCTGATGTCCTGCAGCATGTATATAGAAAAGTGGGACCATATTCAAAATGCGGTTTAATTATGGTGTTATAAATATATTGCTGTTAATATAAAATTTTTTTACCAATCTCTTTGCACATATAGGTATTCAACGTGCTGTATTAGTTTAAAGTCCTCTTCAATTATAAAACCATTCTACTTTATTCATTCTTTTTCAAGTATTTTAATAATCCTTATCACTTCATTTAAATTTCGATTAGTTTTGTCTTATTTTCATTTAGCATCAATTAGATAATTTTCAACCAGATATTATTGATTATGTATACATATGTATTATAAACAATATAGCGCCAAGTATTAAAACTATGGTACATCGAATTCAACATCAATTTCATTATATATAATTTTTCTAACATCAGTTTTCTATCAATTGTACCGAAAGCTTTTTTTAAATCAAAAAGTAGAACTAAACTTTTCTTATTATGATTTATATAATAATACGCTCAAATGCAGGTTAGCTAGATGAGTTGAGATGAGTTCTCATCTTCGAGTGACATGTTCCAACATTAGTTCATATTCTAAGTATTGGCCTACCCAGTTTCAGAATTTTCTTTGATTTCTCAAGATTTGAATTTTCCAATAATATGTTGGTTACCTTACAGCAGTTTTTCCCGCGCCCAAACTTAGTAATTTTTGAACCTCTAAAGGGGTTTAGAATTTTCCAATGTGTTTAAAAAGTGATCCTATTTTAGTTGTCGTCTTCTTCGTTTCCTGTTATGCTGTGATGGCCTGGTATCCATATTATCTCTAGACATTCGCAATTTGCATGTTTGAGATTATCTTGCTCTTGCATTGAAGGACATACCGATATTACCAATTTCGTTCTTTAGGGCCTTGCTTATTGATTAGCTGTTCATAAAAATATTACGGAAATGCCAACATCTCAGCCTTGAAAACCGTATTGTGATCTTTTAGACGGAAGTATTTACCTCTGTTTCGCTTTATATAATAGAAACGCATTTCAGGTCTATCATCAATCTTCTATTTGTCTGTATAAAGATCGGTGCATTGTATGTAATAGAAATAATTTTTCATAAAGCAAACGTTTGTCGACATACATATCGATGGTCGAAATTAAGTTTTAGTGTTTCCAATACATTTCACACAAATACACCTCGATCAAAATATTTAACGCAATAATATCAAAAATAACAGTTTTTTAAGCAATTTCACAAAAGAAGTTACATTATGATAATATAGTTTTCTTTTACGTTTTTATCTTAGTCTTCAAAGTAACAATTACTTGAGTAAGCCTTTTCTACCTGTGACCAACGATATTTACTTTGTTAGTGCTGAACGCGGTTTTGAAAAAATAAAAATAGTAGTTGCGTTGTTATTTTGTTAAGAAAAATCGTAGTTAATCCAACTTATTTTCGAAATTTTTACAACAAATTTAAAGTACATACGTATTATAATTATGTGTTTTTTTAATGGTTTCATTATGCCAAACTTTTTTTTAATGTTAAAATACATACTTATGCTAACCCATTTTACACCACCGTGTTTTACTGTGGGTTTTTTAAATTTTTGAGCAAGTAGCGCTTCATTTGGGCTTCTCCACACATATGATTTCCCATTAAATAAGTTAAACTTGTTTTTATCAGAGAACAGCACGTTCTTTTAGAACGAAAAATCCTTTGATGATCTTTGGCAAACCCCAGTCTTGCGCTTTGGTTTCTTTGCTTAAGCAGCTAATACACGGCATGTTTTTTACACCAAACTGATAAATAAAGAACATGTCGTGTGTTACCTTTGAAACATTACTTCTGTCATAAACATGTGTTGAGACATCTGACAAAATTTTAATTAGAGCGCGCTCTATTTTCTTCTGACAATCGACTCCCCTATTCATAAGTTTTCTGAAAATAATGTAGTCAATGTAGTTTTTACTAAGAAATTAAACTTAGATATATCAATATAGGGTCCTTTATTCTTCCAAAATCTTTATTCATAGAAAAAGCGTTGTATAGGAGTTGAACGTAAAAGTGGGCGTGTCATTTTAATTTTCTCTTCAAACAAATCCTTTTACCAAAAAGCAATGTTTGAAAAATTTCAGAATCATACATCTATTTTTGTCAGTTATATTACGTTTTTAATTTAAAAAAAAACTGAAAAGACACTACGGTATAAATTTGTGTACATTTTGATCTATAACTCCTTTCCTAATGCATAGATTTAAGCAATTTTCAGGGAAAAATTATTTTTTTACTCAGGAAATATACTTTTGAAGTTTAATCGCTCTAAGTCAATGCGTTTAGACACAATCGCTTCGAATTCGATGGAGGACAATGGAGGACATTGTTTTTTTTACCTACTCTTGCATTGCGACCTATAACTCTTCCTAATATTTCGATTTACCTCATTTTTAATACCAAACAAACCTTGTGTATAAAAAATATTCTGGCAAAATTTAAGTCCCTAACTTTCTCTTTCGTGTTTTCAACAGACGGACGGACATAGCTAGATCGTCCTTAAATTAAACCAGGACTCAAAAAATATATACTTTATGGGATCTAAAATGGATATTTCGATGTGTAACAAACGGAATGACAAAATGAATATATCCCCACACCATTTTTTTTGTGTCGAAAATTGTCTAAATCTATGCATTAGGAGAGGAGTTATCGATTAAAATGTACGAAAATTTATACCGCACAGTGTATTTTTCGGTAAATTTAAAAACAAAAACGTCATAAAAGCAACAAAATTTAATGTACGACTCTGAAATTTTGCACACTTTGCTTTTTGGTGACACGCTTTCTTGTAACGGCAAATCAATGTGCCACGCCCACTTTTACGCCCACCTCCCATATAACGTTTTAACTAAAATTCATATAATTTCTCTATTAAAAAAGATTTTGGAATAATAAAGGGCTATATTGAAACACCTCAGTTGTACTCATTCGCAAAAATAACTTTGACACGCCTACTATAACGCCCACTTTCACTTTTGAATTGTGTCCAGACGCATAAACGTAGTCATGAAACTTCGAATATATATTTATCGAGTCAAAAGAATATTTTTCCCTGAAAATCGCTTAAATCTATGAATTAGGAAAAGAGTTATAGATAAAAATGTACGAAAATTTATACCGCACAGTGTATATTTCAAATTTAAAACGTAATAAAACTGACAAAACTATATGTACGATTCTGAAATTTTGCAAACATGGATTTTTGGTCAAAGTCTTCGTTATAACGGAAAATAGATGTGCCACGCACACTTTTTTCCTTAAATTTTTATAAAAATATATTAGTCATATATATTAGCATTTATTCATTGCAGACGGCATCATATGTTGAAGGCGCCACTACATTTTGCAAACAATGTGGATGATTGATGTCTTTGCTAAATATCACGTTAGTATTTAATTCATATGGTGGGTGCCACGCCCACTACTGATAATGCACCCATTTTTTCCAAAAATGTTTATTTGGATGTCAAAATTACTTTTGCAAAATTTTAGTACTCTAATCGATATCGTTTTCCAGATATAAAAATTTTAGTATTTAATTCATATGGCAGGTGTCACGCACACTATATCTAATGTACCCTTTTTTTCCAAAAATGTTCATTTGGGTGTCAAAGTTGCTCTTGTAGAATATTGGTACTCTAATCGATATCGTTTTCCAGATATACAAATTTTGGTATTAAATTCATATGGCAGGTGCCACGCCCACTATTGCCAATGTACCCATTTTTTCCAGAAATGTTTATTTGGATGTCAAAGTTCCTCTTGCAAAATTTTAGTACTCTAATCGATATCGTTTTCCAGATATACAAATTTTAGTATTTAATTCATATGGCAGGTGCCACGCCCACTATTGCCAATGTACCCATTTTTTCCAGAAATGTTTATTTGGATGTCAAAGTTGCTCTTGTGAAATTTTACTACTCTAATCGATTTCGTTTTCCAAATATACGAATTTTAGTATTCAATTCATGTGGCCACGCCTACTATTCCAAGTCCGTCCATTTTTTACCCAAATGTTCGTGTGGATGTCAAAGCTTACCGTACTTAATTTGAAGACTCTACCTGCATTAACTTTCGTGATATATAATATTTAATACTTATTCTTTAATAGGGCGTGGCACCCCGCCCACTTACAATTTCAAACGAAAGTATAGCCTATAGTTCCTTCCAGACATACAGAAAGATTCTGTGAAAATTTCAAGGAAATCGGTCCAGCCGTTTAGCCGTCTATAAAGCACAAACAAACATACAAACATACAAACACACATTGATTTTTATATATATAGATTAGTCATATATATTAGCATTTATTCATCTTACACTGCGCCATTTATTGTACTGTAGCTAAATATAAGATAAAGATGATAAGATAGATGACTCTACTAGCAACTACTAGATGGCATGCTAACAACTTATGCTTATGTTCTCCTGAAGTTATGCTCTATTAAAAATGGGAATTTAGGAAAATTTTGACCTAAGTAAAAAAATATTATCTCAACATTATAAACAATTTATTTTCATGTACTAATGGCTAACATATTTTAAAATTATACAAAACTTATTTCGTTTGAAAATCTTTTAAAAGAAAAATGTTATAGAAATTTAAAAATCAAAATCTTACTAATAAATTTCCCGTTTTAGAAAAATGCAGAGAATGTATATTTTAAATCACCCTGTGGCCCTTAAAATTTAACCTTAAATTCACTTTCTTCCTCTTAAATTCATGTAAATTCTCTATGAATAAAGATTTTGGAATACTAAAGGACTATATTTAAATATCTAAGTTATGTTTATTAGCAGAAACTTTATTGACACGCGTATTTTAACGGCCACTTTCATTTAAAGACTAAATATACGAAAACATTTTACTTGCATACCGAAGTTATAATGGGTGGTTTAATTTTAAGGGACTATGTTGATTTTGAATAAAATTATTATGAAATTATTATCATTTATTTTTATAATGATAATATTTGTATGCTTCAATTATGTATGGAACAAAATATCGGCCAAATGGCCCCCCAACCTAGGCGGCACACTTCGATCCGATTGTCCATATTTTCAATGACAATGTTGATGCTCAATTGTTGGGCATGATGATGAGGCGAGGTTGACTGCTCTTTTGCCACACTATCGCAAAAACCAGCAGTGGTTCCCATTCAACGAACTAAGATGGCATTCACAGATGTTTTCACATTTCATACAGACCTGCCTTGCAGACATTTAAATATTTTTTACAATTCTCACGATTGTGGACGAATTCGAACGATTATGTTGACCAAAAGAATCACGAAGTGCACGAAATGCATTTTGATTTGAACGCCCATTTTTATAAAATTCTTTAATATTTAAAAGCGTTGCTCGATTGCGTATCTTTCCACGGTTCAAATTGAGTAAGTCTGAGATTGAGAAATGTCAAATGAAATACAAGAAAAAAGTTGAAGTTTAGATGTGGTTCACCTTAAACATGGGCCCTTCAAATTTAACCACCCTCTACAAAGAAAGTGATACACATTTTATTATAAAGAGATTATTCTATAGCGATTAACAGAATAATAAATATTGTGCTTTAAATATACACAAAATTGGTGGTGGGTATAAAAGATTCGGCACAGCCGAATATAGTGCTCTTACTTGTTAAACTTTAGATTCATTGACGATTTAAAAAAAATTGGTTATATACAGAAAATGTTTATTTTCCATTCTTAGAAATTATTTTATAATAATAATATACTTTTGGAATAATTTTTTGTAGAATTTGTATACCCACCTACTATATGTCCGTCCGTCTATCCGTCGGTTGAAAGCACGATATAGCTTAAACAAAAAAAGCTAAGGAGCTTAAATTTTGCCAGAATATTTCTTATACACTGATAAAATGAAATGTATGATTCTGTAATTTTGCAAAAATTGCTCTTTGATCAAAAGATTTGCATTAACGGAAAATTAAGCTGACATGCTGACTTTAACGCTCACCTCCCATATTTCTCTATGGACATATTTCTCTATGGACATTGATTTTGGAAGAATAGAAAACTCTATATTGAAATATTTATTTTATCAGCAGAAACCACTTTGACACACCTACTTCAACGCTCACTTCTCACATAATTTACTGCAAATGAAATTAAAAAGTTTATAAAACCGACAGAATTAGATGTGTGATGATGAAATTTTGTAAATATACGTTTTTCGTCAATATAAGTATAATTAAAAAAAATTAAGGTGACACGCCCACTTCAGCGCTTTACTTTAAATTTATATTATTTTTATATGGACAAAAATTTTGAAAAAAAAAGTCGGTAATGGATTATCTCAGTTGAATTCAAACATTAATTATATACATAATATTAAAAATAGAGGCGACATACCCACACAAAGCTACCAAATTATACTCTTCAGATTCCGTAAAAATACAATTTTGTTGAAAAAGAGTAAGTAGTATCACATCTAATGTAGAATTTCTCAATGTTTCATTGTAAGACTAAATTTATGAAATAATATAATAAATTAATAGCACATCGAAGTTACACAAATAAAGTAATAAATATTTTAGTATAAAGAGATTATTCATAGCGATTACTGTTAATAAGAAAATAATAAATTTGGTGCTATGAAAGTACACAATATTTGTTGTGGGTATCAAAAATTCGGCACAGCCGAATATAGTGTTCTTACTTGTTTATTTTGTTGTAAAAAATTAGATTATTTTACTTTGTATCATTATACTACAAATTTTTATAAAATTGTTTAATGTACGTGTAAATATACATACATACATACATACATACCACCTGTTAAAAGATAGAAATATATAGTACAGGTTATCGGGATCAATGTAAACAAAACAGCTTTGACGCTGAACCTTCATTTTGCATTAAAATTATTAACAAATACTAATTAACTCAAACATATTAAACGTATTTTATATAATTGGTATATTCAAAGTACTCTTTTATTGTACCTAATCGTATATTTCATATTAATATGAAGAGAGACTTTAAATTAAAAATATTAACAATTGATTAGGGTTGCCGCTTTTTCTTTTTCGACAGAAGTCTTTAATTTAATTAAACAATTATACAAGATACTGATTGAAGAAATAAGGAAAGCTCTGAGAGGGTAAATGGCGAACATACATATAGTCATATTATTCATTTTGTATGAACAACAACTAAAGCAAGCATATAATATTATAAAATGTCATTAATAGTACTTTATTAGTACCACTTCAAATTGACTTAATGTTCAAATACATATGTATGTACATACGTAGTGATATTGCTTTAAAAAATATATAAAACACTAGCTGACCCGGCGAACTTCGTACCGCCCTATAATCAACTTCATTCCGCGTTTCACGTTGCTCATCAGTGTGACTTACTCTTGTATTTCTTTGACTTGCAGCATTACGGGTTCTGCGACTTAAGTTTGTACGTCTAATTGCCGGCATTTTTAGAAACAAAAATTCAACTGAAATAAAAAAAAAACTATAGTACCTATTCTTTTGTAAAAGTATCAAAATGGTCTATCAAAAGTTTCCAACACTATATTAATTCGACAAACACTTCAGAAAAAAACACACAGTACAAATTATCCTGTAGAAACCAATGTGAAAAGTACACTAAGAAATGGTAAATGAATTATGTAGGTGTTTTGTTATTATAACTCCGACCACAAACCAACTCCGACCGATATATTTGCAAAGAGCATGTTAACTACGTTTCTTTGTTTTAATGTCAACTACGTGAATATTACTGCCAGTGACACATTATTATTATTATTTTCTTACATAAGAACCTTCTCCTAAAAATAACAAATACAACAAAAAAAGAATTAGTGAAATCGGTCCAGCCATTCACGCGTGATGCCTTGGCCAAGGGAAAAAGGGATTCATTTTTAAAACATTATTATTTTTGATAAGAAAATTAAAATAATTAACTGGTGAAACTATTTTTAAAACTAGTTTAAACTATGTACAGCGGTGCCGAGAGATTTTTTAGAAATACCTGCGTTTATGAAAAAAAACTTATTTCCAATACCAACCAACCGCCACGAAAAAAAATCTTCGCTTAAATCAACTAATATTTTTTCTTTTAAATGTACTACAATTAAAAATAAATGCAATTTTTTTATACCCGCCACCAAAAAAATGGTGGGGGTATATTCATTTTGTCATTCCGTTTGTAACACATCGAAATATCCACTTTAGACCCCATAAAGTATATATATTCTGAATCAGGGTTTGATTTGATGACGATCTAGCTATGTCCGTCCGTCTGTCCGTCTGTTGAAAGCACGATAGAGGTCGCACAGAAAAAGCTAGGGGGCTCAAATTTTGCCAGAATCTTTCTTATAGACAAGGTTTGTTTGGTATTGAAAATGGGCTAAATCGGAATATTAGGAAGAGAGTTATAGCTCGTAAAGCAAGAGTAGGTCGAAAAAACCGTGTCCTGCTAACATCGAATAAAATGGAATTGTGTCCAAACGCATTAACGTATCGTCATGAAACTTCGAATATATATTTCTCGAGTCAAAGGAATATTTCTCCCCAAAAATTTCTTAATGCATTAGAAAAGGAGTTATAGATCAAAATGTACGAAAATTTATACCGCTCAGTGTATATTTGAAATTTAAAACGTAATAAAACTGACAAAACTATATGTACGATTCTGAAATTTTGCAAACATGGCTTTTTGGTCAAAGTCTTCGTTATAACGGAAAATATATGTGCCACGCCCACTTTTTTCTTTAAATTTTTATTAAAATATATTAGTCATATATATTAGCATTTATTCATTGCAGACGGCATCATATGTTGAAGGCGCCACTACATTTTGCAAACAATGTGGATGATTGATGTCTTTGCTAAATATCACGTTGAACACTAGATGACTCTAATCGCATTTTTGCTAACAAACTCTTTTATATTTTGGACAAACTACAAAGAAATTTTAAAGGGGTTTGTGAAAACGAAAATGACCGAGGTTGTTTCCAAAAATGATTTGTGCCCAACTTTACATATATGTATGTGTACCCACAGTCTTAAGGGGTTTATGATTTAAAAATATTTAAAAATAAATTTGCCACAGGGTGATTCAAAATAGACATTCTCAGCATTTTGCTAAAATGGGAAATTTATTAGTAAGATTTTGATTTTTAAACTTCTATAACATTTTGCTTTTAAAAGATTTTCAAACGAAATAAGTTTTGTATAATTTTAAAATTTGTTAGCCATTAGTACATGAAAATAAATTGTTTATAATGTT
Source organism: Phyto melanocephala (assembly GCA_941918925.1). NCBI lineage: Eukaryota > Metazoa > Arthropoda > Insecta > Diptera > Rhinophoridae > Phyto > Phyto melanocephala. The sequence continues at coordinate 66,967,576 of OW799237.1, forward strand.
TAGAAATAATTTTCAAAGTCAAAAGTTTCCTAAATTCCCATTTTTAATAGGGCATAACTTCTAGAGAACATAAGATAACAAAAAGAAATTAGCACCATTTAGTAGATAAAACTGTTTTCTATACCCCTATACCCCATTGTATACCCGAAACGATCCGACCGTGAGCACCAGACCAATTTTTGTGACACAAGGTCAAAAATTTTTTGCAAAATATTAGTAAAAGAGCTAAACAAAAAATTTTTTGTAATGTGTTTTTTAAGTGTTTTAGTTTTTATACCCCCCACTAAAAAAATGGTATGTATATATATATTCTGAATCGGGGTTTTATTTGATGACGATCTAGCTATGTCCGTCCGTCTGTCCGACTGTTGAAAGCACGATAGAGGTTCCACCGAAAAAGATAGAGGGCTCAAATTTTGCCAAAATATGTCTTATATATAAGGTTTGTTTGGAATTGAAAATGGACTAAATCGGAATATTAAAAAGAAAGTTATAGCTCGTAATGCAAGATCAGGTCGAAAAAAACCGTGTCCTTCCAACATCGAATAAAATGGAGTTGTGTAAACCAGCATCAACGTAGAGTCATGAAACTTTAAATATATACTTCCTGAGCAAAAACAATATTTCTCCCCAAAAATTGTTTAAATGTATGCATTAGGAAGGGAGTTGTAGATCAAAATGTACGAAAATTCATACCGCGCAGTGTATTTTTCAGTATATTCAAAATTTTAAACCTAATAAAACCGCCAAAATTAAAGGTATGATGATCAAATTTGCTACGTTAATAACAAAGAAATACATTTTGTGCTATAAATTGGGTTATTTCCCGGAAATTCGACTTATTTAATCTACTCGACTTCCCGGGATTATTTTTCGGGATCCCGGGAAATAAAAAAGGTGGCTACGAATCGAAAGGAGATGTTTATATTGTTTATATTGAAATTGAATTCTAGTGATTTTATTTTTGATCTTATAGCTGAAGTATCTGTATTTTTCTTTTTGTGCTCATATTTGATCTCGTATCTAGAGAATAATATTTTTTTCAATAAAAAATATTTTTACTTAATTTATATTTAAAATTCAAGTTTTTTTTTATTAATTTTTATAGTTTGGAAGTGTTTCTTCTACATTATAAACTATTTTATGCTTTTGAATAAAAAGTTTTTTATTAATTATTAGTTAATACAATTCTCCCGATTGTGGACGAATTTGAACGATTATGTTGACCAAAAGAGTCACGAAGTGCACAAGGTGCATGAAATGCATTTTAATTTCAACGCTCATTTTATAATAAGCCTGAATAGCTTTAACGCATAAACAATTTTATGATTTTATAAAAAAGTTTTTTTTATTAATTAAAAACAAATTTACTTTTTATTTGTTTTGCTGCGGGATCCTGGGAAATTAAAAAATAAATCTCGCATTCTCGGAAAACAACAATTTTCGGGGAAAAAAACCCTATAAAAGAACGGAAAATTGGTGGTGGGTATAAAAGATTCGGCACAGCCGAATATAATACTCTTACTTGTTTTCATACGCACTTGAATCGATCATTTTTTATTTTTAAAAGCAACAAGAAATGTTCAAGGTTACAAGGTTTGTCGCTGCATTTTTGGATACATAAATAATAATTTTTTTTAATACAAGCAAAAGATTTTCTGTCGTTGTTTTTAACGGTAAAAGGTGAATTCTTTGAAATATAATAATATTTTTTTATAAAACAAACATTATTTTTAATGTTATTGCAAAGTTTCTTAATAAATGTGGTTTCACACTGTTATACTGAGTATTACGACTTGTCATAAACTAAAATAAAATAAACAATATAATATAATAGTGTAAATACAATGGGCCAATTCAAAGTAGACTCTCATATTGTACTATGTCATATAATTCATATTAATATGACTAGTGACTTTGAACACCTTTTGTTAACAAATTATGTATTTAATACAAGAAAGAAGACAAAGAGATGACGCTGTTAAAAATTGTATGTATACAGGAAAGAAGAAAATAGAAAATATTCTCTTTGAGAGGTGAGAAGCGAAGAAATTCTCTCTGAGAGACAGTATGGTAAAAAGTATATCAAACAATTTCTTATACAAAGGAAACAAATGTGTAGTCATATTATTTTTTTTTGTATGGAAATTACTAACAAAAATTTTATGCATGCATAAAATAATATGAAATAGTACAAATATGACTGATATGCAACCACTTTGAATTGGCCCATTGTATTTTTACGTTTGTAAACATAGATTCTTAAAATTAGTGTTTTTTGATTCGAGGTCTAACTCCTAATATTATGGACGACCAAAACTACTTTTTCTTATTTTTTTTATATTTTGTATACGTAGAATTCTGAATGTTTTAGTGAAGGAAAAAATTTTACTTTTATTATTTTAAGGGTCATTTTTGCAAATTATGAATCCTAATTTTTGAAACTCAGTAGCATTGATCTTGCTTTTAGTTAGGAAATATATGCCCGATATATCCTTACTCTACTTTTTATTTTTCTAAGTAAATTGAATCCGAGATACAAATTTTCATAAATTGAACCAAAAAAAATTTAATAATTATAAATAGAACTTGAGAATTCAATAAATAGTAAGAACTGCGCTATCGAAATAGCGGGTTAAATGCTAGTATCTATATAAAACAATTACGTATAAATAAAAAAAAACATACAAATTTCCTGTTGGGTGTAGCGCAGCGCACCGAGTAAGTTAATCTCTAATAAAGTGCGCAAATATTGAGCCACACACAACAGCTATTATTGTTTGCAAAAGGTAAGCTCTCTGTCCCTGTCAGCGATTTAAGTACTAAAAAAGTCGACAGCCACAGCAATTAGCCTCGTCGGTTTCGCTTTCTTAATGTTTAAAAAAACTTTTCGTTATAAACGGTACTCACAGTAGTAAATTTACACATTTTTGAAGGAGTAAAAATCAACTTTTAGAAGCCACCCACATGTTACACAAAGTCGTGTGTGTGTATGAATGAATGATTTTAAAATATCCTGGAATCCAGCATAATTGCTCCATAATTTTTGATATATGAGCAAATATTTACGAGTGCCTCTGTTTTCTACATTATATATTTTTCACTCCTAGGGTAATTGGAAAAGTTTAGCCAAAAATAATTTTAAAAAATATAAATTTTGTATAAATTACTTAGGCTCTTAATTAATTTTTAGTACGTAAAAGCCAAGAAATTACAAGCAATAGTATTGCTGAGAAAAATTTTTAAATCAGTTTAAAACTAACGGAGATATAAGCACAAGATATTTAACATGATGTTGCTTTCATTTTTTAAGCAAATCATTTATGACATATTATTTCCCATTTTGGGAGTAATTTAGAAATAATGCTTTTACCCTATTGATTTAGAAGTCTTGGAAATGTAATTCACTTATCGCTAATTCCAATTTTATTTTTTGTTGGAAATTTGTGTAAACAATTTTGCCTGAGATCTAAACACTTATTAGAATGGAGTGCAGTTCATGAATATATTCATATAAACACGTGATCTCCAATGACATGCCAATGTTAAAATCATTTTTACCTAAATTAAATCACATCATCACCAGTTGAACCAATTAAAAATCAGTTCTTTGTCATAGTTTTCTTTTTGGTGGGATATTAGGTCCGTTCTTTTTTTTTCCAGCAACTGAGTAAATAAAATGCTGAATAATTTAAAAAAAAATACTCTCCCAAAAACATTTGTAGCAAAAAGTACGGAAACAAAAAATGTTCAAAAAAATTTAAAGTTAATCAAAACAGCTGTTAGATTTAAACACGTTGTGTTGCTATATATCTATACTTTCAATTAATTACTCAATGTACTTCTATGGTTCTCGATATTATACTTTTTTTATAATATGAAAATATGTATATAAAACAATATTTTTATAAATGTATAAACTTTTCGTTAACGTAATCTATAAAACTCATTTTTTTAAGTTTAATTCACATGTGTCTAAATTAAATAAAACACATACATAAGTATGTATTAAGTACAACTCAAAACAACGTTACTAAATAAAAAAAAATACAAAGAAAAATAACTTTTTGATTTTTAACAAGTAAGATGCTATATTCGGCCATGCCGAATCTTATATACCCTTCACAACGTGTAGTCATGCAATAACAGTAGTTTGTATCACCATTCATAAAAAAAATAAAAAAAAAAAAATTAAAAAAAAAATTTTGAAAAAAAATTAAAAAAAAAATTTAAAAAATAATAATTAAAATATAAATAATAAATACAAAACAAAAAAAAAAATTTTTAAAAAATTAAAAAAAAAATAATAAAAATATAAATAATATATTAAATAAAAATTAAAAAAAAAATATAAAAAAAATTTTTTTTGGCTCAGCTGGGATTTGATGCCACGTTTACTCTAACCAATATACACATTTGTATGTATGTATGTTGTTGTTGTAATGTTGTTTTTGTGAAAAAAAATCGAGGTGGTCGTGGGTTTTTGCTCATATCTCAGTTCTTTATGAACCGATGTTTCTGATTTTCAATACCGATCTACTCCCGAATATTTCTGATATTTTAATACCTCACCCGGGTCCAAGCGATTTCTGGGGGCTTCAAAAAGTTGATTTCAACATACACACGGACAGACTGACAGAGCTTAATCGACTCCCCTATTCATAAACTTTCAGAAAATATATACTTTATGGGGTCGGAAATGAAAATTGTAGAAATTTCACACGGAATGACAAACCTATATATACCCTTTTTCACTGTGTGAAGGGTATAAAAATGCTTGTATGTATTAAAAAGCTACTAAATGTAATATGTTTATGTATTTATGTTAATATATTTCATTTGTTATAGTTTTTGATAAAAATGGGATCCTGCGGGAGCAGTACTTTTCGGAAAAAAACGTGCACAAACAAAAATTGAAGATTTGTACATTTATATATTTATATATCGACGGTCACAAGTAAATAGATCCTAATTCGTATTTTTCACGAAATTAAGTTTTTTAGTGGTTCCAATACATTTCACACAAAAACACCTCGACACAAAAATTTAACAAAGAAGTTACATTATGATAATACAGTTTGTGTAATGTTTTAACTTTTTTCTGTAAAGTTACATATATTTGAGTTAGGGCTTTTCTACTTGTAACCATCAATATGTAATGTAATATTTTCAACTTAAAGTAATAAAAAGCCACCTTAGGCGACTTAAACTACATATGTAAATCTATATGTACAAAAGTAAAACTCTGTGTGTGTGGGTGTTAGCTATAGACTCCGAAACTATAAAACCGATCGAACTCAAACTTTGGCAAGTTGTTGTACACATTCCAGGGAGTTTTAATGGGTGGCAAAAAGTGGGCAGGGCCACGCCCATAAAAAAGTTTAAATTTTGAGGTACTTGCACTGGACCGATTTTTCTGAAACTTACACACACAATTTCGTAATTAGAAAAGTGGGAAGTGCCACGCCCATAAGAAATAAGTTAGCATTTTTAGCTACTTGCACTGGACCGATTTTTCTGAAACTTTGCACACATATTCAACTGTCATGACTTTACAATTTCGTGATTGAAAAAGTCGGCAGTGCTACGCCTCACAGTGGCGCCTTTTGACTTTTTTCGTTGCAAAAATCATAACTTTTGAAATAATTAAGATATTTTAAAGATTTAAAAAGATATTGACAGAGGCTTCAAAATAATGTTTACAAAGTACTGCTAGAGGTACAGGGTGCTCCAAAAATTGCGTTTAAAATAGGATAATTTTTCCAGTTAAATATTAATATGTTTTTTTAAATATAAGTTTTTTATTTGTATCGCAAAAACACATTTTTATATACTTTTAATATTTAAATCTAAATAAATTTATATTAAGTAACTAGTTTAACCCGGTGCGCTTTACAATGCACATTGTTCAAATCCAAAAGTTTAGAAAAAAGCGATCTAATATAACATGTTAAACCAATATTAAATTTTTTTGTTTCTATTGCAGAAACATATTTTCAAATTATTTTTAATATTTATGCTATAGATATAATGTTATTTAGTTTATATTTTACTTAGCTAGAATAATTAGTTTTTATGAGTTAGTTCTCTTTAAAATAGTTATCAACATTGGGAGCGTTATCTAATAGATTTAACATATCGGGGCTATAATTATATTCTTCCAAATCCTTTCGAGATTTTACATGTCTTCGTGATGAAATTAGTGGGTCTGAAGAGGCCGCCAACATATTGAAAATATGTTCAGAGCAAAATATTGTTTATTATTTAACGAGAAGCAATAAAAATATATAATAAGTTACTTTATTTTACACTAAAATTGCTGCAGTGAAAAAAAATTTTCTCGTTTTCGCTATGAGGTTGTAACAGTTTTCTTCTTATTTCACCTACAGCGGCAACCTACGGCAGCTAAACTAAGTTAAATTATTTCAAGTATTATGTAGCAAATATGCTCAGAAAATATGGGCGAGACCATTTTTGACCATTTTTAGATATGCTCTATTTTATTTGTAAAAATGACCTAAATATAGGGTGTCTGAAAAGCGGCTACTGCCGAAAAAGTAGGGCATCTGCTGAACATTTTACTACTTATTTTAATTAAAAACAAACATACCTTTAAACAAGTAAAAGCGCTATATTCGGCCGTGCCGAATCTTATATACCCTTCACAACGTGTAGTCATGCAATAACAGTAAATTCACGTATGTATGTTAAAAAAACAAAAAAAAAAAAAAATAAAAAAAAAATTTAAAAAAAAAAATTTAAAAAAAAATTTAAAAAAAAAAATTATTATATACATATATAATATATATAAAACAAAAAAAAAATAAAAAAAAATTAAAAAAAAAAATTAAAAAAAAATAATAAAAATATATATAATATATTAAATAAAAAATAAAAAAAAAATAAAATAAAAATTAAAAGAAAAAATTTTAAAAAAATTAAAAAAAAATTTTTTTTGGCTCAGCTGGGATTCGATGCCACGTTTTCCCTAACCAGTATACACGTTTGTATGTATGTATGTTGTTGTTGTAATGTTGTTTTTGTGAAAAGAAAATCGAGGTGGTCGTGGGTTTTTGCTCATATCTCAGTTGTTTATGTACCGATTTTCAATACCGATCTACTCCCGAATATTTCTGATATTTTAATACCTTACCCGGGTCCAACCTATGTCGGGGGGCTTCAAAAAGTTGATTTCAACATACACACGGACAGACGGTCAGACGGACAGACTGACAGGGCTTAATCGACTTCCCTATTCATAAGCTTTCAGAAAATATATACTTTATGGGGTCGGAAATGAAAATTGTAGAAATTTCACACGGAATGACAAACCTATATATACCCTTTTTCACTGTGTGAAGGGTATAAAAATACCAAAAAAGTAGTAATCAAACGGTAATGTTTCTGACACTTTAATTCTAAAATGCATTTATTTTTCCAAGATCACCCTTTTTTATTTGCTTTTTAAAAAACTGTCGACTTTGAGCAGCTCCACAAACTGTAATTTTTATGCAATTAAGGAAAATGTTTTTGAATTGTGATCAGTAAGTAGTTCTTTATACGACGTTTTCATTCATTTCACAAAATTTTGTCATGAAATTTTGTATTTTTGCCACGGGTTTTAGGAAAAGGCGCTACTGTGCGCCTGTAAAAAAAAAGTTATAATTTTCAGCTACTTGAACTTCATATAGTTTTTAGCTTTTTGCACTTGATATTCAATTTAAATTCAGAATGCATTTTTATTCATTAAGGGGCGTAGCAACGTGCGCCACAAAACATTTCAAATATTAGAACTAAGTAAAATCCTATATTGAAAATAGAGTTACTCGTATTTAGAGTTTTCACTAAAATTACGTTAACTTTTATAAATTAAAGTCATAGTATTATATGAAACCAGTTTTCTCTCCTGTAAAATGTTAGATAGGGCAGTTTGCATTTTCTGTAACGATATACATACATGCATAATACATATTTATTCGTGAGCATATTTGCAAAAATAAATGTTGTTTTAGATATTTTCAAAAGTAGATCATACTCCAACTAGTTTTTGCTGATTGCCTATTATTACTATAGACTTAAAAATCCGGGTTACCAACAAGATTTTTTTTTAACATTTGTTGTGATTCTTTTATTTAATGTCTATACACATACATAGGTACATAAGTATAGTGAATGCATTTTAAATTTTGCAACCGCTTAAGACTCCACGAGCTAACAACATTCAATAGTACATACATATATATACATATATAATTTGCAACAATAAATGCAAAAGCACAATAAAACTATTTAATAGTTTCTACTTATGTTGTTGTTTTTTTCTCAAACTATTGCTCTGTCTTGCGAACAGGCGTTCAGTTTTTTTCAATTTATTTTAAAACTTGCAAACATAAAGCAAAATAAAAACACAACAAAAAATCAAAACAAAATCCAACTGCAATTTTTCTCCTGTTTGTACTTTTTTACACATACAGTTACATTTGTTGCTTTTATAAAGGGTGATCCAACCAAAACGCACGATGTAAATTGTAAATAAAAAAAAGTTTTCAGACAATTATCTTAATATTTTTTATTATAATAGACGGATCTATTATAATTATATATGTGTTAAACAAATTATCGATCAAATGCTCGCCACTGCTTCAGTGCCATACTTCTATCCGAATGTCCATATTTTAAATGACACTTAATTTGCCAAATTATCTCATCATTTAGCTCGTTATCATCTCACGATAGCGAACACCATTCACGGTAACTGCTTGGCCGACCTCATTATCGAAGAAGTACGACTCGATGATGACGCCAGCCCATAAACCGCCACTCTTTATGGATGCATCGGCTTTTTAACAATCACTCGTAGATTCTCAACTGTCTAAATTTGGCAATTTTGCTTGTTTAGATGGAAGTGTGCCTCGTCACTGAAGATGATTTTGATTTTCCATTCACTGTTCAACTAACCATTCGGCATATAGACGACGTTTGAAATGGTCAGTAGGCTTCAGCTCTTGAGTCAATTGAACCTTGTAAGCGTGTAAATTTTTATTCTAAATACACATCAGTGATGTTCATGAGATGTTCAATTGTTGGGCACGACGACGAGTCATCTTGCGCACTATCACGAACTACAGCCATGCTTTTCACAGAACGAACTGGGCGAGCATGAACAGGTTTTTTAAAATTTCTCCCGATTGTGAAAACATTTGGTCGTTTATGATGACCAAAAAATCACAAAGTGCACCAAATGCATTTTGATATAAACGCCCATTTTCGTAAAAGGCTTCTTTCTATAATCTTAACGCGCTGCTCAATGATTGAATTTGTCAAACACTGAAACCAAAGAAATGTCAAATGAAGTTGACGTTAAGGTGTGGCGTACAAATAAACAACGGGCATTATGGTTGGACCACCTTTTAAATATATCTACATCCATATGTGTGAGTGCTGTTTTTGTTATTATAATTATTACAAAAAATAAAAACTGTAATCAACGAACTCAGTCTGTCTGTATTTGTTTTTATTTTACTTTAATACTCTTTTGTAAGATATGACGTTTTTTTAATTTCTTTGTGTTTTATTAATAAGAATTTCCTTCAGTTAGACTGTTATGTTTGTACATACCCACTTGACCTGAGATTTAAAAATTATGAAAGCCGGATAAAGCGCAATGAAAATATGTATTGAAAAAACAAGGTCACACTGCAACCAATATTTGAAAAAAAACTTAAAATAATAATTTATCAACAATTTCGAAAATGATTTTTAAATAACAGTTACAAATAACTAATACCTGCTTAGATAACTGTTTTAAATTTTTTTGTAGAATATGTGCTTGGTCTTTCATGACCAATGACAAATATTTTTTTATAATATTTTTTTTTCGTCTTGTTACTAGTATGAAATAGTTTTTGTAAAGGGTGTCCTAAAAATTGATTTCATAGACCAATTGATATTTTTATGCCTTAAAATCCAAATTACAGGCCAAATTACGGTATTTGATAGCGATCAAAATTTTACTCGAACGATCGAGTTCGCTGTACTTTAATAAGAATTTTCAAATTTCGATCACGTTCGAATGCCGTAATTTGCCCTCAGATATTTTACAACAAGTAATTAAACGCTTTACTGTGAATTAATTTGGCGCATGTTTACGACCGAAAACATAATGGGCCAATTCAAAGTAAACTCTCATATTGTACTATGTCATATAATTCATATTAATATGACTAGTGACTTTGAACACCTTTTGTTAACTAATTATGTATTTAATACAAGAAAGAAGACAGAGATGACGCTGTTAAAAATTGTATGTATACAGGAAAAAAGAAAATAGAAAATATTCTCTCTGAGAGGTGAGAAGCGAAGAAATTCTCTCTGAGAGACAGTATGGTTAAAAGTATAACATAAACAATTTCTTATACATAGGAAACAAATGTGTAAAGTCATATTATTTTTTTTGTATGGAAATTACTAACAAAAATTTTAAGCATGCATAAAATAATATGAAATAGTACAAATACGACTGATATGCAACAAGTTTGAATTGGCCCAATGAAATGGCCAATTTTGTTAAACATTTTACAATAAGTTGACGTTCTTCTTTTGATTACTACTCTATATTCTTAAATCGCGAGGTTTGTCGTGACAATTGTCAAACAAGTCTATTAGTCTATTACAAATTTACAAAACAAATTATTCCGGATTCCTGTAAAAAAAACGTTGAAATTTTAAACAAGTAATAGCGCTATATTTGACCGTACCGAATCTAATAATACCCTACACCGCCATGTAAATAGGTATAATCACCACATCGTAGCTTAGGCTAGATTTTAGATTTCATGTAATACGCCATTTCCTTTATTAATTCCGACGCCATCTTTGATTTTTGAACTTTTACAAAGTTAACTGTATTCTTTGCATTTTATATCCAAACTGTTGGGTTATAAAGATTTGATCCAAACGCAATCTTGGATTTTACACTTCTTCAATAGTTTATTTCATTATACTGTTCAAGCACGTTTTGTTCAATACTTGACTCATATATTCGCCATTTAATCGAGGACGCTGTCTTGGATTTTTTTCTTTTTATAGCTAACTATATTTAAATACTCAAGCCCTTTTAATTGATCCCCATGTTGGCTCTCACGGTTGTATAGAAACTAAAAAATATTGATTTTCGTTTGTAAATTTTAGGAAAAACATGGAAGCAGTTGTACTTTGGTGCTTTTATCTCAGCTGGTTTTGTTAGTTTTTCTTACAAATAATTTCTCAGATTATGGCTTATAATTTTCTATCCTAAGCGTGTTCAAAACATATTTACGAGTTTGAAAAATTTTTGATATAATGAGTATCTTATTTATTAATTTTGTAAGTCATTGCACCTTAAATATCTCAAGTTGCAGAACTTTATTATACCCTTCACCTGTGGTGCACAAGGGTATATATATACTTTGTCATTCCGTTTGTAATGTCTACAATTTTCATTTCCGACCCCATAAAGTATATATTTTCTGAAAGCTTAGCCCGTCTGTCCGTGTGTTGGATGAAATCAACTTTTGGAAGCAACTTTATGTTCCTCAGATCTGTGTATGGTATCAATCTCTTGGAAATATCCGGGAATGAATCGCTATTGAAATTCAGCACAATCACCCTACAACTTTCTGAGATATGAGCAAAAAACCACGACCACCTCGTTTTTTTCACAATTACAACAACAACAACAACATACATACATATATACTGGTTAGAGTAAACGTGGCATCGAATCCTAGCTGAACCAAAGAAATTTTTTTATATAAATTTTTATTATTTTTTTTATATATATTTTTTTTTAATTTTTTTAAATAAAATTTTTTAATTTTTTTTTTTTTAACTTTTTTTTATTTTTTTTTTAAACATACATACGTAAACTCGATTTGTTATTTTAAAATGGGATGTTTTTTACATGTATGTACGTATTTTATATGAGATGAATGGTGATACAAACAATTGTTATTGCATGACTTCACGTTGTGAAGGGTATATAAGATTCGGCACGGCCGAATATAGCACTGTTACTTGTTTTTATATTAATTTGCTGACAAATATAATATCCGCTGCATTTCAATGAACTTGATCCGACAAAATTGCAAGAATAAATTTTAACAAATAAACGCTGACAATACGTCTGTTTTTATTTGTATCCTTTTTATGTGTTTCGTTAGTGATGGCCTTTTTTATTTTAAACTAAAATATTTTAAACAGTCAGTTATAAAACAAATCTTCATAGAAGATGATTAACTAAAATACCGGAAATAAAACTGTTATAAAAAATAACAACAAGTTTTTTATTAACTTATATTTAAAAAAACCCAAATAGTAACAACTGTGTCTATAAATTTTTCTAGGGCTGGAAAATTTTAATTTTTCTAAATATCCATTACATTGAAGCATTCTCGACAACAAACAGCATTTTGAAAAAATCTAATCACTCAGTCAAACATTTTTCAAAACATTCCGTTACGTTTGTAGAACTGATTATCGTGGGGAAACTAATGATTTGTTGTTAATGTTCTTGTAAATGTTTGCTTGAGTTCAAAAATTGTGACAATACAAACAGGGCTCGGAGCTCGGAAAAATTTCGATGGTGAAAATCCTGGTCAAGTGGTTTTGTTTATACTATATACTGTACATGTACTGTTATATATAAAATAATTTCACATTTTTTGCATTACTTCTAACCCAGTGCTTAAATATTGAGCCATATTACAACAGCTATTTTTCCAAAAGCAAGCATTCAATTCATCAGATCGAGCTGAGCATATAACGACACTGCCAGGTTATTCTGTATATAATACCTACTTTATAACAAAAAATTATTTTTTTTAGGTTTCACCCAAGGCACATTTATTCATCAGGTAGTCCTGATTCGTGAGCTGATAATTTTTTTCTGTACTTATTTTAAATTTCAGCTGTCAAAGTTCTTAGATAAAAAACAATTTTCTCTCTTCTCTCATTTATTTCAAATGCCAAACTTCATATAAAAAAAAATATAAACAAAAATTTTAAATTTGAACTGCGGTTACATGATGAATAAATATGTCTTGGGTTTCTTCAAACAATTGCTTGTAAGCCTCTTCTCTCCTCTTTATTTTAATGCTCATTAATTTAGTCGTCAATGAGACAGCGACGAGTGCACATGCCTAGCGGCTGTTTTGATATTTTTTTTGAAATGAAGTTTTTAAATTTAAAAAAATCAAAAAATTTCTTATTAGCTCAAGTAAAAAAAATTTTTTATTTAACGTTTATTGCATTATTATTTATTTTTTAACAACCAAAAAATTTTTTGTGTTTAAATTTAAATGAAAATCTTTACGCTTACTTTTTCCTTCAACTAAAAAATAGTAAATTTGGTGTACACTGCATTATAATACATTTTTTACAATCAAAACAATTTTTTGCAATTAATTTTTAATGAAAATCTGTAGGCTTACTTCTTCATGTCACTGCACTTAAAATTCTCTCACCAATACGGCTGCAAAACATTTTTGGGAATCTATGGTTTAAACACATAAACAAAAAATCATTATTATTAAAAAGAAATATAACACTAGTTAGCACTAACCATAAAGTTACAAAACATATAAGGGTTTTCTATAAATATTTAGTAAAAAATCTGTGGCTTGGAGGTAAAAGGGCCAATGTCACTTTTTTGCTCTTTTGAGTTAATCATTGCATTAGATTTTTTTTTCTCTATTTCATTATGGTAAAACAGCTAAAGTCATACTTAACCCAGAACAGCTTCATAAATAAAATGCTGGCCAATGTCACTATGAAAGTAAAAGTTAAAGTTCAATTCAAATCTTTAGCTCCAAGCCACAGAAATAACGAATGTTTAATTTAAGCAACTACTCACATATTCGTAATTAATTTGAAATTTTCAATAAAAATATAATAACGAATTTGGTATAAAAATTTTTAACTATAAATTATTTTCTTTATAAACTTTTAGGAAGAAGAAATCACAAACAAATGCGAACTGCTATTTAAAAAAGACTACACAGTCATTGAACTGGACAATAGCAATGGGATCTTATGTCCACGTTATCCGGGACGCATTTTTATACCAGAATACGAACATGGTCATATGTCATCCACCAATAATACAAGCATATTACCTCAATCAACCCCCCCAACAAACACAACAAACGTAGTTCCGCCAACAAATGCAATGACAAATACAACCACAAACACTATTTACGAAGATCTATACGATATTAGTAAAATACGGGAACTCATAACGATGGCCAAATATGCACGGTGTCGTCAACGTTTTGTCATTCCAGTCATTATGTATCGCGGTAAATATATTTGTCGTTCGGCTACAATATCCGTAAATGCCGAAACTTATGGTCGCAAAGTCGTTGATTATGCGTATGATTATCTCAATGGAACCAACTACAGCGATCGGGGAAATAATATTGTCGACTATGAAAATAATGACAATAATGAAGAATCATTATTGAATCAGGTCTTAAATGAGACTTCACCATTCTCATACGAAGAAGTTATTAAGAGCGATATTCTACTGCTGAATGCTTTGAATGTTAACACAATTGTGGATCTTATGGTGGAAAAGAGAAAAATTAAATATTTTTTGGCGTAAGTAAACAACATGAATTTGTAAAGAATTAATATAGGGAAAGAAAATATATTTTTGGTGTAAAACTTCATAAAAGAAAGTTTAAAAAATAGAAGAAGTTTTTTTTCGTGACATAAAAAGCCTTTTTTAATGAAAAAGTAATTTTTGCTTAATCTCATTTTATCAAACTTAACACAGGAATTACGAAAACAGGCTTAATGTTAGCATATTATATTTAACAGTGCAATTATAAAAAAAATTATTTTCCATCCGTCTGTGCTACGTAAGCAGTCAAAATTTAACTAATACCACAATTCCGTATGAGTTTTTTACAGCTAATATCGCTCTTACGGTAATATCCTAGTTACACATATTTACTTTGTTATTGATATTTGTTTGCATTTTGACATTTAGTGAAACCTTAGATTCGAAAACATAACTTTTTTTAATTTTCATTTGGATAAACTTCAAAAAATCATTAACGTTCAAGCGACGACTATTTGCATGCAACAGCTCATGTTTGTTTTACATGAAATCGAAAATAAACTATTGAAATAATAATAAAAAAAATGTCATCGTTTTATTTTGCTTTAATTAATTTTCTTATTATTAAACTTCCTAAAATATTTTTCAAGAAAATTGTAAACATTTAAGAATGTCGAAAATATATTCCGATATTCGCTTAATGCGAATTTATTTTTCATTAATGATTTGCTTAAAAATTAATGCAACATCATGAAAATTTCTTAAACAATTCATGTAAACAAACAAAATCAACTCATGAATCATTGGATGATTGTCACCAAATATGCACGAGTTCTATGCACTTATAAGAATGGAGTGCAGTTGATTAATATATTCATGTAAACATATGATCAACAATGGAACGCTAATGTAGAAATCGTTAGTGTTTTCACCTTAATTTAATCACTTCGTCATCAGTTGAATTCCAGAAAATAATTTTTTTGTCTGGGTTTTTTTTTTGCTGGGTATATACATACATACATATGTATACTGCACACACTACATAATATTACGTTTTCACTATTTTGTTGTCCATTCTCTAAAAGTGTCCTAAAAATGTTTTAATTTCTTAGTTAACTTGTGTATCAAAATAATTATAGTACATATTCACATCACCAGGTTTATTTAGTGTTGCAAAAGTTATTTTTTTTTAACAACAACTATGTAAAAAAAAGTTTGCACTAACTTGTACTTTTGCTCTACCTCTAACTTAGGCTATAAACACTGAACATCACACAACATCCGCTTTTTTGTCAAAGTTGTGCGCTAGGTAGGTAGATAAGGCAGCTGTTGTGCAGCTCACTTGAGCCCATCATATTTATCCCTTTGTAAATAAAAATAATAGAAAAGAAGAGTCTAGAGTCTTTGGCGTTAATCGAACCCGCAACTCCCAGAATATCAGACCGGCAGCACACTACTGGTTAATTCACCGGGGCACCTTAAGGTGTGCCGCTAACTTGTAAACAGTTTAAATACGTAAACAAAGACGGCAGCAATGACTACTAAGTGTGTGTCCGAAAAACCTGTACACACTATTCCAGCCAAAACTTGTTCATGGTCCAACTTTTAAAAATATGTTAGATATTATCTTTTCTAAATCAATGCGAAATGACATCAGGTGACAACATACATCCCTACAACAGTTTAGGGTTAGTACAAATGGAGCGTTACACGATATAATGGGCCAATTCAAAGTGGTTGCATATAAGTCGTATTTGTACTATTTCATATTATTTTATGCATGCTTAAAATTTTTGTTAGTAATTTCCACACAAAAAAAATAATATGACTACACATTTGTTTCCTATGTATAAGAAATTGTTTATGTTATACTTTTAACCATACTGTCTCTCAGAGAGAATTTCTTCGCTTCTCACCTCTCAGAGAGAATATTTTCTATTTTCTTCTTTCTTGTATACATACAATTTTTAACAGCGTCATCTCTTTGTCTTCTTTCTTGTATGAAATACATAATTTGTTAACAAAAGGTGTTCAAAGTCACTAGTCATATTAACATGAATTATATGACATAGTTCAATATGAGAGTCTACTTTGAATTGGCCCAACGTGTCTTCATTATTTAACATATACTGTGCTATAGTGATGCGATATCGAGCATCAGTAACAGTCACTCCTTGACCAGCCTCATTTTCTAAAAACTATGGTCCAATTATGTCTATAGCCGAAAATCAACATCAAAAAGTGACACGTTGTGGTTGCATAGTTTTTCGACAATCGCGTGTGGGTTCTCAGAAACCCAAAAGCGGCAATTTCCAAATTCCAAACGATAAGAGATAGAGAAAAATTTTATTTGACTAAATACAATTTTGTTACACATCTTCTGGTGTTTTATTTTTGAAAATCGGATGATTGGTTCTCGAGTTAGGATAAAATATGTCTTCGTACCTGACTAATTTAGGGGAAAAAATTTGCCACGCCCATAAAAAAAATCCCTATCTGATGGAAAAAAAACGACAACGGATTTAAGTTCAGCGCATTAAAATCAATATAGTCCACATAGTTTTATTTAATGGAGGATTTGGCTCCTGAGCAGTGTAATTGCTGCAATAAATAATACTGGCGTTGTTTAATTTAAAGTTACTTCCCTTTTCAGTGTGAATTCGGCCCGTTTCGAAATATGCTTATCCCGATACAGGAAGCACTTTCAAAGCTAAAATTCCATTCCCGATCAATATTAAACGTAACATCATAGAAGGTGTAATAGAATTAAGAATCGCACAAATTAATCAAAATGACCCCTAGGCACGTTTTTATTTTCTCTCTCGTATAAAATTAAAACAGAATTAAAGCAGAAAATTACTTTGTGTGAACCGACAGAAAAACTACATAGAAACCATTTGATAAATTATTTCTTTCAGTGTATCCTCATCCGAAAAAGCTGATGCCGATAATCATTATGAAAGCTTTAACTTATTATCAATGCCCTATCCGGGTTGCGAATTTTTTAAGAGCTTTCGTGATAATAACTATATGGCGAGGAACTTGTACTACAATTGGAATCAATCATTTAATGATGCTAATATTTCTATACCTAATTTGGGACCTACAACAGAACTGAACATCAATTGGAATGAATATAAAAATTGGGATTTGGTGCTAATAACACAAAACTATATGAAAGCCTGCCTTAAGTATATACAGGAAGAAAAATCCGGCCTTTTGATACATTGTATTAGTGGTTGGGATCGTACGCCACTTTTTATATCATTGTTACGTCTATCGCTATGGGCCGATGGTCTCATACACAAGTCATTATCTGCTGAACAAATTACATATCTTACATTGGCTTACGATTGGTATTTGTTCGGACACCAATTGCCAGATCGTTTGAAAAGAGGAGAAGATATAATGTTTTTCTGTTTTCATGTTCTTAAATTTTTATACGATGAAGAATTTCAAATTGTGGAACACAGGTATGTTTAACAAACATTTTTCATTATTTTTGTTTTTGTTTGTTTGAATTTTTGTCATTGTTTTTAGTAACAGAAAACGTACCAAAACATCTAGTAGTAGTGGAAGTAATAGTATTGCGCTTCCTAAGCCAATTGATGATGATGAGCCCGTTAAGGATAAAGAGTAAGTTTTTTTTTGTTTTTTTTTTAAATATTAAAATGAATGTAATAAGTTTATGACTTATTTGAAATTTGTTTATATAATAGAGATTTGTGTTGTGACCAAGACAGCAACGATAGTTTAACCAACTGTGATATGTCTATAACGGATAATTTCTTTGCAACTGCGATGACAGCATCAACAGCAACGAGTACAACAGCAACTCATAGCTTATGCAATAACATTGGGGGTGTTGCCAATCCTCTAACAAATCGTTCGCCTAATCCAAAAAGGTAAGTTTTTTTTTTCTAGTAAACGTTGCATTAACATTAATACAAATCAAACGAAAGTTTTTATTAAATTTAAAAACTTGTTTTTTATTTACAACCACCTTTTAATGTACTATATGTACTATTTTGTATTAGTTTACAGCAAGGCGAATTCATACAGCTGAAATTATCAGCCCAGCTGATTGGTAAACTTTTTGTAAAAATTGCTTGAATTCGCCTTGATTTCATTTATTATTGCAGGGAAGCAAAATGTGATTTTGGTTTCGGTATTAAACATTTAACTGAAGTGTACTTTTTTGATAATAAATGTGCTAAATTTATGTATATTTGTTGCTTTTGCGTCATTAATAATGTGTTTAAAAAATTTATATCCTTTTTTTTAATGAAATTTTATTATATTTAATATGTAAAAACAACTTTTCCATCCCTGATATACGAATTGGCCTTGACATAAAACATCCTCCGAAAAGTTTCTTTGTTGTATCAATTCGCCGTTGCATATACCTTATGGATATGCCTTGGTTTACAGTATTGTATGCTTGTTGTTGGTAATTCTCATTAAAAGTCTCATTTAGTTTTAAAGTGTTGTATTGGGATCGTATAGATACGCTAATGTAAAATTCATTACTGTTTTTACCCAAATTGAATAACTCCATATCAGTTGAACCCCTTTAAAATAGCTTCTTTGTCATAGGTTTTTTTCTGGGTATATACATGTGTTTTAATGCACACACTACATAATTTTACGTTTTCATTATTTTTTAACGAAGAAAATTTTTTTGTGTCTACATAAAGTTTATTTTGCTTACTCGTTCTTTAAATATATTTTAAGGGCCGTATTCATTAAAATTATTTAAGGTTTATTAAAGGCTTATTTGACAGATGCTGTAGAGAAATTTGTCAAATAAGCCTTCAATAAACCTAAAATATTTTTTATGAATACGACCCTTAATTTCTTGGTTAACTTGTGTATCAGAATTGCGAAATTGCAAAAATGCGCTTTTTTAAACAACATCTTTGTAAAAAATTATTTTGCACTACCGCTAACTTAGGGCAAAAATATTGAACATCCGTCCTGAAAATGTAATGTAACTACTTTCATTTTTTTTTTGTAAAGTTTGAAACGCACACACACCGCAAAAAGTTTAGATATTTTTTTAACTTTTAAACGTGTTGACAGCCAATCAGCTGACACAAAACTTGTATTGTTATGTAGTCTATAAAGCGTACTATGTAACTTGCCATTTTTAAAGAGCGAAAGTTTACAAATCATTAAAAGCGTTGCCGCTTTAAATCAGCAGCATTTTTTGCTTTTTCCTATATTTCCTGTGAAGTAAAGTTGCTAAATGCAAAAAATTTAAAGGTTTCTAATAATGTAAAAATTGAAACGAATACTGCTAATTTCTAATATATAAAATTCTCGTGTCGTGGTGTTTGTGAATAAGCTACTCTGAAATGGCTCGACCGATTTTCATGAAATTTGGTGTAGGTCTGATAATCGGTCAACATCTATTTTTCATACCCCTCAACGCCACGTCTTTTTACACGGCCCCTCAGGTAGGCCAGACTGTTGGACCGATCTTCTTGAAATTTTCACATAATAAAACTAAGACTCTGGTATGATTAATGTAGAAAGGAACTATCAAGGCTTGGTCAGCGGGCTGACGTTACTCTAGTTTGGATTCCTGCGCATAAGGGCCACTATGGTAACGAGCGTGCTGATGAGCTAGCCAGGGGAGGATCTGCTCTGGATATCTCTAATGCAATTGAAGTTGCAACCCCGTTGGGGACTATTAAAAGCAGAATCTCCAGACACTTTCTCCGGAAGGCTGATAACAGGTGGCGTGGGCTGAGCACGTGTAAGGTGGCACGGCTTACGTGGCCCTCTTTTGATGCACGACGTACATTGCAACTTACCAGTCGAAGTCGGAGGGACATATCGAGGTTGCTGGCGGTATTGACGGGTCACTGGATGTTAGGCAAACATGCAAGTCGGCTCGGACTCGCATTGAACGACCATTGTCGCAGTTGTCTGGATAGAGAGAAGGAGGAATCGGTTTTCCACTTTCTCTGCGAATGTCCTGCACTGGCGGCTAAGAGACACAGATTTCTGGGCGAACATATACTAGATGGCCTCTCTGCGATATCTGAAGTTGGACTGAATTATCTACTGAGATATCTCAGGGCCACGGGGTGGATCTAGTACCCTTACTCTTGGATTTTATTCTGAGATACACTAGAAGCTGACGAGTGATGTGGTCCTGTCAAAACGGAGTCATACAGACTCTACTTGACTGTTAGCGTGCAGCGAACTACCACGATAACCAACCAACCAATGATTAATAGGAAACTTTTTTTTACCACGCCTACTTTAGCGCCCACTATTTTAGTGCAGTGCTACAGGTAGAAAACAAAAAGCAAAACAAAGAAGTAAAAGAAATACCTAAACAGTGTTTGACCAATAAAAATAATCTATTTATGAACTAAACTGCAATTCAAGAAATTATAAAATAAACACACAAAAAAGTGCATAAATAGCAGTAAAAGCAACAACAAATAGCAGTTAAAAACAAATAAAACACAAGTTATTTTTATTGAAGTAAAAAAATTTTTCCTAGAAATAATTTATATAGTAAAACAACGTTTGCCGGGCCAGCTAGTAGTATATTATAAAAATTTCAAATATATATACATACATATGTACATAACATGCATGCATACATACATACATACAAAACATTTAAATTATTTACTTTTAAAACTCGGAAATCATGAAAATTTTGTTTAAGAATGTTTTTAAATTTCAGTTCGGAATTGCTTTAGCCGAATTCTGTAAATAAATTTTTGTTTTCAGATCTAAAACTAGTCCGATATCAGTGCCAGGTGCAAGTGCCCAACGTAAGAGACAAGACTCAACATCGTCTAATGGTAGCTGGCTAGTCGTTACCGAAACCGGGTCCTTAGATTCAACGATGAACGACAGTAATATACGGATGCAACAGGATGAAAATTCTTGCCATGGTAGTAATAGCAGTACAAATGATAGTGACAGTACAAATGGTGCCACTAGCAATGCAACAGATAATGTAAATACAAAGGATGGTTCGTCCGAAAAAAAAGCTCCACCATCCATGTAAGTATAAACAGTGGTGGTCTTATAAATAGAAACGACTTCGAAAAATGTATATTTGTTAATGGGTCAATTCACAACTGTCGCAGGTGTTGTACGTCATTGTAGTTGTACACATATTGTTGATAATTTCTTCATTAATTTGTTATACAACACAACAATTTTACCTATGTTTATAGAATGTCGTATAAATATGTCGAAGATGTGAAAATTAATCCTATCGCCGTTATACTTCAGTATGGAAAAGTGAAATGCTTAAATTTATTTTAAAAAATAGTTCGACAAGGTTCAAACTATGTAATAACTAAAAATATGAAAGAAACAAATATCATTGAGTTAAAATTAAAAAATGTCACTTCACATTTTTTTAGAATATTAACTAAACACAATAAAACAGCATCATCACACATTAGAAACAACATAAAATATTAAACTTAAAAATATCGAGATATCCTTTAATATTTTGTTAGATAAACCTATTTTTTTATAAAACATATGCTAGTCTTTTCGGTAAACTTTGTTTTAAACGTTGTCATGTTTGCAGAGTTTTCAATTGGGTGGAGATCAAGACTTTGGAGCGGCCAGTCCAGAACATCAATATTTTGTTCCGAAACCCAACGCTTCACTAACCTTGAAGTGTGCTTTGGGTCATTATCATACTGGAAAATGTAATGGCCGGGCATATTCTCGCAAGAATACGGTTCCATTACATTTTTCAAAATGCTTTTATATTGTTGCTGATTCATTATTTCCTGATTCGAACAATTTGCCCAACTCCATTCCAAGAAAAGGCACCACAGACCATAATGACCTGCCACCGTGTTTACAGTGTACATGGGATCTAAATTTTTGTTTGGGGGGCCGTTCATCGGATTAAAAGAAATAAAAGTTGGATTCGTCGCTCCAAAGTACTCTATTCCAGTAACATAGATCTTTTATTAGCATTTCCCTTGTAAACCGCAAATGCTTCTTAATGTTTTTTTACACATGCGGCTTTTTTTTTACAATGCACCACAAAGTCCCAACTCTTGCAAGAGCCTTCTTATGACCCGAGTTTATATATCTGATTACGCGTCCAACCAAAAGCAACTACTTCGTAAATAACCGTATTTTTTTAAGAAGTAAACTTTAAATTCCACGTGTGTTGCATCGACAATGGTGTTTTTTCCCGGAATTTTACGTTTCCCGGGAATGCGAGATTTATTTTTTAATTTCCCGGGATCCCTCAGCAAAATAAATAAGTAAATTTATTTTTAATTAATAAAAAACTTTTTATTAAAAAGCATAAAATAGTCAATAATATAAAAAAACTATAAAAATTAATAAAGAAACTTGAATTTAAAATATAAATTGAGTAAAAATATTTTTAATTGAAAAAATATTCTCTAGATACGAGATCAAATATGAGCACTAAAAACAAAAATACAGGTACTTCAGCTATAAGATCAAAAATAAAATCCTTAGAATTCAATTTCAAAAACATGTATGTAAATACAAGGTATAATTAAAAAATATAACGTAACAATTTTTAACGACTTAGAAAATAATCTTTTAATACGCTCATAGCGTTTATTGACTAGATTTTATTAACAAATTGCCCTGTTACAGAAAACACTCTTTCACTTTCTACCGATGTTGGACGAATAGTGCATTTAAAAAATACATATATAAATATTTTGAGTTTTTTGACCACTTCTCTCAGAAAGTTTTAACTCTTTCTTTATGGAAATTTTGAAGAATTGGTAACGTGGGCTGAGTTTTTTTTTATTTTTTGACGGCATTTTTTTTTTTTTTTTTTGATTTTTCATATCAGCTAACTTTTTCCCCCAGATTGCTTTGTGCAATGTACCTCAAATGACACATTAATCTGCTCGTGCTTCTGCCTTTACATGAAATTATCTTTGCACATAAAGAGCATACAGCAGTGTCATCAGCCTTCTCTTCAAAAAAAACTTCCATACTATTGAACTTTCCATCTAAAACAGTTTCGTTTCTTTTAATATTAAAAAAAAAGTTTATAAAATTAACACATTACCTCAAAAAGTATATCAAATTATTTGTTAAAATATTTTTAAACATAAAGTTAAAAAAAAAACCTTGAAGAAAATATTTTTATGAATTAGAAATGTCACAATAAAAACATATGCTTTCGAGTCGTAGCCACTTTTTTCATTACTCGGGGTTCCGTGAAATAATCCTGGGAAAACGGGAAGATTAAATAATTCGAATTCCCGGGAGTTCCCGTTCCTAATCGACAACAATGTTAAATGTCAACTTGTTGAATAACGGTATTGTTGTTGTACTACGATTTTATTGTCTCAAAATATCATTTCTATTTATAAGACCACCACTGTATGAATTCATGTCATTTATTCAAAAAATATTTATTTTATTATTATTTTTTTATTTAGTCGCCAACAACGTTTACATTCTGTACGCGCCACATTTATCCAAGCTTATGGAAAAACAGTGGGCCTTAAATTTAAAGAAGGTTCATCCATGAATATAGTTACATTTGTAGGCAATCTAGCCGATCAATTGTTTTAAGTTTAAACAAAATCATTAAAACTTTTGTTAAAATTTAAGTATTTACTTCTTGTATCTCTAAATTCCCTTAATTACATACCGTTCCTGCTTAAAATTGTGTCATTCTTTATTAATTGTGTTTATTTTATTTGATTTTTTTCGATATTGTTTTTTTAATGTTTATTTATGTTTTTAAAAATAATTGTTAGTAAGATTATAAAGACAAAGAGAGAGAGAGAGAGAGAGGAACAAAACTATTTTAATTTATAAGATAAACATTTTATTTTAAATCCTAATTGTATTTCAATAATTAAAAACAAAAATGTTAACTAAATGATAAAACAAATAGCCGAAAGTGTAATAAGCACCCATTTCAAAAAACGAACAAAAAATTCCTCTTAAAAATATTCGTTCGTCTTACAAAAATGGGCGTTTAATTGAAAGATTATATAATGAAAAAAAATTAACACAATATTTTTTACACACCATTTTTCAAAGAAAAATAGTTTGTGATTACAAGTAAAATAAATAAATGTAAACTATGTATTTGTTACTTTGATCGAATTAAAATGTATCACTTTTATTTTTTACACTATTTTAGAAAATTAAATAATAAATCTTATGCTGCCAATACTAAAATAATCTAAAGTATAAAAATTATTTATTTTTAGAAAAATTCATCATTGATTTAAAACAAATTTTAAATAATGGTCTTATCGCAATTTTTTTCATGGTGTGGAAGTACATATATTCATTTTGTCATTCCGTAACACATCAAAATATGTATATATTTTTGATCCCGTAAAGTCCTGGGGGAAAATTACGGAATTTGAACGTGATCGAAATTTGAAAATTCTTATTAAGAGTTTTTATACCTAATACAGAGCGAACTCGATCGTTCGTGTAAAATTTCGATCGTGATCGAAATTCGTAATTTGGCCCCTGGTTTTTATTATAGGACGATTTTTTATACATAAGGTTTGTTTGGTATTGAAAATAGGCTAAATCGAAATATTAGAAAGAAAGTTGTAGGTGGTAATACAAGAGTAGGTAAAAAAAAACAATGTCCTTCCAACATTGAAATGTCTAAGTTGAATTTATTAGCAGAAACTACTTCGACACGCCTACTATAACACCCACTTTTCACGTAATCTACTGTTAATGAAATTTAAAAGCTCTTAAAAACGACAATTAGAGTTATGATGATGAAATTTCGCACATATAGCTTTCTAGTCATTTCATTGTAATGCCAGAATGAATGAAGGTGACACGCCTACTAAAACGCCTACCTCCCATTTAACGCTTTTTTCTTAAATTCATATAATTTCTCTATGGACAAAGTTTTGCAAGAATAAAAACTATGTATATTGAAATATCTAAATTGAATTTATTATCAGAAACTATTACCCCTATTGCGGTTCACCACTCAACTCAGTTTGGTTGTGTGAGAGTCAACACCCAACTTATGCACAACCAAACTCATTTATTGTGGTATTGTGATACTCAACTGTTTTTAGTTGAGTTTGCTATTGAAGTTGCCAACTTAAAGTATCGAGCTGCTAACTTTAAATATTACGTTTGGCAAATGAAAATAAAAAAAAAATGTTTCCTAAAATTGTTTCTAACTGCTGTCCCGAATTAAAAAGTATTTATAATGGATATAAGTGTCGATTTATGTTATGATGAAAATAAAAACTCTTGTGCAGATGTGCTACATACAAGAAGATAAATTCGTAATGATTCAAACCATATTGCGCTGCCCACTGCCAAGTATACTTATATTTCTAATAAGTAACGAAACTAAATAATTATTTTATATTTATAGATTTATAAGTTATTTCCGACTAAGCAAAGAAGCGTTTTGTTATTTGCTGGATGAAATTAAAGATCACCTAAAAACACCTGTTCGCGTGGTGGCTATTCCTCCTATATTAAAGTTATGTGCTGCTCTTAGATTTTTTGCTGACAGGAGCTATCAAAAATGCAATGAAATGAAAAAGTTATTATAAAAATGTACATATACTTATGATCTCTCCATTTTGTTTTCCATTTTTACCGCTTTAAAAAAACCAACCTTAATTGCCAATAACACAACTACTCTTAAGCAGGAGCCAAATTACGGCATTCGATCACGATCGAGTTCGCTGTGCTTTAGGTATTGAGATTCTAATAAGAATTTTACAATTTCGATCACTTTCGAACGCTGTAATTCGGCCACAGTTGTGTGTATTCACCGTTTTCGTCGACCAAATTTTTTCAAAGTTGAAAACGGTAATACCACGAAAAAAATAGATACACAACTGAATAGTCAACCGTCAGTTGAGTTGAGAATGGAAATGTCAATTTGCCAAAGACAACCAAACTGTTACAAAAGTGGAGAACCGCAATAGGGGCATATATTGACACGCCGAAATTCGTTGCCGGCTGCAAGACGGGTATAATTCCTAAATTCGTAAAGAACTCCACTAAAAATATTTCTACTCTTTGAAGGAAACGCGTTACAAAAAAATCAAGACACATACGATTTTTGCAAAACAAGATTCTAAATTTACCAAAAAAATAGAAGCATTAATTATTGAAGCAAGTTTCTTAAGAATTAGAATATATTACTGCTAATTTAAAATGCTTTTTAACAAGTGATTTTCAGTATGCTGATAAAAAAGGTACATAAGAGAAAATTTGATTAACTGTTTTACAGAAAATAAATAGGATTAGACAAAATAATAAATAGCTTGTGAACAAATTCCACTTTGACATCCTGACTGATGTACAGTGGGTTATTTTTTTAGGAAAGGCACGTGCACTACCAGTTAAAAGGGATAATTTTTTAATTATGAAAGTTAATGCAGGTCGTGAGGATTTTTACTTATTTCGGTCCGTTATAGTCACCTAACTGCAAAAATCACCATTATTTAAAATTCTATGATAAGTTTTTTTTTTAAATTTGAGATATCTGAAGAGGCTGCATCATACATGTTATCGTAACTGTAGAACGACGTACTGGATTTTGTTAAGCAATCCTTCAAAAAACTTAAAGTTGCGCCAGCTTTAAAATTTTTTGGCATGGTAATGCAAAAAATGGTTTTTCAATGACATTCTAACGCTTAAGTTTTTAAATGCAGTTAGCCTATTTTAGATTAAAATTCGCCAGTTTTCAGACCGATGATTTCCTAATACATTTTCCGCTTTTAAATCTGCGCATATTTTCCACTTGTGGTCTTCATATTTAATTAACTGTATTATTTTTTCATTGATGCGTATGTCTTTTTAGTATTTGTGCTTAGCGCTATCGGAATAGGACTTTTTAAATTAGTGGCATGTAGCAAAACTGCTTTTAAGCTACTTTTGAAAGAATCAATGAATAAGCGCTAATCTCCAGGATTATATTCTTTTTGCATTGTTAAAACCAAGCCACGGATGTCACTACAATACGCGATAGAATTATTCTCAATAGATTTAAAAAAAATCGTAGATCGTCTTTGTTGATTGATAGCCCCAAATGGCATGGCGTCTTCATTTTTTCCCCACTTATTTAAATGGTAAATGCAGTGTGTACACACCATTGATGGTGTCCAACTCTTACTATATGTTTTTCCTTAAGCTTTTTTAAGAAATTGTTGCCGGGTTATAGTTTATAGTGGTTAAAAAATTCGGAAATTCACACTCGATAAAACACAAGACCGGTTGGCTTCGATAATAATACAAGAATGGTATTTATTTTCAAAATGGACTTAAAGCTAGTTTATAGTATTACAGTTTTAACAACAATTCCCAAGCTCTTTGACATTTACTGGTGGCAAATTCAATATAAAATATTCAGTTACTTAAGTAATTAATTCATTTACACTTTAAAAATATATAAAAAGATAAAATAAGTAAAAACTAAACATAAAAAAATTAAAATGCACGCTGTGACGAAACACCATATATGTATAACACTTAAAGAAAAATATGATTCATACAAGGTACTTGTTTCAATAGTGATTTTACGGCGACTTGGCATATTTTTATATTTCCCACACACATAACAAAAGTAATTAAACTTTTTACACGCTTCCATCTTACATATTTCAATATAACTGATTAGATACAAGACTGCCAAAGGCTTTAAACTTTCACTTTCTAGAGCACTTTCTATATGACAGTGAAGGGGTTGAGGAACTCTAATTTATACTGTAATTGTTTTAATCAATGTACCTGTCGAGACCTTCATGATCGTGTTTTGTAAAAAAAAGCCAGGACGATTAATATTTCTAACTGTTCAACGCATAACAATAGAATATGTTATTTAAGTTTTTTACAAGACCGATTAGTGCGGTTTTGACTGCACAATAAAAGACACGCCTCTATCTTAGATATTTCAATATACATAACTGATTAGATACAGGACTGCCCAAGGCTTTAAACTTCACTAATCACTTTCTATATGACAGTGAAGGGGTTGAGGAACTCTTATTTACACCTTCATGACCATATTTTGTAAACAAAATAAAAACCAGGATGATTAATATTTCTACCTGTTCCAGGTATAACAATAGAATATATTTTTTAAGTTTTTTACAAGAACGATTAGTGCGGTTTTGACTGCACAATAAGAAAGCGATTTGTGTGGTTTTGTAAGCACAATAAAATACAAAGATGTAAGCATTTATGACTTTATTTCTTTATTCTAAGAATTTTTTAATCGGTAACTTCACTTCTTAGGGGGACTCCCATACAAATATTACGTTTTATGAAATTCTTAAAATAATTAAAATTTGTCGACTTTTGTGAATAAAATCAAAAATCATCTATGGCTTGTTTTGTTTGCAGTATCGTTTTTTATATGTCTGCAAAAAATTAGAAGCCTAGCTGCAGTCTTTAATTTTTTATGAATTTTTAGAAAACAAAAATTTCGAAATTTTGATAAAAACAATTATTCTTATTTATTTTGTTTCTAAAGCGAAAGAAAGAAGTTTTACTTTTCTTAAAGGAATTATTTGCGGAATTTCGGTTTTTTAAATTTTTTCAATCAGATTAAGAGTTTTTGAGTTACGCGAACATATGTTGTGCCTCCTCCATTTTCGAAATAACGGTTTATCTAGAAAACCAGAGCCAATCTTAAAAAACTGCGGGCACCACTGCCCAGCAAAATCTTTACTTACCTAGTAAGTTAGCAAGCAATATTGGAGATACACATAAACTAGTTACTTTTCGACCAAATAACTACTTATTTTTGTTTGAGTTGTCCCAGAAATCATGACCCTCGCTTACAAATGAACTTACAAAAAGCAATAAAATAAGTAGTTCCAATAAAGCTGAATTATACTGTTGCAATACAAAAAAAAATAAAACTTATAATATTGGGCATATTATAATATTTATGAAGTTAATTTAAAGTTCACTGTTTAAAAAAATATATAAAAAGTATTTACGAAGGTCATAACCAATAGGCCATACTCTGTACTTTAAAATAATGATGCTGGTAACGACCCCTCATTACTATGTAATATATGAAGTAATGACAACCTATTACACAATTTCAAAAAGATTTTGCTGGGTGGATTCAGCGTGCCCGAATTATGTTAAAACGCCAGGTGCCCGGCTTGTCTGTTTTTATACCCTTCACCTGAGGTGCACAAGAGTATATATAGCTTTGTCATTCCGTTTGTAATTTCTACAATTTTCATTTCCGACCCCATAAAGTATATATTTTCTGAAAGCTTATGAATAGAAAATAAATTTATAAATGGGTCAAATCTTGTATTTTAAAATGTAACTTCTTGAACGCCCTTAATATTGGTATCGAATGAAAGGGCTTGACCAGTAAAATACAGTAAATTATTAAAAAATGTAAAATCCAAAATGGCGTCTGAAGCAAAATAGCGAAACAAATTGTTTTAACCCCATCAATCAAATCAAATGAAAGGGCTTGACTAGTAAAATACAGATAACTACAGATAAGATAAAATTCAAAATCGAGAATGGCGTTGGAAATAATAAAGAAAAATGGCGTATAACATGAAATATTGGTTAAGCTACAATGTAGGATTATACCTATGTACATGATGGTGAAGGGTATAATCAGATTCGGCACGGCCGAATATAGCACTCTTACTTGTTTCAACTAGCATAGTGCTATTAATAAAATTAAAGTCGTCAGAATTAGATGTACGTTTCTGAAGTTTTGCTAATGCAGGTTTTTATTTAATATTATTGTACTAACGGAAAATGAACGTAACACACCGACTTTAACTCCCATCACCCATATAAGTTTTTTTTATAAATAAATTAAATTTCTCTATGGACAAGGAGTTAAGAAGAAAAAGAGACTAAATTTCAATATCTAAGTTGAATTCATTAGCAGAAATTACTTTGACACTCCTACTTTAACGCCCACTTTTATAATATTGTGATAAAAAAGTGGATAATATCACTGGTAACCTGGATATCGCAGCAAAAAAATAACAAAAAAGTTATTTTGCAGAGGTTCAACTGATGAAGTGGTTTTATTTAGGTGAAAATACTGATGGTTTTACCATAAGCGTGTCATTAGAGATCATGCGTTTACATGAATATATTAATTAACGCACTCCATTGCATGCTTTTTGAAACTCGTAATTTAAAATTATATTACACTAGCCAAGCCCGGCGCGCTTTGCTACGCCCCTTAATGAATAAAAATGCATTCTTAATCTTAATTGTATATCAAGTGCAAGAAGCTAAAAATTATAACTTGTTTTTATGGGCAAGGCACCGCCCACTTTTCTAATCACGAAATTATTTAGTCATGACAGCTCAGTATGTGTGCAAAGTTTCAGAAAAATCGTTCCAGTGCAAGTTGCTAAAAATTATAACTCATTTCTTATGGACGTGGCACTGCCCACTTTTATAACCACGAAGTTGTGTAGTCATGACAGCTCAATATGTGTGTAAAGTTTCAGAAAAATCGATGTAGTGCAAGTAGCTTAAAATGATTACTTATTTCTTATGGGCGTGGCACTGCCCACTTTTATAACCACGAAGTTATGTAGTCATGACAGCTCAATATGTGTGCAAAGTTTCAGAATAATCGATTTAGTGCAAGTAGCTAAAAATAATAACTCATTTTTTATGGGCGTAGCACTGCCCACTTTTATAATCACGAAACTGACATAAGAACCTTCTCCTAATAATAACAAATACAAAACAAAAAGAATTAGTGAAATCGTTCCAGCCATTCACGCGCAATGCCGTGACCAAGGGGAAAAGGGATTCAATTTTTTATATATATATATTTAGAGAGTTGTTTAGAATGAATGCTATTGCACTGTAGATTTAGATGTCTTGAAAATGTAATTCGCTTTGCGCTACTTTCAATTTTTTTGCTGGGATATTTTGCATTTATTTTGAAGCACATCATTTATGACAAATCAATGCGAAAATTTTAATGGATTCAGAATAAATTCTTTTGTACTATTGATTTAGAAAAATACATATTTTATTTACTTATAGATTATACATAGAAACACAAAGCTATTTTATGCTCAATAAGCAAACATACATAATCATTAAGTATACCATATTTTCATTTAAGGTAATTTTATGTTTACACCTATAGAACATTAGAAGTTTTACGTTTAAATTCCGAAAATACCAGGTGATTCCGGATTCATACTCGAATCTTCTTTGCTGTCTCTATATTTATTTCTGTCAATTTTCATTATTTTTGACAGTGGCAGGTAGTCCTCAACATTCATACGCTGAACTTTAACATAACAAGGTTTAATAAACTTATGCGCATCTGATAACGGCACCCAGCCACAAGTACTTTTAGAGTTTCTATTATTGTCTGTATTATGCGGATTCATGTGGTTTGAGTAGAATATCTTCTCCTGACAACTGACGGCGTTGACCAAAACATGTTTGAAGCCAATATCATTTAAAAAGTTATCAGTATCCTTATATATATCAAGCCAAGCCGCATCATCTAGCTTAGTTGATTGTTTGCTTTCCAATTCAGTCGAGAGTATTAATTCTAATATATCTCTTTCTAAAGTTAATTTTTTCTCCAAAGGTAGTTTTGCAATTTCACACATGTTCTGCAAGAGTAAATTTTGTGAAATACTATTCGGTTTGGTCGTGTTATTGCCGCCTTGTACTGCTAATTCTGTGCTGATTTTAATCACAGAATTTCTTAGTGACTGAGGTATAGCATCCAGATCGTAGGCCTTGCTAAGACATTGAATGAGAGGTTTTAGGATTTCCCATCTATTTACGAGTTCTCCTGTCGAAAAGGCTGCATATGGATCATTGGCGTAAAAATGATTAAAGGCTGCATTAATTTTTTTCCAAGCCCACATTACGTAGTCATTATCATTATAAGCTTTAACACGAGGATTATATAGAAATGGGTACTTTTGTATTAATTCCAAGAGTTTGCCATCATTAAGTACTGTTTTGCCCTGAGCATTGACATTGGATATGTTAAGAACTTGTATACCACGACTGGCATCACCAACCATTTTATTGTTTTGTCTACAAGTATGTATGGCTTTTTATCGTTTGAAAATTTTATATTAATTGATAATTAAAAATTTCTGCTGCTTTAAAAATATAAACAATATATTGAATTTTCTTACAAAAATATTCACTTTTAAATGATAACACGTAGTGATCAAATAACGAAGCCTAATAGGTAACGGCTAGAACAAGGCCGCTGCCCATACTTATGTAAATTTTCCTAACACATGCGAGTATATGCATTTTGTGTACATTTTTCAGAATAGTCGAATCTCTTGAAATTTGCATGTCTGTTTACAAATGCGACTAAAAGTTCATATTTTAAATGTCATTCACCAGTGTATATGGTTCCTAAATTTATGTTTTTTCTTATTATTCTTACCGTCACACCTATTTCTTTTGATTTTTAAAACGTTAGGCCTGTATGAGCTATTAATATTTATATTAATATAAAAATATTATTTTGGTTTGATTTCATTCCATATCCATTTTTTTAATGTGCACAAATAGCAGGTAGCCTTACTAAAACATCGTAATCGGTTTTGTGACAATATTTGAAATTTTTTTATTGTACTAATTTGAATCTTTATTGACCATTCCACCACCGAACTGTTATAGGATATCTTGATGATTGGTTCAAAAATAAACAATAGTTGGTGTGTATAAGTTTAATACTAGGTGTGAAGTAACAAAATAAAATGTTCTTCTGAAAATTTAGAAAAATCTCATAACTGAAATTGTTAGAGCAATGACGAAATGTTTTCTTTTTTTCAAGCACGTTAATTTAAGTAATACATATTAAAATAAAAATAGGACTTAAAATTTTTCTTTAAAATTAACAAGTAGGAGAATTATATTCGGCTGTGCCGAATCTTTTATACCCACCACAAATTTTGTGTACATTTAAAGCACAATATTTCTTATTTTGTTAATCGCTATGGAATAATTTCTTAATAATAAAATATGTATCACTTTCTTTATAGTGGGTGGTTAAGTTTTAAGGGCCCATGTTGAAGGTGAACCACACCTACACGACAAGTTTTTTTTGCATTTCATTTGACATTTCCAATCTCAGTCTAACTCAATTTGAACCGTGGAAAGATACGCAAATGAGCAACGCGTTAAAGATTTTCAGGTTTTTTATGAAAATGAGCTTTCAAATCAAAATGCATTTTGTGCACTTCGTGATTCTTTTGGTCAAGATAATCGTTAAAATTCGTCCACAATAGGGAGAATTGTAAAAAATATTTAAATTTCTGGTCTGTATAAAATGTGAGAACATCTGTGAATGCCTTCTTAGTTCGTTAAATGGGAACCATTGCTGTTTTTCGCGATAGTCTGGCAAAAGAGCAGTCAACCTCCACTCATCATCGTGTCCAACAATTGAGCATTAACATTGTAATTGAAAATTTGGACCATCGGATAGAGGTGTGGCGCGGAGGTTGGGGGGCCATTTGGCTGATATTTTGTTACATACATAATTGAACCATACAAATATTATCATAATAAAAAGAAATGATAACAATTTCCTAAATAATTTGTGTTTTATTCAAAATCAACATCGGCCCTTTAATTTAACCACCCTTTATAACTTCGATATTTTAGTAAAATGTTTTCGTAAATTTAGTCTTTCAATGAAAGTGGGCGTTAAAGAAGGCGTGTCAATATAGTTTCTGCTAATAAATACAACTGAGATATTTCAATAAAGTCCTTTATTTTTCCAAAAACTTTGTCAATAGAGAAATTACATGAATTTAAGATAAGCTCTTTTATGGGAGGTAGGCGTTAAGGTGGACGTGTCACCTAAATTTTCCGACATAGCAATGACATTGACTAGAGGGATATCTGTAGCAAATTTCATCATTGTAGCTCTAATTTTGTCGGTTTTATGAGCTTTTAAATTTCATCAACAGTGGATAACGTGAAAAGTGGGCGTGATAATAGGCGTGTCAAAGTTATTTCTGCTAATGAATACAACTTAGATATTTCAAAATCTTTATTCATAGAGAAATTATATGAATTTTAGTTAAAACGTTATATAGGAGGTGGGCGTATCACATTATTTTCCGTTAAAGAGAGCCTCTCACCAAAAGCAAAGTGCGCAAAATTTCAGAATCATACATCTAATGTTGTCCTTTTTAATAGGTTTTAAATTTTAAATATACTGTAGGATACACTACGCGGTATATATTTTCGCGTATTTTGATCTATAACTCCTTTCCTAATGCATAGATTTAGAAAATTTTCGGGAAGAAATATTGTTTTTACTCGAGAAATATATATTCGGAGTTTCGTGACTGTACGTTAATGCGTTTGAACACAATTGCATTTTATTCGATGTTCGAAGGACATGGTTTTTTCGACCTACTTTTGCATTACGCGCTATAACTCTCTTCCTAATATTCCGATTTAGCCCATTTTCAATACTAAACAAACCTTGTGTATAAGAAAGATTCTGGCAAAATTTGAGCCCCTAGCTTTTTCGGTGCGACCTCTATCGTGCTTTTAACAGACGGACATAGCTAGATTGTCATCAAATCAAACCCCGATTCAGAATATATATACTTTATGGGGTCTAAAATGGATATTTCGATGTGTTACAAACGGAATGACAAAATGAATATACCCCCAAAATTTTGCTAAGAGTGCGTTTCATATTTCCTGGTTTTACCTTTTACCAGGGGCTCAATTCTCGTTCTGTGAAACTGTGAAATGAAAAAGTTTTTGTATAGCAAAGGGTATGGTGGTACCATATGATATTACACACAAAAACTTTTCATTTCATAGTTTCATAGAACGATAATTGATACCCAGGGGCTCAATTCTCGTTCTGTGAAACTGTGAAATGAAAAAGTTTTTGCATAGCAAAGGGTATGGTGGCACTATATGATATTACACACAAAAACTTTTCATTTCATAGTTTCATAGAACGAGAATTGATACCCCAGTCTGTGCTACAGGGGCTCAATTCTCGTTCTGTGAAATGAAAAAATGTTTGTATAGCAAAGAGTATGGTGACACCATATGATATGACACACAAAAACTTTTCATTTCATAGTTTCATAGAAGGAGAATTGATACCCTGGGTATCAATTCTCGTTCTATGAAACTATGAAATGAAAAGTTGTTATGTGTAATATCATATGGTGCCACCATACCCTTTACTATACAAAAACTTTTTCATTTCACAGTTTCACAGAACGAGAATTGAGCCCCAGGTCTCTGATGGTATCGTTTTCGTAAACATTTTTTTTAAACAATCATATGTACATATGTATGTTATTTTTACGTAGGTATACAATATAATAAAAAATTTTTATAATGTACATATAAAAATTTTAACATAAAAATAACATGAAAATGTTGCATTAAACATATTCCGCGACGACTTTTTCAATCTGCAATTTATTTAAAGTTATTTTCTGGTTTTATGTGTTACCAGAATGATTCTAGATTTCCAACTATTAATATGGCAGCATTAAAGATACGTTATCAGCACAGAATACAGTCTGGGTTATCAGTTAAAGAAAATTTACAATTAATAACTGACCTGGATGATACCGATTCAACTCTATAATTGACTATATAGTTCTTTTATTTCCGGCTTGAGATAAGCAATTTGCTAAAATGTTGCACATTGAATGTAAAAATTCTAATTTGGAATCCATACCTATTAAAGTAAGAAATACTTATTTTGCGAATCAAATATCAAAAGCTTCATTTTAATACCTACTATCTTTTTTAGATTGGTATTATCGGCGGATCCGGCTTAGATGATCCTGATATTTTAGATCAACGCAAAGAAACTGTTGTCACAACACCTTATGGAAATCCATCTGATGCTTTAATCGAAGGTGAAATTAATGGTGTAAAATGTGTCTTATTGGCTCGCCATGGCCGCAAACATGATATTATGCCTACAAATGTAAATTATAGGGCAAATATTTGGGCTCTACGTCAAGTGGGCTGTACCCATCTTATTGTTTCTACTGCTTGCGGTTCACTGCGAGAAGAAATTAAACCGGGTAATTTGGTGGTGCCCAATGATTTTATAGATCGTACTACTAAAAGAACCCAGACTTTTTATGATGGCGCTAATGCCAGTCCTCAAGGTGTTTGTCATTTACCCATGTACCCGGCATTTAATGAGAGATGTAGACAAATTCTCTTGGCCAGTGCAAAAGAACTAAACATTTCAGTACACGATAAGGCATGCATTGTGACAATTGAAGGACCACGTTTTTCTTCACGATCCGAAAGCAATATGTTCAGACTATGGGGTGGCGATTTAATCAATATGACTACTTGCCCCGAAGTAGTTTTGGCCAAAGAGGCTGGTTTATTGTATGGATCAGTGGCTATTGCAACTGATTATGACTGTTGGCGTATGGGCTGCGAAGGTGTAAACGTACAAGATGTTTTAAAGACATTCGCCGATAACGTAGCTAAAGTAAAGCAGATTTTAGTAAAAACTGTAACAAATATGGCCAAAGAAGATTGGACTGAAGCCGTATTGGATGCTAAGGTATATTTTAAAACTGTTAACTCCAGTTTAGCCTTCATATTATTTTTTTTTTATTTTTCTTATAATATAGCAATGTGTTTGTAACAATACTATGACCGCTAAAATGTGACGTTTTCTTAAGCTTTGTCAAGAAGTAACCGAAGAAACTATACTGAAAAAGAAGTCAATAACACGCAGCAATAAATGGGAGTTTTTAACTCCTTATAGTGAATTACAGCCGAAAATACACTCTATTTCCATATTATATGAATTAGCCACCGAAAATGCATTTACAACAGAAGGAAAACGGAATAAATCTAAATAAAAACGGTTAAACGTTTAAACATATTGGATTCCAAAAAGCATATTAATTTTTTTAAGAAAAAATGTAGATCTAAGTAATCTCAAAAAAGAAATAAATTTTTAAATAATTTAATTTTCTTTTTATTTAACTTAAAATAGTTTATATTAGATAAGCTTTTGCTTGTAAATTGTTTTCATAACATCTATATTTTAAACAATCTAAGGGCATTTTCGTTCCACTTGACTTTTGCCAGATTCCTCATACTCTTGCGAAGATATCCACATTTGTTGGAATGTACCAATTGATGCCAAAATTGATCCACCTATCCAAGCACCGAAACGTCTTTCAACACTACCGTTGGCCGAAATCATTTTCAAGCGTGTATTGGAAGGTGCTCGCAATTGCAAGTCACGATTTAAACGTTCAGGGAAACCTTGAAGTAGAGTATTTCCTCCTGTTACAACCACTGAACCATAAAGGGAAAGACGCACGTCAGCATCGCACATACCAACACTGGTAGAGGCTAACTGACCGGCTCCCAAAGGAGCATGATCGAATAAACTTTCAGCCAATTTGAAACGTTCAGAACCAAACTCCTGATGATAGCCGTTAGGAAATTCATAATGTACCATAGGTATTTGAGAAGCTACTCTCTCGTCAAAGGGGTTTTCAAGTACTTGAAGAATGTTAATTTGAAAATCTTGCAACAACGATTTCATCATATAGTTTTGCCAAGATTGTGTTAAATTTTCTGGCAGTTTACGTGTTGTAAAACGAGGTGCATCACGTTCCTTAACTACATCCTTAGTAGCAATATTGTAGGCTGGCGACAAATCAATTCCAGCTTTTTCCAAATGTTGACGACACTGCATAGATAAATAGTCACCACCTAAGGGAGACTTCACCACAGCCTGTGATAGAACATACCCTTCATGAACTGGCACAGCCGAGGTGTGGGTTGCACCGCTGTCTACCACTAGGGCTGTAGCTCGTCCACTAGCAAAAGCTGCCAAAACAGCATTTTTTACCAAAAAGAAAGCGGGTACATTGTACTTTTCAAACATTAACTCTGTAAGCTTCTCACGATTGTTACGAACATTCCAAGAGGCTTCCGAAAATAATACCGGATGATATTCTGGCTCTGATTGGATCACCTTTGCATAGGCGTAGTCGATTACTTTCTCAAACAAATCCCAATTATCAATCATTCCGTCCTTCATATATGTCTGGATTTCCATATGAGAACGGGGCACGTTTATGTATGTGGTATCTACATAGTATTTGTGGCAATCGGTATCTAAAAAAAAAGAATTTCTTAAAATATATATTATAATAGTTTTTAATATTGAAACCTACTGTTTTGTGTTATATTATTGTCCGGTTTTGTCTCCAAGTCCATATTACTTTCTGAAGATTGTGGTCCAACTCCTACTACGGAGGGAATTTCAGCTTTTGGTGTATCTTCTTGAGCATAACCTACCCGCAGTGAATGATGACCAGGATCAAAAACCAGTGCACCAATTTCATCGCCACCATATAACATGTTACCGCTAGTCATTTTTTCATCCAGTTTAAAAAGCTTTTTAAATAAACAAATTTTATAAATAAGAATTATTTTTTGTTCTACAAACGCCGCTTGATAACAGGGTGTAAATGTCAGTAATGTCAACTTAAGAATTTATACATAACATATTATAGTCCAGCGATTTTTTCTCAAGTGAAAACAACGTCGGCTTACGTAAGCAATAAATACCCCTTTCTCATTGGGCAAGTCACTTGCGCAGGTGACTTGCGGAAGTGTTGTGTTTATTTACAAAAGGGGTAAGGTCGGGTTAAGAGGAAGAAACTTGCTCATTTTTGAGTTCACACTTGCCTGTACTCGGCAAGTACGAGCAAGTTTTTGTTGAGAAACCAAGAACAAAAAAGGAAAAAAAAAACAAACAAGAGTGCAACAACAATTGTTTATATCGCCATTTATCTCGTATGAAATACGTACATACATATGAAAACATACATATATAAAAACATCCCATTGTAATATTATAAATTTAGTTTACTTATGTGTTTAAAAAAAATAAATTAAAAGAAAAATTAAAAATAAAACAATAAAAATTTGAATCTATATATATAAAAGTGAAACTCTGTGTGTGTGTGTTAGCTATAGACTCCGAAACTGTAAAACCGATCGGACTCAAACCTTGGCAAGTTGTTGTACACATACCAGGGAGTGTTTATGGGTGGAAAAAAGTGGGCGGGGCCACGCCCATAAAAAATTAGTTATCATTTTTAGCTACTTGCACTTGACCGATTTTTCTGAAACTTTGCACACATATCAAGCTTTCATGACTAAAAAATTTCGTGATAAGAAAAGTGGGCGGGGCCACGCCCCTAAAAAAGTTTTAATTTTGAGGTACTTGCACTGGACCGATTTTTCTGAAACTTTGCACACATATTGAGCTGTCATGACTTTAAAATTTCGAGATAAAAAAGTGGGCGGGGCCACGCCCATAAAGATAAGTTATAATTTTGAGGTACTTGCACTGGACCGATTTTCCTGAAACTTTGCACACATATTAAGCTGTCATGACTTAATAATTTTGTGATTAAAAAAGTGGGCAGTGCCACGCCCATTAGAAGTAAATGATAGTTTTTAGGTCCTTGCACTAGATCGATTTGTCTGAAACTTTGCACACACATATTGAGCTGTCATGACTATATAATTTCGTGATTAGAAAAGTGGGCAGTGCCACGCCCATAAGAAATAAGTTATAATATCTAGCTTTTTGTACTTGATATTTAATTAAAATTCAGAATGCATTTTTATTCTTTAATTGGCGTAGCAACGCGCGCCGGGCTTTTCTAGTAATATATAAAATAAAAACAATTTGTTGGCTCACTCTAACCAGTATACCACGTTTGTATGTATGTGTAGATAATTGTAGAAATTTCAAACTGAATGACAAACCTATATATACCCTTTTTCACTGTGTGAAGAGTATAATAAGTAAAAGAGAACGAAACTTGGGCAAGTCAATTGCTGAGTCTGAACATGAAAGCAAGTTCAAAGAAAAATAAAAGAAAATAAAAAACTTACACCCCTTTCTCACTAGGCAAGTCACTTGCTCAAGTTAGTTTTTTATTTTCTTTTATTTTTCTTTGAACTTGCTTTCATGTTCAGACTCAGCAACTGACTTGCCCAAGTTTCGTTCTCTTTTACTTATTATATTCTTCACACAGTGAAAAAGGGTATATATAGGTTTGTCATTCCGTTTGAAATTTCTACAATTATCAATTATCTACACATACATACAAACGTGGTATACTGGTTAGAGTGAGCCAAAATTTTTTTTTATTTTATATTTTATTCAAATTTTTATTGTTTTATTTTTAATTTTTCTTTTAATTTATTTTTTAAGCACATAAGTAAACTAAATGTATAATATTACAATGGGATGTTTTTATATATGTATGTTTTGTATGTACGTATTTCATATGAGATAAATGGTGACATAAACAATTGTTGTTGAATGACTACACGTTATGAAGGGTATATAAGATTCGGCATGACCGAATATAGCACTCTTGTTTGTTTTTATTACTCTTTTGTTTTTGGTTTCTCAACAAAAACTTGCTCGTACTTGCCGAGTACAGGCAAGTGTGTACTCAAAAATGAGCAAGTTTCTTCCTCTTAACCCGACCTTACCCCTTTTGTCTATAAACACAACACTTGCGCAAGTTACTTGCGCAAGTGACTTGCCTAGTGAGAAAGGCGTGTAACTTGAGCAAGTGACTTGCCTAGTGCGAAAGGGGTGAAAGCAAGACAAGTTTAATTACCAGGTGGTGGTAATTCTACAAAATTTACAACATTAAATAAACAACACGTTTTTTTATTGTTGCTTTTGACCGTCGTTGTGTCAAAAACTACATGGTTTTTGTTTGTTTTTTTTTTTGCGCGGGAAAGAGTAATCTATGTAAACATAAATACTATTTGACAATTCAACCATCATTTATGCAAAAAAAAAAGTAGATCAGCTGCGTTGTCAACACCACCTGATAATGAATTCGCCTTGGCAGTAAAGCTTCATTACAAAATTTTTAACAGACAAAATCACAAGGTGCCTTAAGTGTCGTATTGCCATAATTTCCCAAAACATATAAAATTGTTAAAAAGTTTTGTACGGTTTATTGTCAACATTTTTAGGCTTTAGACACCTATTGAATTAGTCAAATATACTTATATATGCGTATGTATGTACAATAATATTAATACTTGTAATATATGAACAAACACAAAATGACACGGTATTAGGGATGGGCAAATTGGAAAAATCTATCGATATTTATTATATCGATATTCTATTTTACCATCGATATTTATTAATTGAAAATATCGATATTTCGATATATCGACTAAACATATTTACCTAGTTATTGTTGAAATGATTTACATATAAAAATTAAATACACCCACTTATGTACATAAAAACAAAAATATATGTATATAAGGCTTCGTAGTAACTTTTTATTCCAATTTTTATAATA
This sequence comes from Phyto melanocephala, assembly GCA_941918925.1. Classification (NCBI taxonomy): domain Eukaryota; kingdom Metazoa; phylum Arthropoda; class Insecta; order Diptera; family Rhinophoridae; genus Phyto; species Phyto melanocephala. The sequence continues at coordinate 67,009,567 of OW799237.1, forward strand.
AATAGACTAGATATTATAATATATATTAATAGTATAAATGCTTGCTTTACTCAAAAAAAAAAAAAAAACAAAACACTTTATACATCTAACCTCAACTTTAACAATATGGTTTGCCGTCAGTGATATTAATTCTTAAATACTATTTTTATTTAAGAATTTTAATTGTAGTTGTAAAACTGTTTAGTCAAACGATGAACTAAAAAGCGTGACATCATTGTTGATAGAAGCAGCCCTACAATAACACTGACAGTAATTTGATAATACATCAATAAAAAAATGCATGCATAAAAAAAATATCTATTTTATGAATGTGGTCCATTTTTTTGTATTTTGCAGATTGATTCTTAGATTTGACAAAAATGGATAACTGGGACACCGAAAAAAGAATTTGGATTGTCCGCCGTTATCACGCACTGGAGTCCGTAGTTTCGGTTCAAAGAGAGTATAGGCGCACATTTGGCGTCAATCCTCCGAGCAGATGGACCATAATGAGACCTGTAAACAATTTTGCCGAGCATGGGACAGTCAACAGAAGACCTTACCATCGAAACCCTTCAGTTCGAACGGAGGAAATAATCGCTTCTGTAGCTGCAGCGATACAACACAATCCAAGAGTTTCGACATGAAGATTATCTGCTCAAATGGGTATAAGCAGACAGTCATTACAGTCAATTATGCATAAAGATTTGGACTTATTCCCTAAAATTCAAATGGCCAACAAACTGAACGCTGCAAACTTGCTGATTCGCTTGGAATTTTGCCAGAAGATGCTTCAAATGGTGGAAGAGGATGGAAACATGTTGAACTGTATTTTCATGTCCGACGAGGCCCATTTCGATTTGAACGGCAACGTAAACAAACAAAATTGTCGAATATGGAGTGCTTCCAACCCACACAAACTTTTAAGAATTTTACTTAAAAAAATACGGAGTTAAGAACCCATCTAGCTCGCATGAAATTATCTGAAGAAACAACATGTAGAGCATGCGAGGAAGAGGATGAGACTTTGGTACACTACCTCTGTCATTGTCCTGCGTTTGGCCATATTAGGGGCGAGAATTTTACAGTGGATACTATGCCAAACTTGGAATACCTGGGGAACTCGAAGTGGAGAACCATAAGGAGTTACATTGAGGGGACTGGGTTCCTGGACTAGTCCGTCATTTATGGGGAATTATGTTTATGGTTTTTGTTTGGGAATTCCGTTTTCCATATGGAGCGCACAACATGACAACTGGCATAAGTGTATATCTGTCATGGGTTTGGGCTTTTAGTGCCCCACCTTTTCAACCTAACCTAACCTAAAAAAATAAGACTATAATTACTTTTAACTTTTTTAAGTTAAACATTAATTTTGTTATTTATTCAGAATCATTAACATCAAATCGGTCATTAAGCTCTATGATTTGGCCATTTAAATATTGATAACTTACTATTATAACAATTATTGAAATCGTTAAACCTTGAAGCTACAAGTAGATAAAAATCGTAATTAATTTCTATTCTGGTTTTAAATTAAAATATCAGTTTAAAATTATGGAAAGAAACTTACCATTAAAAAATTCCATGTATTGAATTTTACCATACCAAAAAGTTTTAAATTGAAGTTTTTGTTTAGTTTGTGTTTCATATGTTTTAAAATTCGTTCTATTTCTGCTGCAAGAGGTTTATTTTGAAATAGTTGTGCTTCTGTAAAATTATAGAGATTTTGTTTCTGAAGAAGAGAAAAGTTTTTAAATTGTTAGTTATTTAGATAAAGGGTACAAAATTGTATATATTCTTACTGTTCGATAAAAGTTGCAACAAGTTATTAACAAAATTCCATAGTCCACAAGAATACAAACAAATATGCCACTGTTGGCAGCATAAAAAACACGACGAAAACGATTTGTAAAAAAAACATTCCAAGTATTTTCAAAATAGACTTTAGTATATACACCAGCCAATAGACAATTAAAATTAAGACCCACTAAAGCACCCAATTGTCGCTGTAATATACTATCAAACTTTTTTAAATAATCGCCTATAAATTCTAACCGATTCGAAATTTTGGCATAAAATTCGTATAGTTTTGTATTTGAAATTTTATTTAAGCACGGATTTACAATTTCAAGTACTACACAAGATTCTAAGTTTTTACAAACATTTTCCACTTGACGTTCTTGTAACATTGTTTGCATTTCAAACAATTCTCGTTTGATTAACCACAAGCCCAGCGTGTATAAACGCAAACTACCAGACAAGGTGAAATGAGGTACAAATAAAGCTATACCTATCATTATATGCTTCAAAGGCGGTAATTCAAATTGTAGTTCGATCGCTATGTATAAACCAAACATTGAGGACACAATTAAGGTAAAAAAGAACATAAAATATACAAACGCTTCCCAAATATCAAAGGAGTCCTGACGCTTGACATGTTCCTCGAAAATGCTTACCAAACCATTCAATACTTTTGTCAAATCTTTCCATCCAATCATGCAAAATATGAATAATTTGAGACATAACAAAACTTGTAAACGCATTAGATTCTTTAAGAATGGTGATATATCCAATAACATTTTCAACACGGATGAGTTCTCGAAATGTTGAGAGAAACAAATGAGGTAGAATAAGATGAGAATAATAATATATAAAATTCCACATATTTTTAGACGATAATGTAACGATTTACGATCATACCAACGAATCTGGTAGCCGGTTAGAAATAGGTAGCAACTAGTTACTCGTATTATGCGGTCGATATTCATTTTGAACGTTTTAGCCTTAACTGAGCAAAACTATTAACTACATACCACATAAGTATATAATAAAAATACGATTTAGTAAACAACATTAATAGATCAATATCTATTCACTGAAGCAACAAAATTACCCAAAAGGCAGACATACATACATACATAAAAACATACATTTGTATACTTTAAATATACATATGTACAGTGAAAATTATACTAACGGACACCTCCTTAGGCGGTCATCTCTATTAAACGTAAAAATTTCTAAGCCCCCTTTTTAATGTCTTTAGAATAAATTTCCCTCTGCTAGACGAACACTGATATGGCCGAACGCGGACATGTTTTTTATACCCTTCACACAGTGAAAAATAGTATACATATATAGGTTTGTCATTCCGTGTGAAATTTCTACAATTTTAATTTCCGACCCCATAAAGTATATATTTTCTGAAAGCTTATGAATAGGGGAGTCGATTTAGCTCTGTCAGTCTGACCGTCTGTCCATGTGTATGTTGAAGTCAACTTTTTTAAGCCCCCCGAGATCGGCCCGATTCGGGAGTAGATCAGTATTGAAAATCAGAAACATCGGTACATAAACAACTGAGATATGAGCAAAAAACCACGGCTACCTCGTTTATGTTTAACACAACAACAACATACATGCATACAAACGTACTATGTTTATTTTTTTGTATAGCCTTCACCTGTGGTGCACAATGGTATATATAGCTTTGTCATTCCGTTTGTAATTTTTACAATTTTCATTTCCCATAAAGTATATATTTTCTGAAATCTTATGAAGTCGATTAAACCCTGACCGTCTGTCCGTGTGTTGGTTGAAATCAACTATATGTTCCTCAGATCTGAGTATGGTATCAATCTTTTGGAAATATCCGGGAATGAATCGCTATTGAAATTCAGCACAATCGCCCCATAACTTTCTGAGATATGAGCAAAAAACCACGACTACCTCGTTTTTTTTTTTCACAATTACAACAACAACATACATATATATGACAGCGAATAGAGAAAGGGACCTAAGGGTAAAAACAGGTTTTGTTCAGGAGAGCCATTTTAAAGATTAAATGATTTTTCTATTTTTTTAAATTGTTCATAAGGAAAAAAATATTTTTTTGTAGTTTCGTAAAATCAAGTTGTTTTGTTAATTTAGTAGGGAAAAAAATGAAAATAAATAAATTTTACCGTTAAGTCCCTTTCTATTTGCGCTTAGAATCGTCGACTTCACTTTTATAAAACGCGCATATCTCTGGGAGGAAACACTTTTGGGGTATGGGATCGGTCTCATTCGATGCTCAGATGTTGTCCACATAAAAAAAAAGTGAAAATTGTTTTTTTACCCTAAGGTCCCTTTCTGTATGCGCTGTCACATATACTGGTTAGAGTAAACGTGCCATCGAATCCCAGCTAAGCCAAATAAAATTTTTTATTTTATATATTTGGGGGATTCACAGTAGTGTCATAAAATCATATGTCCTATAATAATAGCATGAAAAATTAAGACTATTGTGAACAACCCCTCATAATTAAGTGTGCTATTTTGAATTTAAATCAGCTGATGTAAAACAATTGTAAAAATAAATATTTTTTTTTTCATAATGCCAAAAACAAATGAAAAAAACAAAATAATAGCCAGCTTGTGCGAAAAGTACATTTTATATGTTGTAATGGAAGATTCAAGTAAATAAATCACAAATAAAGTAAATTTTGTTCGATAAACAAAAACAGCAGAGTCCTTAGCCGATCTTATTTGACGCCACCAGTGATTTGTTATTAAAAATTAGCAACTGCGCTTAAATTTGGATGTCGACCCGATAAAATTCTACAATGAACGGCGACGGCTTACAAAAAGTATTGCGGCTTGGCTTAGCCGTTTAGCAAAGGTCTCTGCTTATTAAACACGACAGCACAATAAACATATGGGTGATTCACAAGGTGTCTTATCATGTCATATTGTCCTATTGTCCTAAAATTTTACTATTGTCTTTAAAATTTCTTGTCCTATTGTCTTTAAAATTTTATGACACTACTGTGAATCCCCCAATAGCGTACAAAGTCCTATTATTATAAGACATTTTTTGTTTGAAAAGCAACAACAACATTTTTAAACCATTGTAAATTTTTAGGACAATATGACATGATAAGACACCTTGTGAATCACCCAATTATATTTATTATTTTTTTTTTATTTTTTTTTTATTTTTTTGTTGTATTTTTTATTGTTGTTTTTGTTTTTAATATTTGTTTTTATAATTTTGGCACGGCCAAATATATTGTACTCTTAATTGTTTTTTTTTATTTTGTTATTTTATATTTATTATATATATTTTTATTATTTTTTTAATATTTTTTTTTTAACAGACATATGTATGTACGTAAATTTATAATTTAACAATGGGATGTTTTTATATATGTATGTATGTACGTATTTCATATGAGATGAATGGTGATACAAACTATTTTTTTTTGCATGAGTACACGCTGTGAAGGGTATATAAGATTCGACACGGCCGAATAAAGCACTCTTGTTTTCTTGTAACATTCCACCGATAGACGGTCAAACAAAATAATTTTCTATTCTGATATTGAGAGAATAATCTGAAAAAGTATATTTTGATGACACTAGATGAGTGGAATGCGTTTTCGAAACCAACTCCGATTTCATTATCAGTACTCTTCAATTGGTAATAGCGTGTTGTATGTAAATATCTTCTATTTAACTCCCAGGCGTTTAAGTTAATTAAATTCTGTTACTAATTTCTTTCTTTTTTCAACCTTTTTTTTAATAATTTTTCTTTGTTTGTTATTATCTTTCATATTATCACTAGTTTTGTCCTGCTCTAGCCACTAGTTAGATATTATTATTATTATTATTAAATTTTATTTATTATTATTTATTTTAATATAAATTGCAAGGTTTTAAAACCATAGAGCCAGGGTGTCCCACGATCGTTCAGTATCCGTAAGTCGACCTATGCCTTCATATAGAAAGTCGGTGCTGAACGCCAACAATTTAATTGAAAAATTGTGCAGAGGTTAATTGGGACTCCGGGTAACTGTTCCTCGGTATCGCTAACCGACGCAACGCAATTAACCAATGCGAAAGTGAGACGCAAAACTCTCGAAGTCAAATGAGAATTGTCTATATTCGATAACGACAATGACGTGCGAGCTTTTGACCCGACCAGAGCTGAAATACGACTGAACCAGATAGATAGCGATAAAAGCATGTGTTTTTTTTTTGTTTTTATTTAAAAATCAATGTTTATAATCACCGATCAAAGAGTGCTGATGATGATGATGATAAAATCGCAGCTGGTTTCGAAAATTCATTCCACTAGGCTTGTGTCTGCAAAACATATTTTATTAAATTATTCTTCTAATATCACAATTAAAAATTCTTTCTAAAAATAAGAATATTAAAAATAAGCCTGATTAAAAAATTAAAATATTAGTTTGAAATGAAAAATTCGCGAATAAATAAATAAAAAGGAAATTAAAACTTCTTTAAACAAAAGTGAATTTTAAATAAGAAAATAACTATCCTGTGGGCGGACACCTCCTGTTAATGGTCAATTCTGTTGTGACGGACAGTACCCGCCCACGCGAGCTTTCACTGTATATACATAAATAATTGTTAATTCTCAAGGCTGCTATTATGTCGTTTTGTTATAATGCCAAAATTTCGAAAAAAGCTTATAAAGCTTTTAGAATTAGAATTGTATACAAACTTATGAACAATTTTTTAAACGATTATAATTTAACTTGAACTTTAACCGTTAGTTAAGCATAATTGAATTTCACAAAGTGTAGTTTGCACGTTAATCAAAAAGAATGGCCGACTTCCTAAACGAAAGTTGCAATGCATATTTACAATTCATACACTTCGTAAACGCATATGTAAACTTTCTAGCAATGTCCAATGTTCCTAATTGTTTGGCAACTCATTTTACTAAGTATCAGCTGTCAAAATCGCGCATCATTTTTATTTTGTATGCAAACATTTGAGCTGCAATGGCTGAGTTAGTATTTTCTTTGCTTATTTTAAATAAGTTATTTATAATTGACAGAGTTTTTTTAAATCACAGACTAATAATTTAAATAATTAAACACTTTATATTGCAGAGACAAAAAGTGGATCCATGAGCGTTCCTAAATGCCGATAAAATGCAAAAAAAATCTCTGCAACGCAAGGTTGCACTTAAGACATGTTTAGCATTGCATACGCATTTTTTAAATTATGAATTGCAACTTGCGTTTAGGAAGTCGGCCAATATGTTAAGCTAGAAAAGCCCGGCGCGCATTGCTACGCCCCTTACTGAGTAAAAATGCATTCTGAATTTAAATTGAATATCAAGTGCAAAAAGCTAAAAATTATAAATTTTTTTAATGGTCGTGGCACTGCCCACTTTTCTAATCACAAAAATCGGTCCAGAGCAAGTACCTCAATTTTATAACTTTTTTATGGGCGTGGCCCTGCCCACTTTTCTAATTACGAAATTATATAGTCATGACAGCTCAATATGTGTGTACAAAGTTTCAGAAAAATCGATCTAGTGCAAGTACCTCAAAATTATAACTTTTTTTTATGGGCGTGGCCCTGCCCAATTTTCTAATCACGAAATTATATAGTCATGACAGCTCAATATGTGTGCAAAGTCTTGGTCTTCGCTACGACTTATTTTAAAAGGAAATATGACTTATTTTTATACAAAATATTAAAATATTTTTTAATTTTTCCGAAAATTTAGATTTTTAGGTAAAGGCGGTTGCCAATAAAACCACATATTAATTTTTAAAATTGTATATACATGCAATTAATTGTTGTTGGTATTCTTCATACAAAAAATAATAATACGGCTATATATGTACATTCGTCGAGTATGTTTAAGAAGTTGTCATTCTACAACATTGTTCCCAACTAAAACAATCAACTAGCATACATTATCTTCTGTATTTTGAACATTTCCCAACAATTTTTTTTTGTAGTTGGGAATCACTAAATTCTCTGCAGAAAAAATCTAAGTGCATATTGATCTTGCAATAATGCTTATTTGATAAAACATCTCCATGAAAATCTCCATAAAGAGCTAATAGGGATTGTCTAAATGTATAAATAGGAACTTAAAGGTGAGTCTTGTTTGAAGAAATATTGATAATCACAAAACAGAATTTATTTTCGCAAGCATTATTGACCAATATTGTGGTAAATAAAATTAATGTTTGAACATTTAAAAGCTTCTTTTTCTGAATAATAAATATTTCACAATATTTTTTAACCTGTTTTAGCACAATATTTCTGTAGTAGTTTCTCTATTTCTATTTATACCCTTCACCTGTGGTGCACAGGGGTACATATAGCTTTGTCATTCCGTGTGAAATTTCTACAATTTTCATTTCCGATCCCATAAAGTATATATTTTCTAAAAGCTGATGAATATAGAAGTCGATTAAGCCCCGACCGTCTGTCCGTGTGTTGGCTTAAATCAACTTTTAGAAGCAACTATATGTTCCTCAGATCTGTGTATGATATCAATTTTTTTAGAAATATCCCGGAATGAATCGCTGTTGAAATTCACCACAATCGCTTCTTAACTTTCAAATAAAAAAAGCAAATAAACATGACTGCCTCTATTTTTTCGCATACTTTTACCACCAAAATAAATAAATTTATTTAAAAATGGTTTAAAGCTGGTATTTTAAAATGTAACTTCTTAAACACTCTCAATATTGGTATGATCTGAAACGGCTAGTCCAGTAGAATGTAACGGCTTGACCAGCAGAATACAGTTAATTATTAAACAATTTAAAATCCAAGATGGCGTCTAAAACAAAATGGCGGATCAAATTTATTAAACCCATTAATATGGGTATCAAATTAAGGAGTTTGTAGAATACAGATAACCACGTAAAAATTCAAAATCAAGGATGGCGTCGGAAATAATAAGGAAAAATTGCGTAAAACATGAAATATAGGTTTAGCTACGATATGGGATAATACCTATGTACACAATGGTGAAGGGTATTATCATATTCGGCACGGCTGATATAGCACTCTTACTTGTATCTATTGGGTTTTTATAAACATGGTCGTAACTAGAGTATTCTGGGGGTGCAATGAAGAAGAGAAGTTGAAAAAAATTAACAAAAACGCAGTTTAAGATTTTATCCCCACAAAAAAATGTTTGAGGCAAAAATTTCTTTATTAGAAAGATATTTTTTTTAATATATCAAGCTCCTAACTAGTATTTTATATAACAAGCCTTAGTCTCGAAAATTATTCCTCAGAAAAACTAACAAATCGGTGTGAAACTGATCTCAGTAAGTTAGTTAGCAAAATACAACTGCTTCGGAGTTTTCCTAAAATTTCCAAACGAAAATAATTTTTTTAGACATGGGTATTAAATAAAAGAATATTATACACTAAAGGGTGTTTCATTTTTATACCGGCCACCAAAAAAATGGTGGGGTATATTCATTTTGTCATTCCGTTTGTAACACATCGAAATATCCATTTTAGACCCCATAAAGTATATATATTCTGAATCAGGGTTTGATTTGATGACGATCTAGCTATGTCCGTCCGTCTGTCCGTCTGTTGAAAGCACGATAGAGGTCGCACCGAAAAAGCTAGGGGGCTCAAATTTTGCCAGAATCTTTCTTATAGACAAGGTTTGTTTGGTATTGAAAATGGGCTAAATCGGAATATTAGGAAGAGAGTTATAGCTCGAAAAGCAAGAGTAGGTCGAAAAAACCGTGTCCTTCGAACATCGAATAAAATGGAATTGTGCCCAAACGCATTAACGTAGACTAATGAAACTTCGAATATATATTTCCTGAGTAAAAACAATATTTTTCCCCGAAAATTATTTAAATCTATGCATTAGGAGAGGAGTTATTGATCAAAATGTACGAAAATTTATACCGCACAGTGTATTTTTCGGTATATTTAAAAACAAAAACGTCATAAAAGCAACAAAATTGGATGTACGACTCTGAAATTTTGGACACTTTGCTTTTTGATAAGACGCTTTTTTGTAACGGAAAATCAATGTGCAACGCCCACTTTTACGCCCACCTCCCATATAACGTTTTACCTAAAATTCATATAATTTCTTTATTAATAAAGATTTTGGAACAAAAAAAGGGCTATATTAAAACACCTAAGTTGTACTCATTCGCAAAAACAACTTTGACACGCCTACTATAACGCCCACTTTTCACGTTATCTACCGTTAATGAAATTTAAAAGCTCATAAAACCGCCAAAATTAAAGGTATGATGATAAAATTTGCGGCGTATATCCCCCTAGGCAATGTCATTAATGTGCCAGAAAATTAAGGTGCCACGCGCACTTTTACGCCCACCTCCCATATAACGTTTTACCTAAAATTCATAAAATTTCTTAATGAATAAAGATTTTGTAATAATAAAGAACTATATTGAAATATCTAAGTTGTATTCGTTAGCAAAAATAACTTTGACACGCCTACTATCACGCCCACTTTTCACGTTATCCACTGTTGATGAAATTTAAAAGCTCATAAAACCGACAAAATTAGAGCTACAATGATGAAATTTGCTACAGATATCCCTCTAGTCAATGTCATTGTTATGTCGGAAAATTTAGGTGACACGCCCACCTTAACGCCTACCTCCCATAAAAGAGCTTATCTTAAATTCATGTAATTTCTCTATTGACAAAGTTTTTGGAAAAATAAAGGACTTTATTGAAATATCTAAGTTGTATTTATTAGCAGAAACTTTATTGACACGCCTACTTTAGCACCCACTTTCATTGAAAGACTACATTTACAAAATCATTCTAGTAGCATATCAAAGTTATAAAGGGTGGTTAAATTTTAAGGACCGATGTTGAATTTAAATAAAACACAAATTATTTAGGATATTATTATTATTTCTTTTTGTAATTATAATATTTGTATGGTTCAATTATGTATTTAACAATATATTGGCCAAATGGCCCCCCCATCCTTGGCGCCACTCCTCTATCTGATGGTCCAAATTTTTAATGACAATGTTGATGCTCAATTGTTAGGCATGATGATGAGGCGAGGTTGACGCTCTTTTGCCACACTATCACAAAAACCAGCAGTGGTTCCCATTAAACGAACTAAGAAGGCATTTACAGATTTTCTAACATTTTATACAGACCTGTTTTGCAGAATTTTAAATATTTTTTACAATTCTCCCGATTGTGGATGAATTTAAACGATTATGTTGATCAAAAGAATTACGAAGTGCACAAAATGCATTTTGATTTGATCGCCCATTTTAATAAAAAACCTGAATAACTTTAAAGCGTTGCTCATTTGCGTATCTTTGCACGGATCAAATTGAGTAAGTTTGAGATTGAGAAGTGTCAAGTGAAATGCAGAAAACAAATTTAAAGTCTAGGTGTAGTTCACCTTCAACATGGGCCCTTAAAATTTAACCACCCTCTACAAAGAAAGTGATACATGTTTTATTATAAAGAGATTATTCCATAATGATTAACAAAATAATAAATATTGTGCTTTAAATGAACACAAAATTGGTGGTGGGTATAAAAGATTCGGCACAGCCGAATATAGTGCTCTTACTTGTTGTGTTTAATTTTAAAATAAAAACGCACATTTTTTGAGATAGCTGCGATTTTTTTAATTGGATTTTAAAAAGGAGGATTATGGAATAAAATATCTGGCGCAACGGCTCTGATGACAGGCCATTACTTTTTCAGAAAGATGTGGCTGTGTATCATCTATGACGGGTTGAATCTCGGATTTTAGCTTAGTAATCGTTTCTATTATATTCGCACAAGCCCTAGATTTCACAAAACCCAGAAGAAAAAAAATCGGATTATACTTATAAAGCTCGGTGTTGAAGGTGACGTCATATTGCTTAACCCACATGTCATCCAGATCAATGCCGTCCAATTGAGACCAGACGGACACCGCTATCATGTTCCTCGAACGAATGACCTTCACAGTTACAGTTTCGGCCAAATCCCTCCTCCTGATCAAAACACAAACAATTGCCCGTTGTGGGTGCATTTGGATCTCATGGATTAAAGTTTTTCTGAGCCCCGAAGTGGACAATTTTGTGTATTTGCGAAGCCATTCAGATGAAAATTATCTTGTATAGAGGCTCTTGAAGGTGGTCTTTTGTCAAAATTCGCTGCGTAGTGCTTTGTGAAATTTGAAGTTGTTAAGAACGATGCGGAATATGTTTTCGGGGCTTCGGCGACAATATCGTTTACAACAGTCTTACTGTATATAACCGATTTAGTTTCTTAAACAGTCTTGACACATTAGTGCACTTTCTCGACTGCAAATTTTTCAAAGTTCCCAGTCTCAAGTTTTCACATTTACAACACGTTGTTCTTTTGTAAAGCTCTCAATTTTTAATAATCAGAATAAACATACATATATGTATGACAGCTGCCAAATTTGTGAGCTGTTACTTCAACAAAAAAAAAAAAAAAAAAAATTATACTAAACTTTAAAAGTGCGTTGTTACGGAGACTTTATAAAAAATTAAAAATACATAATGACCGACACTACTAAATAGAGAAAAATAAATTTATTTGTATGTATGTATGTATACGGGTCAAATGGAGTAATTAGAATTGGTATCAATTGAAAGTACTTGACCAGTAAATATAAAATGGCGAATAACTCTTTTACTCTTATTTCCATCAATAAGGGTATCAGATGAAAGGGCTTTGCTAGTAAAATACAGCTAACTATGTAAAAATTCAAAACATAAGGTAGCGCCGGATTATAAAGAAAAATGGCGTATCTTATATACTGATAGACAGGTAAATTTTTTGTAACGCAGTTACGCTTACATAATACAACCGACTTTAATAAAAAGGAATTTTCTTGCAGATGTGCAGAATACAGATTCTATTAAAATCGGTTAAGTACCTTAAATAAAGGAAATAATTTAAACTCTTGCTTAAAAGCTTTTTTTCGTTTTATTTTTTTATGCCCTTCACCTGTGGTGCCAAGGATATATATGTATAGCTTTGTCATTCGTTTGTAATTTCTACAATATTGATTTTCGGCTCCATAAAGTCTATATTTTCTGAAAGCTTATGACTAGGGGAGTCAATTGAACATTGTTCATCTGTCTGTGTGTTGGTTGAAATCAACTTGTAAAAGCCCCCACCCACATGTTACTCAGATCTGTCTATGGTATCAATCTTTTTCAAATATCCGGTAATCCTAATGAAATCCAGCACGATCGCCCCAGAACTTTTTGAGATAATGAGCTGCCTTTGTTTTTTCCCCATATTTTTACCACTTAAATCAATATTTTTCAACCCCAGGTTAATTTATAGATACTTATTTATGTTTGTTAAAATTTATAGGTAGGATATGCCACTAAGGGATATTCTTAAAAATTTTGGATGAATCGGTTACAAACGACAAAGTTAAAGGAAAAAATATTGTAAAAAATACACTTTTTTTAAATGTATTGCACTTTAAATCTCCTAATAATTTTTGAACATGCTTTGGACATCAGAATATAAGCCGTTGGTTTGAAATTTATCACCAAGAAAAACTAACAAATCGATTTGAAACTAATTGAAAAGTAAGCACAAAATTACAAATGCTTCGGTGTTTTTCCTAAAATTTAAAAACGAAAATCGATTTTTCAGCTTCTAGACAACAGAGAGAAACGAGATGGGTATAAAAAGAAAGGAACAAGCAAAATTAAAAACACTATAACAAATGGCCGCCATTACAAAATGACGTACAATTAATTTACATATGACTCAATTCTATGAACTACAAATATACCCACTTCAACCTCCACAATATTAGCATCAAACGAAAGTACTTTGCCAGTGGAATACAGTAAACACTAAAAAATTTAAAATTCAAGATGGCGTCTGAAACAAAGTAGCGGGCATCAAATGAAAGGGCTTGACTAGTATAATACAAAAACCATGTAAAAATTCAAAATCAAATATGGCGTCTGAAATAACAAAGCAAGTGGCATACAACATGAAATCTAAAATCTAGGCTAAACATCGATGTTGCGACCGGCTGTTCCGACCGAATATAGCATTCTCACTGTTTTTTTTTTGGTTTAAATACTTTGTAATACAATTTGTTTTCTTTAATTTTCGTACAGACTAATAAATCAAATTTATACTGGATTTTATTGAAAAAAAAATGATGGGCCAAATATAAGTAATAATGAACCTTAAACTAGGGTGTATTATAAGCCCAGCTGATTTTATTTTTATATATTGTAAGTGATATCCTAGTATAAGTATATAGTATATCATAATAAAAGCCAGACTCTATAGATAAATTAATTAAATGTCAAATTATAATTATTCTTGTTAAAATTGAAACGTCAAAATTTAATAAATTGATCAATCAGCTGTGTTAAACTAGTTTTGAGGTTTTATATCACCTTTTTTATTTTTTTCTGTTTTTGTAATGTTAATGCAATCTTATTAAAAGCATAACGATCAGTTTGATCAGAGACGTCAGTAGAGGCGATCGTGTGTGTTTAATTTTTTTCAATTTGTACATAATTGTTCATAAAAAAAATTAAAAAACAATATTTAAAGTGTTTTATGTTTCATAAATTTTATTAAATATAATAAATTTTTTAATACCATAATAAATATAAATAGTAGGTACAAAAATAATAAAGAGATTAAAATGTTTTCTTTTTGTGACAAAGTTCAAAAAACTCGTATGTCAATAAAACATTTCTAAATACGTAGTCAAGGCGAATCCACCTTGTACGTAGTAATTGTTCATTGTTCATCGTGAATTATTTATGTTTTTAAATTTACAAATTGTTAAAAATATAAAATACGAAAATAAATTTATTAATGAAACTTTTCATATGTATGTAGATAAAAGTTTTGTTATACTGACATACATATTTATGTTCTTATATACATACATACATAAGTACATATACATATATGCAAATTAAAACTAGTTAGAGTGCTATATTCGTCTGCCGAATTTTCAATACCCTTCACTTACACTATGCAACAAGCAAAAATTGCCAGAATAACCACAAAATTTTTTTGATCCGCTATAGTCACCTAACTGCAAAAATCATCATAATTTCGAATTCTATGGTAAAGTTTTTTTTAAAATTTTTTTTATAAAATTTGAGATTTTTGAAGAGGCTGCTTCATACATCTTGTCGTAACTTTGGAACGACGTACTCGATTTTGTTTAGCAATCCTTTTAAAAACTTTAAATTACGTCGGCTTTAAGTTTTTCTAATATCATTTTCTGATCTAGCTATCAGTTTCGGCGTTATCGAGGAACAAGTCGGAAAATTTTTTTTTTTGTAAAATTATAAAATTTTCGATATTAAAAAATTTATATATATATATAAAAGTGAAACTCTGTGTGTGTGTGTGTGTTAGCTATAGACTCCGAAACCGTAAAACCGATCGGACTCAAACTTTGGCAAGTTGTTGTACACATACCAGGGAGTGTTTATGGGTGAAAAAAAGTGGGCGGGGCCACGCCCATAAAAATTAGTTATCAGTTTTAGCTACTTCCACTTGACCGATTTTTCTTTGCACACATATTGTGCTGTCATGACTAAATAATTTTGTGATAAGAAAAGTGGGCGGGGCCACGCCCCTAAAAAAATTTTAATTTTGAGGCACTTGCACTGGACCGATTTTTCTGAAACTTTGCACACATACTAAGCTGTCATAACCA
Source organism: Phyto melanocephala (assembly GCA_941918925.1). NCBI lineage: Eukaryota > Metazoa > Arthropoda > Insecta > Diptera > Rhinophoridae > Phyto > Phyto melanocephala. The sequence goes on from OW799237.1 coordinate 67,025,045, forward strand.
TATAATTTCGTGATTAGAAAAGTGGGCAGGGCCACGCCCATAAAAAATGGTTATAATTTTGAGGTACTTTCACCAGACCGATTTTTCTGAAACTTTGCACACATATCGAGCTGTCATGACTTAATAATTTCGTGATTAAAAAAGTGGGCAGTGCCACGCCCATTAGAAGTAAATGATAGTTTTTAGGTCCTTGCACTAGTGAAAGTGAATATTTCCAACATTTTCATAAATACAAGTTATACTATGTTCGTTATTTCATAATTCGATAACTACTCAACCGATATAAAAACCATTATATACGTTGGGAAGGACGAAAAATTTCTACGCATATGCATATCCGATAAACGCACGCTTTTTAAATAGTGTGTGTTGTTTTCATATAAAATGTAATACAAATACGTAAACATATGTTATGGTATTGCCCAGCGGGCAAGGTAACTAGTATATACATATATATAAACATTTTAAATACTTTTTTTTTTTTTTTATAAAAAATTTATATGTTATATAGGTATTTATGTACATATATAAAGTAACACATGGACTAATCGAAAAGTTATTTTTAAATGATTTAAACGATTTTACAAAAGTGTTTTTCAATTTAAAGGAGATAGTATTAGAACCTACTTTCACCGAGATTTATGGTAAAAGCTAATTAACTTTTTGTTTTGTGTCCATTTTGTATTTAGTGTGCGATATGTGGATAATTATCACAAATTATCCAAAACTGAAAAAATTAATAAAGTATCTTTGTATACAGAAAATTTACTAAAGGTTATTTTACAATCTGAAAATTTATTGAACGTTTTTTTCATAAAGGCCAGTATGCAATTCTGATGGAATTTCAGAAAAAATATTTGTTTTTGTTACTAAACAAATTACAAGAAAACATATTCATTATGTGAGTATGCTAAGATAAAACTACATATGGGCAATTCCATGAAAATGTCAACCACGACTGTAAAAACAAAAACTCTTAATAACACTCAAATTTTACTATGCGTAGGTATTTATTTATTTATTTTATTTATTTATTTATTTTATTTATTTAATTCAATAGATTACAAGCCTATAGGCCTAATTAATCAAGAAATAACATGGCTTTTAAACAATTTGTATTTAGTGCATATTAAATTATTTTAAGAGCAATAATAAGAGTTTAATGTGATTATCTCTTGGTAAAATGTCCAGCCCATTCCAAAGATAAAAAACTTCATACGTTTTCATATTATGACAAGCACTTTATAAATGTCTCTCAAACTGCATATTCATTAAAGGGAAAAAGTTAAAACTTAACCAGTTTGTAGTAGGCTAAGGTGACAGTTGAAACTTAGCACCTAATTTATAATTTAACTTTTTTTCTTAACATATATACCTAAGAATATTATAAGAGAAAAATCTGTCACATACGATATGTCACGTACGATATTAAATTATATTTATTATAAAATCATTTAAAGATTGTTTTCAATTAAGTATGATGGATTTTAAATGAAAAATATGGCACCTAACTCCCCAGGAAATAACTCCCCAAAATGAAAATGAAATAAGTCCCCAATTTTAGGGACTTATTTTATTATGAAATAATGCCCCAATCTCAAAAATGAAATAATCCCCCAATGAATTGAAATAACACCCAAAACAAAAATGAAATAAAACCCCAACATTTAAGGACTTATTTCATAATGAAACAAATCCCCAAATTAAAAATGAAATAATTCCCTATTTTAAAAGAAGAAAAATAATAAGTTAAATTAAAAAGTAGAAACTATGTTTTTTATTTCAAAATATTTACTTTCTAGATAAATACTTGCATTGCATCTTGAGCAACGCCACGACAATAAGGACAAGAATAATTTTGCGATCCGGCAGAAATCGCACCAGCCATTAGTTTGCTTTAGGATTACCAATTTCTAACAATGAAAACGAATGTTTAGTATGTAAACACAATACACCGAATATTGTTATTTTGCTATGCAAACATTTAAAACTTTCTGATGAATGTCATGTCAAACTAATGGCTGGTGCGAATTCTGCCGGATCGCAAACCTACAAAAAAATATTATTACAAAATTTACCAAACAACTTGTTTAAATAAAAATTACATATACATATGTTTAATAAGAGTTAAGGAGTTTTAAAAGTGTATAAAAATTATACACGTATACATAGGTTGAGAAATGAGAAATTTCGCGCGAATTTTTTTGTAGGTTTCATTTTTGTCAGGCCATTAGAAGAAATATGTGCAAACACAAATGGTTGCTTCAGTACATAAGATATTAATTTGCTATTTTTCCTATAACCGTTGATAACTTCTTAATTCATTTTTTAATTCACTATTTCTTTACAAGGCGACGCTATATGAGAAACTAGTTATTTATTTGTGAAAATTGATAATAATAAAACAGTAACGCTTAAAAGTTCAAGATGTTAATTTCAATGTTAACGTGTTTTTGGTTGAAAATACAACACATTGTTTTTTATAGTAACATTTTTGAATTAATAGAAAATGAAATAAGTCCCCAAAAATAATTTTAGGAACTTATTTCATTTTTAAATTTGGGGGGTTATTTCATAATGAAATAACTCCCTAAAATGAAAACTGAAATAAAGCCCCAAAAAATGAAATAAATCCCCATTATTCGTTGTTGTTGCTTCATGTACAAAGTTTTGGGGACTTATTTCATTTTCATTTTGGGGAGTTATTTCTTGGGGAGTTATTTCATGGTGCCGAAAAATATGTGGCTTAGTGTAAGAAATTAAAAAAAGAAAAAAAAACACCCAAGATTCGCAGATTTTTTCATATATCCATATATACCTCAAAATCACTTCCGTTTTCTGTCACGTACGATATACTCTAATTTTGCTCGATATTTTAGACAACAATTATTCGAATATAATTATTATTTTTTTTAAATAAAGTACCCTCTGATGTAAAGATCTAATGTTTTTTTCAGTTACTTTATAAGAGTACAAATGTCACGTACGATGACATGGAATTGCCCATATAAATAATTTCTTTACTAAACAATTGTCAAAACTTTAATTTTTTTTAAGGATGACATTTTATAAATAATAAAAGAAATTAAATCTTAAAAATTAATTAAAAATCTCCAACGCTTGATGTTTAACGCTCTTGTTTATAGGACTTCCGTCCTGCATTAGAGTCTGTATTAGTTCCGTCCTGTAAAGAGCATTTTGATTAAAAAAAATCAGGCATTACGTTTTTCCATTATAACTTCTAGTAAAGTTGTGGAAAAAAGGCAAAAAGTTAGCTTTCAATCGAGGGATTTCAATGCAGTTATTATTTTAATTTTAGTTTAAGTCGACTTAAACAGTTATTCCTTTTTGCCACAAAAGCGTGTTTGCATGATAATATGTAAAGTTAACTTTATAGAGTAAATTATTTAAGTAACATACATATGTATGTATAAAAAAAAAATTGTATAAGCGGATCAAATTCATATCGATGGTCACAAGTCGAAAGGCTCTAACTCACATAATTGTTACTTTACAGGAGAAGGTAAAAACGTAATGTAAACTGTATTATCATAATGTAGCTTCTTTTGTAAAATTGCTTGTAAAACTGTTTTTTTTTTAATATCATTGCGTTAAATTTTTATGTCGAGGTGTATTTGCGTTAAATGTATTGGAATCACTGAAGAACTTAATTTCGTAAAAAGTACGATTTAGGGCCTTTTTATCCGTGACCTTCGATAAGTATGTTTTAATATATGTTTGTATTTCTTGGCTTCAAACTTAAAAATAAAATGCAGAAAGAGCTGTCAATATATTCAAATCTAACGAGGTCACATTATATGTGTGGCAATATTTATTTAATTCATGCTTTAAATATACACGTAAATATCATTGTCGATTTGATAACAATAATTAAAAAGTAAATGCGATTTTGCGATTGAAAAATAACAAGAGCACTATATTTGGCTCGGCCGAATCTTTTATACCCACCACCAGTTTGTTGTACTTTTATAGCACAGAATCTCTTATATTGTTATTAACAGTAATCGCTATGGAATAATATGTTTGCGAAATTTCAGAATCGTACATCTAAGTTTGTCTGTTTATTAGATTTTTAATTTTAAATATACCGAAAAATACACTGTGCGGTATAAATTTTCGTACATTTTGATCTATAACTCCTTTCCTTATAAATAGATTTATAGAAATTTTTAGGGACAAATATTGTTTTTTCACTTAAAATATATATTCGAAGTTTCATTACTCTAAGTTAATGCGTTTGGACACAATTCCATTTTATTCGATGTTGGAAGGACACGGTTTTTTTGATCTACTCTTGCATTACGAGCTATAACTCTCTTCCTAATATTCCGATTTAGCCCATTTTCAATACCAAACAAACTTTGTGTATAAGAAATATTCTGGAATTATAATTACCTTGACATGAAAGCTATATGTGCGAAATTTTGTCATCATACCTCTAATTCTCTCAGTTTTATCAGTTTTATTACATTCAAATTTTAAGTAGACCGTAAAAGACACTGTGCGGCATAAATTTTTGTGTATTTTGATCTATAACTTCTTTCCTAATCTATAGATTTGAGCAACTTTTTTTATTTAGGAAATATGCTTATACAATTTAATTGCTCTAGCTCAATGCGTCTTAACTTTTTCGGTTCAAGTTCTATCATGCTTTTAACAAACGGACAGGCGGACCTAAAATGAAACCAAGACTCAGAAAATATATACTTTATGGGGTCTAAAATTAATATTTTGATGTGTTACAACGGATTACAAAACAAGTTAAAGTGCTATATTCGGCCGTGCCGAATCTTATATACCCTTTACAACTTGTAGTCATACAATAATAATTGTTTGTATCACCATTCATCTCATATGAAATACGTACATACATACATATAAAACCATACATATAAAAAACATACATATAATAAACATACATATATAAAAACATCCCATTGTAAAATTATAAATTGAGTTTACGTATGTATGTTTAAAAAAAAAAAATTAAAAAAAAAAAAAAATAATAAAAATGTAAATCTATATATATAAAAGTGAAACTCTGTGTGTGTGTGTGTTAGCTATAGACTCCGAAACTGTAAAATCGATCGGACTCAAACTTTGGAAAGTTGTTGTACACATACCAGGGAGTGTTTATGGGTGGAAAAAAGTAGGCGGGGTCACGCCCATAAAAAATTAGTTATCAGTTTTAGCTACTTGCACTTCATCGATTTTTCTGAAACTTTGCACACATATAGAGCTGTCATGACTAAATAATTTCGTGGTAAGAAGGTGGGCGGGGCCACGCCCACTTTCTTACCTTCGTGATTAGAAAATTGGGCAGTGCCACGCCCATAAAAAAAGGTATAATTTTGAAGTACTTGCACTGGACCAATTATTCTGAAACTTTGCACACATATTGAACTGTTATGACTTTACAATTTCGTGATTAGAAAAGTGGGCAGGGCCACGCCCATAAAAACAATTATAATTTTGAGGTACTTGCACTGGTCCGATTCTTCTGACACTTTGCACACATATTGAGCTGTTATGACTTTACAATTTCGTGATTAGAAAAGTGGGAAATGCCACGCCCATAAAAAAATTATAATTTTTAGGTTTTTGCACTTGATATTCAATTAATATTCAGAATTCATTTCGATTCATTAAGGGGCGTAGCAACGCGTGCCGGATTTGGCTAGTAATATATAAAATAAAAAATTTGTTGGTCTCAGCTGGGATTCGATGCCACGTTTACTCTAACCAGTATACCTCGTTTGTATGTATTGTTGTATGTTGTTGTAAAAAAAAGCGAGGTGTTAGTGGTTTTTTCCTCAATCTTAGTTGTTTATATACTGTTTATTCTGATAATATTTTAATTCTTCACGCGGGTCCAGGCGATGTCGGGGGGCTTCAAACAATTGACTTTAACATACACACGGACAGACGGACATACTGACAGAGCTTAATCGACTCCCCTATTCATAAGCTTTAGAAAATATATACTTATTGGGTCGGAAATAAAAATTGTAGAAATTACAAACGGAATGGCGAAGCTATATATACCCTTTTTCACTGTGTGAAGGGTGTAATTTATATACTTCACACCATTTTTTTGGTGGTGAGTGTAAAGAAACGCATTATAATTAAAAACTAAATTGTATCTAAACTATATAAAGTACATTCGCGATACATTGCGTTATTCAGGTTTTAGAATGATATAAGCGAGAATTTTCTTTTTAATTCCTCACAATTAAAATCCATAATTATTCCGAAATAGTTTTGGCCAAATTGTTTTTAATCGCCAAAGTAACAAAATTTTTTCAATAATAGGCAACTGTAAAAACACAAACTTTTTGTTATTTGTTAAGTTTAATTTTTATTCATGACTTACAGATCTTAGTAATAAAAACTAAATTAAAAGCAATATTATGTTTTATTTAATCACTTGCACAATATTTTTATAAATATTCTCCAATGCAGTTTAGAATACTTTTTTGTAAATTAAATTTAATTAGTACTATTGTACTATTTTTAGTATCTGATCTTTACTTGTACGCGTTTGTTGTAGACAAAAAACAACAAGTAAGAGTGCTATATTTGGCAGTGTGGCTATACAATCATGTATATATAGGGTTGCCATTTCTATTTTAAAAAAAGAGGACGCCAGCATAAAAAATGTAGGACATTTGCCCAAAAAAAGAGGACACACTTAAAAAAAAAATAATTTTGATAAAATTTACGACGCCATTTAAAATAAAAAAACAAAATTTGTTTTGACGAAAAAACTTTATTTACAAAAAAACTGAACATATCATTCTGATTTAATGGTTGAAAATAAAAACAAAAAAAACGAAAAAACAAAAAAAATTCATTGCATTCATATCGGGAATGTACACTTTTAACAGTATATTTTTCAACACTTCCAATTTGAGCCAATATATTACCATCGCATCTCTTCAAATATTTGTAAAACTCTAGACAATCCATATTAAAATTATATACACTCACTATATTTTTTGTTTCAGACTTTCTTCTATATCTGGAAAACAAACTTTATGAAAAACACACAGCCGACAAGCAGACGCCTTTGCCGAACTTTTTTAAAATAAAAGACAAATTAAAATAGGCCACTTCGAAAATAGCGACAATTAAGGATAATAAAACTAATTTTGTACAAAGAGAAGTTTTGAAATGTTACTTTTTCGAAACTAATTGTACGAACACCTAAATCTTTTTTTATACATTTTGTGACCTGTGATTTAAAGTTTAAATGTAAGAAAAAACTTCAGAGAAGGTGCAAAAAGCCGGACAACCCCGGACATTTACTAAAAAAGAAGTAGGACTGCCCCGGATGCCCTCAAAAAGAGGACGGTGTCCGGGGAAAAGAGAACGGATGGCAACCCTATGTATATAGGTATAATGCCCAAATCGTAGTTTAGCCTAGATTTAAGATTTGATGCTATACGCCATTTTCTTTATTATTTCGGACGCCATATTTGATTTTAAATTTTTATATAGTTAACTGTGTTCTACTAGCCAATTCCTTTCATTTCATACCCATAATGATGGGGTTAAACAAAATTTCCTTCGTGAGGGGGTTGAGGTGAGTATATTTTAAATTACCAGATTTGACCCATATTTAATTAATTTTGTTGTGGCGGCCATCTTGGATTTAATTTTTTTATGTGTCATATACACATTTTCCTAGTCGAACTCTTTCTTTTAATACCTAAGTACATCATTCCTCTCTGTTGTCCAAAAGCTAAAAAAATTTATTTACAGCATGTGTATTTTTGTGCTTGTATCTCAGGTAGTTTCAAACCGATTTGTCAATTTTTCTCAGTAAAAATTATCGAATTTACGGTGTCTTTAATATGTTCTAAAATTAATAACGAGCTTTAATAATTTAATAAATATAAAATATATAAATATATATATATATATATATATATATATATATATTGTCAACAATTATTTTTGCCTTTAACTTTGTCGGTTAGTAACCGATTTATCCAAAATTTTATAAAAATATCCCTAGAGACATATATATCGTACTCATAAATAATGCCTCTTTAAGTTACCCTCGGCCTGAAAAATTTTGTTTTTTGTGGTAAACATATGGAAAAAAACTGAGGAAGTCTTGTTCATTTGCTCATATCGCAGAAAGTTATAGGGCGATCGTGATGAATTTCAATAGCGATTCATTTCTGAATATTTTTGAAAGATTAATACCACATGCAGATTGGATTTTTACCAACACATAGACAGATGGACAGAAAATGGACTCTATAGTCATAAGAGTTCAAATAATATATACTTTAGTGGGTCGAAAATCAATAATGTAGAAGCTATGAACTAAACGACAAAGCTATACATACCCTAGGCACCACAGATCAAGGTTATAACTAGGGGAATTCCTGAACTATCAGCACACACAGAAACAATATACATACATATGTATTCATTCTTCTGTAAATATGGGAATATATAAGGTAATCAATGTTCAATTTTTGTAGGTTGAAATCACCGTCTTCATTCCAAAGCAATGAATTATGGAAATATTATATTATTTATTTAGTTACATGTGGAACAGCTTCCTCGCTTCCCGCTATGTTTGTGTTTGATTTTGCCATTTGCTCGAAATAACAGAATCGCATGTAGTAATTTTCGTTTCATTTGAAACTAACATTTGACATTAACATTTGAAAATGATTTCGGGCATATGGGCACCGTGGCTGTTCTTGACGAAGCGCATTCTGGACGTCCAATTTTATCGCAAAATTGTGTTCAGCGATGAGGCGCATTTTTGGCTTAACGGGTTTGTTAATAAGCAAAATTGCCGCATATGGAGCGAGACCAATCCACAAGAGACCCTACAGACTCCATTACATCCAGAAAAATGCACCGTTTGGTGCGGTTTTCACGCTGGTGGCATCATCGGACCTTATTTCTTCAAAAATGAGGCCGGAGCTCGCGTTACGGTCAATGGAGATCGTTACCGCACCATGATTAATGATTTTTTGTTTGAAAATATGGATGACATTGATCCGGAGGAGATGTGGTTTCAACAGGATGGCGCTACGTGCCATACGGCGAACGCAACTATCGTCTTATTGAAATCAAAATTTGGCGATAAGTTGATTTCGAGAAATGGACCTGTCAATTGGCCTCCAAGGTCGTGCGATTTGACACCTCTCGATTATTTCCTGTGGGGCTACGTGAAGTCACTGGTTTATGCTGATAAACCAGCAACAATTGACGCCTTGGAGGCCAGCATTGTTCGTGTTATTCGTGACATACGGCCAGCAGTGCTCGAGAAAGTGGCCCAAAATTGGACGTCCAGAATTCGCTTCGTCAAGAACAGCCGCGGTGCCCATATGCCCGAAATCATTTTCAAATGTTAATGTCACGTATTGATCTTTAGAATAAAAAAAAAATTTTGATTACAATTTAATTTTTTGTGTTATTTTTTACAATTTCAAGTTCTATCGGGCTTAAAAAAACACCCTTTATAAAGACACACGTTTATTAAATTGGTAACCATATTAAAACCAAGAGAAATTTTTTGTTTATTTTTTTTATATGAGAAGTTTGGCATTTAAAATAAATGAGAAAAGAGACAGAATTATTTTTATCTATGGTCTTCAATGCCACAAAAATTCTACAAATTTTTTCTTAATCAATTATTATTATCAATTATTAAACAGACTTAAACATAATATGCCTCACAGATAGATAACAATCCACGTAGCCAAAGAAACTAATAGATGAAAGAAAAAAGTAGAAAATATTTATACATATTAGTTAGAGCTAGAAGTGTAATAGGCCAAATACACGAAACGGTCATATTTGTAAATCTTCTATATATATAAAAGTGAAACTCTGTGTGTGTGTTTGTGTGTGTTAGACTCCGAAACTGTAAAACCGATCGGACTCAAACTTTGGCAAGTTGTTGTACAAATTCCAGGGAGTGTTTATGGGTGGAAAAAGTGGGCGGGGCCACGCCCATAAAAAATTAGTTATCATTTTTAGCTACTTGCACTGGACCGATTTCATGACTTTACAATTTCGTGATTAGAAAAGTGAGCAGTGCCACGCCCATAAAAAAAAGTTATATTTTTCAGCTACTTAGACTTCACCTTTTCTAAAACTTTTCACACACATATTAAGTCCTCATGATTATACAATTTCGTGATTAGAAAAGTTGGCAGGGCCACGCCCATAAAAAGACAGTTTTCATTTTTAGCTACTTGCAAGAGATCGATTTTTCTGAAAATTTGCACACATATATTTAGCTGTCATGACTACATAAATTAGTGATTAGAAAAGTGGGCGGGGCTACGCCCATAAAAAAGTTATAATTTTGAGGTACTTGCACTGGACCGATTTTTCTGAAACCTTGCACACATATTGAGCTGTCATGACTTTATAATTTTGTGATTAGAAAAGTGGGCAGGGTCACGCCCATAAAAAATAGTTATAATTTTGAGGTACTTGCACTAAGCAGTTTCGTGATTAGGAAAGTGGGCAGTGCCACGCCCAAAAGAAATAAGTGATATTTTTTAGCTCCTTGCACTAGATCGATTTTTCAGAAACTTTGCACAAACATATTGAGCTGTCATGACTTGCTCTGGACCGATTTTCGTGAAACTTTGCACACATATTGAGTTGTTATGACTATACAACTTCGTGATTAGAAAAGTGGGCAGTGCCACGCCCATTAAAAAAAGTTATAATTTTTAGCTCTCTCTGTTTAATCGTATTCCCTAATAATATACAAGGCTAATTACACGGCGCACGTTTCTCAGAACAAATATTAACCCCTGAATGCCGATTATCCTTCTGTGAAACTGCGAAATGAAAAGATTTTGTACTGCTTAGGAATGTGGTAAAACCATATTCTTTGATCACAGAATGAGAATTGAAGCCATGATTTCACTTTTATATTATTCCACAACTTATTATTCCGAACCAATGTTTTTCTATTTTTAGGTTTGGTAGAATTTGACAGTAAAACTGATAAACTTTTTTTGTCACTAACTGTTAAAGCCTTTATCATACAAAGATATGAATTAATACATGCAAATATATGTATATGTATGTACATATGTATATCGATTAATGTTATCAGTTAACGATTACCGTAACCTTGACTTTAAATGGTATATATTGCACAAAATTAAAAATATATTTGATAAGAGTTTTATAAAAAACAAATAATTGCTTTATTGCAATACTACGCATATAAATAGTACTTATTTGTTTATGTTTATTTATTTATTCATTTAGAACCATGGATAAAACTCTGCGTTTCTTTTCGTCTGGACAAACAAAAGATGTTTCAGTGTTGCCGCAAAGTAATAAAAATAAAATTTTCATGGATCAAACTAATTGTTTTCAAGGCGCTTCTGGTGGTATTAAACAACAAATACAAAATCACACCATGGATGTGAAACGAATAGATAGTGATAATTTCTTTTATATATTGTAAGTATAAATATTTTGTATGAATATTAAGTCGATAGTTTTTCACAAGTAGAATGTAACAAATGCAGGCTGTGTACATATCCATTAAAACAATATTAAGAAATTTTTAATTAATATTTTTCTTATAAATACTCTTACTATCTTTTGCTAATTTAAAGTGCTTAAAGTTATCATTCATATTTAGGTTTTTTAATCGGTATAGACAATATATCCGAAATTTTTTTTCGGATGCCATATATACTTTATGGTGCGGGAATGAATGTTGAGAAACTACAAACGGAATAAAATAGCATAATATAACATTTTATTCTATTCTATTATCAAGAGTAACAGATTTATAGCTTTGTATATAAAAAAGCCCATTGTTATTTATTTTTTAATTTTATTCGGTTCTTTATTTTCGTGTAAAGTAATAAAAACGACATACGCCCTTTTTATATTAAGTCATCTTGACATCACAGGTGAAGAGTACAATATCAAATCAAAATTGAGTAAACAATTTTTCGGAGTATGTCTGCTTTTTTACTTTTCTAGTAAAATTTTTTTGTTCAATATAAACAATACAAACACAATATAAGAAAGAAGTCTGATATTACCTTTCTATATCATGTACATAATTAGTATAATGACCACATCGTAGTGCAGCCTAAATTTCAGATTTCATGCTATACGCCATTTTGTTTTAATATTTTCAACGCCATATTTGATTTTGAATTTTTACATAGTTAGTTGTGATCTATTAGTCAATCCTTTTTTTATTGATAACATTATAAAAGGGGATGTGAAAAAATTGTATCACCCATTATGTTTTGAACGTTATTTTAAATTATCGTCAAGCCAATATTGTGGAGGTTGAAAAAGGCAAAGCCTTTTTTATAATATTTGACCCATATTTCCGTCATTTTAGGTAAGATTTATTTTTTCATAGTTTACTGGATTCTACTGGTCAAGCCCTTTCATTTAATACGGCCAGCATGCATTTTTAAATCTTTTTTAGAGCAAACCCATCTACTTAATACCCTCTTATTTGTCTAGAATCTAAAAATAAATGAGTTTTCGTTTCCAAATTTTATTGAAAACTCCGAAGCAGTTATATTTCGGTGCTTATACCACAGCTTTTTTCGAATCAATTTATCAGTTTTTCCCAGAAATAATTTTTAAATAAAAATGTTTTTATATATAATTACTCAGGTATCAGTGATCGGCTTTGAGTCGTTTTTTCAATATTCATAGTGAGTCATACAATTTGAGTATAAGTGCGTATAAATCATTGAAATTTAACTGAGCTGACGTACGCATACCCACAACAACGTTGATTTATAAGTACAACATACAATGAACATAAGTACTACGTCGTACTTATATTTATAGCGTCCAATACTTATATGATTTGCAAAACTACTCGCGTTGATTTATATTTTTAAGAAACTACTTATCTCCATAGAATGATGCAAGTTGACTCAACAACAAACACATTAACAGCTCTTATTTGTATGAATAATAAACAATGTTGCCAGGTCGGAGAGTGCAAGATATTTTTTGGCCGCCAGAAAATTTGAATTTTACAATGTGTAATATACAATTTTTGCAAGTATCACTATTTAATTTTTAAATAAATGCAACTGATTATGGCCTTTAGGCTAAGTTTTGCTTGGCTTCTATAATAAGATGTAAACAATAACAGTTATTTTGTGTTTTTTATTTTCATGTTTAAATTTTTTGCAGCAAATCAAAAAACTGCGTTTTTAGGTGCTCACTTAAATTTGAAAGATAATACGCAGACATCAAAGCAAGCACTTTATTTTTGCTTGTTGTTTTTGTATTATTTTGTTAAATTTAAATTGTCTATGGTTTTAACAATCCACAATTATTATGGTGAATGCCAAATTGTTATCTGGCAAGCCTAGTTAAAACACACAACTTCATAATGACTACGCGAGTCATACGTGCTTTTGGTTGTCTTTTAATTTTGCATGAACGACACTAGCAATCAACTAAGTCATACGTGTTGATGAATATGAGTACTGTAAGTATCTTTCATTTGAAAGTGCGTATAAGTAGTGAAGACTTTTCAATACGTATAAATCAACGAAATAATGCATCATGATTTAAGTTGACTTATTTCATTAGTATTCGTTGCAGATTTCTGCCAGGTATCAAGGTATGTATGTATATAAAATACGTCGCGTAGTTTTTATCCTAAGTTTGGCGACATAGGGATTTTTAGCGATTTTTTTTTTTGGATACTGAAAAAAATTGTCAACCCTGGCCAACACTATTTTCGGTTACTACCCTGCGGATAACACTACTAGTCGTAGGGCTGGACCATATAGCCCATCGGAGTAGTCTCAAAACTACTCTTTTTCACTAATCTATGGAGCACCTACACGACCATTATACACTCATAATTCACTCAAAGTAATCGTTCGCATTCTAAAAACGGCGCAGAAAATTGAGCGCTTTACGAAGAACAACACGTTATAATTATGAAAACTTATTACAAAAAAATTTTAAGTTATGCTGTTCAATAAGTTATGGAGCAAACAAAAGTCAATGCTAATTTAAAAAAGAAATTATCTTCTCCGATGAAGCACATTTTCAGCTCAATGGTTTCGTGAATACATAAAATCGTCAAATTTGGGCTCAGAAAATCCTAATGCAATCCATGAGAAACAAATGCATTCACAACAAGCTACTGGTTAGCGAGAATTTTGGTCAGGGGCGTGATTGAGACATACTTTCTTAAAGATAAGACCGAAATTGCAGTGACTGTAAACGTCATTCGTTATAGATAACATGATCTAGACTATTTGGGGTTTCCGCAAGACGGCGCTGCCTGCTACATTATTAATGAAACAATCCATTTATTGCAGCAAAGATTTCCATAATAAAATATCCTAAGAAATTTTAATGTCAACTGGCCACCAAGATCTTGCAATTTAGCGCCGTGTGTTTTTCTTGGGGTTTTGTGAAATCTTGGTCTTATGCGAACAATCCAATATAAAAATTACAACTATGTAAAAAAATGTATACCCTTTACTTATTGCTACGCCACTAGAAGTAATGTATTTTTTATAGACAGATACCAATCGGAAGTGTTCAAGGCATTGAAACGTCATAACTATGTATGCACTACATAATCAACGGTGATAAATTATTGTCGTTAATTTTTCTCAACTTCGTTTAAAATATTTATGCTTAAAACTGATACACACTTTTATCTTCACGTATTATAAACATTACAATCTATAGTACTGAAAATAAGTAAAACTAATTTAACAATTTTTTAATTGAACTGTTAAAAGCCCGTCTAAATAAGACAATGTTGTTTTAGAACAAATGTCCATAAAAAAAGTTATTCGCTCTCAAGGTTTAAAATAGAATTAAAGTGTTGTTGGCTTAAAGCCTGACTAATTGTAATTGTACAAGTTTTTATACCCTTCACCTGTGGTGCACAAGGGTATATATAGCTTTGTCATTCCGTTTATAATTTCTACAATTTTCATTTCCGACCCCATAAAGTATATATTTTTTGAAAGCTTATGAATAGAGGAGTCGATTAAGCCCTGACCGTCTGTCCGTCTGTCCGTGTGTTGGTTGAAATCAACTTTTAGAAGCAACTATATGTTCCTCAGATCTCTATATGGTATCAATCTCTTGGAAATATTCAGGAATGAATCGCTATTGAAATTCAGCAAAATCGCCCAATAACTTTCTGAGATATGAGCAAAAAACCACGACCACCTCGTTTTTTTACACAATTACAACAACAACATACATACATAAATATATGTAAAAACCATACAAGAAAAGAAGAAATTACAAAAAGAAAAAATATTAAAAATAAAAACAAATAATAAAAAAAATTACAAAAAAAAAAATTTAAAATAATTTAAAAAAAATTTTTTTAAAAAAATTTTTTAAAAAAATTAAAAAAAAAATATAAAAAAAAATAATAACAAAATATAAATAATATATTAAATAAAATAAAATAAATTTTTTTTGGCTCAGCTGGGATTCGATGCTACATTTATTCTAACCAGTATATACATATGTACGTATTTGATATGAGATTAATGCTGATACAAACAATTGTTATTGCATGACTACACGTTGTGAAGGGTATATAAGATTCGGCATGGCCGAATATAGCACTGTTACTTGTTTTAAATTAATATTTGTTAAAGTAGATATTTATGTATTTTTTTGTTTATACCAAAGCAAAAAGGTTAATGATCATGTAAGTGTTTTTAAATTTAATTAAATTTTTTCAGTTAAAGTGTTTGAAATGTAAACAACATTCTTTGTCTTTTCTTATTGTATTTAACATTTTTTTCATATCTTTTGTGTATATTTGTAAAGTATTAAAATATTAGGAAAAACTATTATTAAGTTGTTATTATTTAAGTGCCAAGATTCAAGTAATTTTTTAATTCTAAATATTTTTGATACATATTTCATAAAAATAAAAAAGTATTAAACAAGAAAGTATTCAGCAGTGGAAATCTGTTTAATCCCTTCACCATCATGACATAAGTATAATGATATCATTGTTACGTAGCTTAGATTTCATATTTACAGTTATACGTAAATTCGCTGTGTTTTAATTTCGACGTCATCTTTGATTTTGATTTTTTATATAGTTTGATGAACTTACACTTTTTTACAGCCTCTGTATTGTGCTGCTCAAGCCCTTCTATTTTGTATCAATACTGGAGGGTTGGAAGA
Organism: Phyto melanocephala; assembly: GCA_941918925.1. Classification (NCBI taxonomy): domain Eukaryota; kingdom Metazoa; phylum Arthropoda; class Insecta; order Diptera; family Rhinophoridae; genus Phyto; species Phyto melanocephala. The sequence continues at coordinate 67,041,263 of OW799237.1, forward strand.
GACAAATCCGTAATTACTATATTTGAGCAATATATCTGTCATTTCACTTAGGAAGATATCTTTTACTTAAACATTTTTTTTAGCTTAATGTATATATTTTACTAGTCTGGCCCTTTAATTTGATACCAATTTATTTGCCAGTGGTGCCAAAGAAATATATATAGCTTCGCCATTGCGTTTGTTATTTCTAAAATATTCATTTGCGACCTTATAAAGTATATATGTTCTGAATCCTTATAGATCGAGAAGTCGATTTAGCTATGTCCCTCCGTGTGAGTCTTGAAACCATTTTTCTAAAGCCCCTTTATATCGTATCTCGTATATGGTATCAATTTATCCGAAAACCCTTTGAGAATTTTAGAATTGAAAATAAGCAATTCCGGCTAATTTGTGTCAGTATCCCTAAGAAAAAAATCTAAATCTAAATCGGGCAATCTTGCTGGCGATTAGGAAATCTACGACGAAATTCACGTGAGCTAACACCACCGACCGCTTATTGATTAAACAAATCGACGTAATTATTCCACGCTCTTGCGGAGTATAGCGCTCCATTGTTTGTTTATTTGTATTTTGCAGCTATTCAATTCACAAATGTCATATGATTTACGTAAATCGTCATTTGTAATAGCATGTTCACACGGATATCAAAATTCGAGGGTCGCTCTCTCATTCAAGTTTCGCGACCGAATCTTGATTAAATCTACAAGATTTGACATACAAAATTTTGAGAGCGAATCTTCATGGTTCACTTTGAATCTTGTTTCGAATCTCGAAGAATTTACTATTATCTCCAATTTTGATAAAAAAAATCGCTTATTTATCTGTACTGGCGGTCAAAAACAAAACATAGACAAAGAAAACCCAAAAAAATATAGTGTGTAAAAAATTAAAAAAAAAATTTATTGTGGATATAAAAAATATATGTTTAAACATATATGTACATATTTATATCTAAAATAAAATGGGAAAAAAAGAGAAATAGTGAAACGTATTTTAAAGTGTAGAAGAATAACCTGAATAAAACTCAGAAATAACAAAAAGCCGTCTTAAATAATTGAAAAAAAAAAATGTCAAAGTGAAACAAGAACTATCGTCTGAACGGCAGGGTTCGCATTCGAGATTCAGAGAGCGAACCACGAGATCATATTGCAGTCTGAACATGACATAAAAGTTATTACATCTAACGATAGGATGATTCATTTTGCGCCACATTGTACCTATACATGTAGGTATGTAAGTATGTATGTACATAATGGTAAAAATTGTTAAAGTTGATATATTTTGTATACTCGACCATGATTCATCAACAGCAAAGATTGAGCAAGTGTAAATATTTTTCACAAACAATTTATATGTATATGGTTACAGTTGCATATCTACGCTTTTGTGAAAGGTATATTAAGATTTTGCACAGCCGGATACAGCGCTCTTACTTGTTTTTTTATGTTGAACAGTGTAACAGTTTTATTTACTTTTTATAGAGAAAAAAACAATTAATGTCTTACTTCACGGATATAAAATATAAATCAAATATTTAACATGACAAAATGCTTAAAACGTTTTTTATAAATATTATAAAAAGTCATTTATGTGTATAGCACAATTAAAATATGCATATAACTGGCACAGGTGGTTGAATGATTTTTTATTTATTTAATAAATTTGTTTAAGGCTTTTATTTATATAAAAGTTTTTTTTTATATTTTAAATACCTAAATAACATATTTGCTTGTATTTGTGTGAAAAATATATTATATTGATATGTTAAGATTGTTGTTAAGTCACTTTAACAGAAACTAGATGAACCCGGACCGCTTTGCTAGTTTTCTCCAGGGTACATTTATGCAGATGGCGGTGCCAGTCCAGTTGATTATTTTTTTGTGTGCCAATGTTTGTCAAACTCCATATAAAAAAAAATTTCAGTGTCAAGAATTGTCAAACACCATATATAAAAAAGAGAAACCAAACATGCTCTTCTTTACGCTATCACCTTTATAATTACAAGCCATGGCCCTCACAAAGTTTTATATTATTCCTAAAACTCAATGGATCTGGAACAACAGACCTCAATTTGAAAATAAATTTTTTAAATTCAATTAACTGTAAACACAAAATTAAATCGAAAAAAAATTAAAACAACAAAATATAAGCTGCTACACTCTCTCTTTTTTATATCATTTACACATGTCGTATGCTTATGTGTTAGTAGAAACTTTCAATACTTTTAACTCCTTAAATACTAAAACGATTTTAATAATATAGATTTTGCACCACATCCTTTTAATTGGTAATTTTGTTTTAAATCGGCTTAAAAATATAAGCAAAAATTGTGTTTCAAGAAATCGACTGCCTATAAATATAAAAATCAAAAAAAAATTAAAAAATTTTTTTTTTTAAAAATGCCAATATCGAATTATTTCCCTTATTTTAGTGCATAATAGTCTAATGAAGTTTCGCGATACTTCGATATAGTACTTTTGAAATAAATTAACAAGTAAGAGCACTAAATTCGGCTGTGCCGAATCTTTTATACCCACCACCAATTTTGTGTACATTTAAAGCACAATATTTATTATTTTGTTAATCGCTATGGAATAATCTCTTTATAATAAAATATGTATCACTTTCTTTGTAGAGGGTGGTTAAATTTTAAGGGCCCATGTTGAAGGTGAACTACACCTAGTCTTTAAATTTGTTTTCTGCATTTCATTTGACATTTCTCAATCTCAAACTTACTCAATTTGATCCTTGGAAAGATACGCAAATGAGCAACGCTTTAAAGTTATTCAGGTTTTTTATGAAAATGGGCGTTCAAATCAAAATGCATTTTGTGCACTTCGTAATTCTTTTGGTCAACAAAATCGTTCAAATTCGTCCACAATCGGGAGAATTGTAAAAAATAACAAGTAACAGTGCTATATTCGGCCGTGCCGAATCTTATATACCCTTCACAACGTGTAGTCATGCAATAACAATTGTTTGTATCACCATTCATCCCATATAAAATACGTGCATACGTATACGTTAGAATAAATGTGGCATCGAATCCCAGCTGAGCCAAAAAAATTTTATTTTATATATTATTTATATTTTATTATTTTTATACCCTTCACACAGTGAAAAAGGGTATATATAGGTTTGTCATTCCGTGTGAAATTTCTACAATTTTCATTTCCGACCCCATAAAGTATATATTTTCTGAAAGCTTATGAATAGGGAAGTCGATTAAGCTCTGTCAGTCTGTCCGTCTGACCGTCTGTCCGTGTGTATGTTGAAATCAACTTTTTGAAGCCCCCCAACATCACTTGGACCCGGGTGAGGTATTAAAATATCAGAAATATTCGGGAGTATATCGCTATTGAAAATCAGGAACATCGGTACATAAACAACTGAGATATGAGCAAAAACCCACGACCACCTCGATTTTTTTTTCACAAAAACAACATTACAACAACAACATACATGCATACAAACTTGTATATTGGCTAAAGTAAACGTGGGATCGAATCCCAGCTGAGCCAAAAAAAAAATTTTTTTATATTTTAAAAATTTTTTTTTTAATTTTTTTTTTAATTTTTTTTTTATTTTTTTTTTATTTTTTATTTAATATATTATTTATATTTTTATTATTTTTTTTTTTAATTTTTTTTTTTTATTTTTTTTTGTTTTATATTAACTATATATATTTTAATTACTTTTTTAAAAATTTTTTTTTTAAATTTTTTTTTTTAATTTTTTTTTAAATTTTTTTTTTAAATTTTTTTTTTTAAATTTTTTTTTATTTTTTTTTTAACATACATACGTAAATTTATAATTTTACAATGGGATGTTTTTTATATATGTATATTTTTTCTATGTATGTACGTATTTCATATGAGATGAATGGTGATACAAACTACTGTTATTGCATGACTACACGTTGTGAAGGGTATATAAGATTCGGCACGGCCGAATATAGCGCTCTTACTTGTTTTTAATATTTTTTTTTAAATTTTGTAAAAAAATTTTTTTAAATTTTTTTTTAAATTTTTTTTTTATTTTTTTTTGTAGTTTTTTTTATTATTTTTTTCTTATTTTTAATATTTTTTTTTTGTAATTTTTTTTGTTTGGTATGTTTTTTACATGTATCTATGTATGTATGTTGTTGTTGTAATTGTGTCGTGGTTTTTTGCTCATATCTCAGAAAGTTATGGGGCGATTGTGCTGAATTTCAATAGCGATTCATTCCTGGATATTTCCAAGAGATTGATACCATATACAGATCAGAGGAACATATAGTTGCTTCTAAAAGTTGATTTCAACCAACACACGGACAGACGGGCAGACGGACAGACGGACAGACGGACAGACGGACAGACGGTCAGGGCTTAATCGACTCCTCTATTCATAAGCCTTCAGAAAATATATACTTTATGGGGTCGGAAATGAAAATTGTAGAAATTACAAACGGAATGACAAAGCTATATATACCCTTGTGCACCACAGGTGAAGGGTATAATAAATTTCTGCAAAACATGTCTAGATGCTAGAATGCTAGAAAATCTGTTAATGCCTTCTTAGTTCGTTGAATGGGAACCATTGCTGGTTTTTGCGATAGTGTGGCAAAAGAGCAGTCAACCTCGACTCATCATCATGCCCAACAATTGAGCATCAATATTGTCATTAAAAATTTGGACCATCAGATAGAGGAGCGGCGCCAAGGATGGGGGGGCCATTTGACCGATATTTTGTTAAATACATAATTGAACCATACAAATATTATCATTATTAAAAGAAATGATAATAATTTCTTAAATAATTTGTTTTTTATTTAAAATCAACATCGGCCCTTAAATTTTAAGCACCCTTAATAACTTCGATATGATAGTAAAATGTTTTCGTAAACTTACTGCCGTATTCATAAAATATATTTTAGGTTTATCAAAGGCTTATTTGACAGATGTTGCACAGAAATTTGTCAAATAGGCTTTCAATAAACTAAAATATTTTTTATGAATACGGCAGTTAGTCTTTTAGTGAAAGTGGGCGTTAAAGTAGGCGTGTCAATAAATTTTCTGCTAATAAATACAACTTAGATATTTCAATATAGTCCTTTATTTTCCCAAAAACTTTGTCAATAGAGAAATTACATGAATTTAAGATAAACTGTTATATGGGAGGTAGGCGTTAAAGTGAGCGTGTCATCTAAACTTTTTGGCACAACAATTATATTAATTAGAAGGATATATGTAGCAAATTTCATCATCATACCTCTAATTTTGTCAATTTTATGAGCTTTTAAATTTCATTAACGGTAGATAACGTGAAAAGTGGGAGTTATAGTAGGCGTGTCAAAGTTGTTTTTGCTTATGAGTACAACTTAGATATTTCAATATAGTCCTTTATTATTCCAAAATCTTTATCAATAGAGAATTTATATGAGTTTTAAGTAAAACGTTATATGGGAGGTGGGCGTAAAAGTGGGCGTGGCACATTGATTTTCCGTTGCAGAAAAGCCTCTCACTAAAAAGAAAAGTGTGCAAAATGTCAGAATCGTACATCTAATTTTGTCCGTTTTATTAGGTTTTAAATTTAAAATATACTGAAAAATACACTGCGCGGTATAAATTTTCGTACATTTTTATCTATAACTCCTTTCTTAATGCATAGATGCAAGCAATTTTTGTGAAAAGATATTGTTTTAACTCGAGAAATATATATTCGACGTTTCATGACGTTAATGCGTTTGGACACAATTGCATTTTATTCGATGATCGAAGGACACGGGTTTTTCGACCTACTCTTGCATTACGAGCTATAACTCTCTTCCTAATATTCCGATTTAGCCCATTTTCAATACCAATACCTTGTCTATAAGAAAGATTCTGGCAAAATTTGAGCCTCCTAGCTTTTTCGGTGCGATCTCTATCGTGTGTTCAACAGACGGACAGACGGACGGACATAGCTAGATCGTCATCAAATCAAACCCTGATTCAAAATATATATACACTTTATGGGGTCTAAAATGGATATTTCGATGTGTTACAAACGGAATGACAAAATGAATATACCCCCACCATTTTTTGGTGGCGGGTATAAAAAAAACATTTAATTTAATTTTAATTTAAAATTCAACTCTATAGGTCTATTATCCGCGTGCGTCTGCATAATTAAACTAACCACTATAAATACGGTTATCAATAAAAAACAAATAAATTTTTAAGGCGTTATGCTAATTCAAACTGTTGTTAGAAGCTTTTTTTTATGAATGAGTAAATTTTTTAAAAATATTTTTGGAATATTATCTCATTCGTAGTTCTCTTTGCAGTGGAATAATTCTATTATCTAAATACATATTTGTTTTGCTTCTCCTATCAAATGACATTTTTCTACATGTTTACATAGTTTTATATTTTCTAATATATTGGCTGGATTTATTGAAAGCAAAGTTTATAAGTCTTTCTAGGCGATAGACACCGAACAATGAATTCCTGAATTTTCTTTTAATAGGGAATTTTTAAAGAATCACCTTAAACAGAAAATTTGTTAAAAAGTTTGTTTAAGAACTGATGTTAATTACTGAAAACAACAGAAGTAAGAGCACTTATTAGGCTGTGCCGAATTTTTTATACCCACCACCAATTTGATGTAATTTTATAGCACAAAATTGATTATTTTGTTATTAACAGTAATCGGTATGAAATAATTGCTTTATACTAAATTATGTATCACTTCCTTTGTATAACTCGATATACTATTAAAATATTTTCTTAAATTAAGTCTTTCAATGAAAGTGGGTGTTATAGTAGGCGTGCCAATATAGTTTCTGATAATAAATACAACTTAGATATTTCAATATAGTTCTTTATTCTTCCAGAATCTTTATTCATAGATAAATTATATGAATTTGAGATAAACAGTTATATGGGAGGTGGGCGTAAAAGTGAGCGTGTCACATTTATTTTCCGTTAGTACAAAACCTTTGACCAAAAAGCAATGTTTGCAAAATTTCAGAATCATGCGTCTAATTTTCTTAGTTTTATTACGTTTTTAATTTTAAATACACCGAAGAATACACTGTGCGGTATATATTTTCGTACATTTTTTTCCTTTGCTAATACATAGATTACAGCAATTTTCAGGGAAAGATATTGTTTTACTAAAGACATATACATTCGAAATTTCATGGCTCTACGTTACCACCACCACCATTTTTTTGGTGGCGGGTATAAAAATTAGTGTAAATTTTTAATGAACTAAAAAATAATCGAAAATGTAACAAACATTGAGGTTTACTCAAATTTTTTTATAAACACAGAATATATTAACTATAAATAAACAAAAAAGAAATACTTTAAAAAAAAAGTTTGCCCAATGTCTTATATATTAATAAAAAAAACTTGATGATCTTAAAATATTAATTGAAAATAATCTATATATGAATACAGGATATAACGGGATAACAGGATAAAATTGACTTTTTTTTATTGTTTATTTTTATATGTTCATAAAATCCACGCCTAACTCCTATTAAAAATATCGGGTTAAAAGAATAATTCACTGAATCATTTTTCCACATCTACATAACAATGGTAACAAAAAGATATGCCCTAACTCCTACTTTTTACGTAATACACCTCGACACAAAATTTAACGCAATAGTATTAAAATTAACAGTTTCACAAGCAATTTTGCAAAAGAAATTGCATTATGTCAATACAGTTTCTATTATTTTTTTTTATTATTTTGCCTTTCTACTTGTGACCAACGATAAGTACTTACATATGGAAATATAAACATGTGAAAACCAAAACAATAAAAAACAAGTAAGAGGGCTATATTCGGCCATGCCGAATCTTATATACCCTTCACAACGTGCAGTCATGCAATAACAGTGGTTTGTGTCACCATTCATCCCATATGAAATACGTACATACATATAAAAAAATACATATATAAAAACGTCCCATTGTAAAATTATAAATTCACGCATGTATGTTAAAAAAACAAAAAAAAAAAAATGTAAAAAAAAATTTAAAAAAAAAATTTTTTAAAAATTTAAAAAAAAAAAATTTAAAAAATAAATTTAAAAAAAAATTATTATGTATATAATATATATAAAACAAAAAAAAAATAAAAAAAAAAATTAAAAAAAAAAATTTAAAAAAAATAATAATAAAAATATAAATAATATATTAAATAAAAAATAAAAAAAAAATGAAAAAAAATTAAAAAAAAAAATTTTAAAAAAATTAAAAAAAATTTTTTTTTGGCTCAGCTGGGATTCGATGCCACGTTTTCTCTAACCAGTATACACGTTTGTATGTATGTATGTTGTTGTTGTAATGTTGTTTTTGTGAAAAAAAAATCGAGGTGGTCGTGGGTTTTTGCTCATATCTCAGTTGTTTATGTACCGATGTTTCTGATTTTCAATACCGATCTACTCCCGAATATTTCTGATATTTTAATACCTTACCGATTGTGCTGAATTTCAATAGCGATTTATTTCCGGATATTTCCAAAAGATTTATAGCATACACAGATCTGGGGAACATATAGTGGCTTCTAAAAGTTGATTTCAACCAACACACGGACAGACGGGCAGACGGTCAGGGCTTAATCGACTCCTCTATTCATAAGCTTTCAGAAAATATATACTTTATGGGGTCGGAAATAATGATTGTAGAAATTACAAACGGAATGACAAAGCTATATATGTATACCCTTGTGCACCACAGGTGAAGGGTATAGTAAAATGTTGTCATATTATCATAATTTTTTTAAATTTTATAATTGTTAAGGATTTCTATAATTTCTTTTCAATTACTTTAAAATTTAAGGGTATTATGACAATATGACCGATAGCACTTTTTGTAAATTAACCATATGTGAACGTAAATATTTTTCAAAAAAAACTTACTCAGTGTTAACTTGGCAAAAATTCAGTGAACTTAAATTTGCCTATAAATGAAACAGAAATCTCATTAAATGAGTTACCATTTAATCAGTTTGTTATACCCCTTCACACAGTGAAAAAGGGTATGTATATATAGGTTTGTCATTCCGTGTGAAATTTCTACAATTTTCATTTCCGACCCCATAAAGTATATATTTTCTGAAAGCTTATGAATAGGGGAGTCGATTAAGATCTGTCAGTCTGTCCGTCTGACCGTCTGTCCGTGTGTATGTTGAAATCAACTTTTTAAAGGTATTAAAATATCAGAAATATTTGGGAGTAGATCGGTATTGAAAATCAGAAACATCGGTACATAAACAACTGAGATATGAGCAAAAACCCACGACCACCTCGATTTTTTTCACAAAAACAACATTAGAACAACAACATACATACATACAAACGTGTATACTGGTTAGAGAAAACGTGGCATCGAATCCCAGCTGAGCCAAAAAAAAATTTTTTTTTTTTTTTATTATTTTTTTTAATTTTTTTTTTATTTTTTGTTTGTTTTATATTTATTATATATATTTTAATTTTTTTTTTAATTTATTTTTTAAATTTATTTTTTTTTATTTTTTTTTTTGTTTCTTTAACATACATACGTGAATTTATAATTTTACAATGGGATGCTTTTATATATGTATGTTTTTATATGTAGGTACGTATTTCATATGGGATGAATGGTGATACAAACTACTGTTATTGCACGAGTACACGTTGTGAAGGGTATATAAGATTCGGCACGGCCGAATATAGCGCTCTTACTTGTTAGAATTGTAGATTTTATCGAAATTTTCCTGAGTTGTGTGTTTATTATCGGGACTGCTATATATATTTTGCTTTAAGTGATCAATATTATAAAATTTACTAAAAGACATTAGAACTACATTTATATCAAAAATTTACTTTTACATTTAAAGGCGAGTATTACAAACAATTCTTCAGATTAATAAAGCTAATTCTATGCTGTTTTAAAATGCTTTGGAGTTGCAGCAACTTTTCATTATGTTGCAATATCAGAAATATATATCCTTTAGTTAAATTTTTATATACGACATTTTGTTAAAATTTGTTGAAATGTTAAAAACTTTCAAAGCCATTTTACGCGATATAATATTCTTAGAATTATGTCACTGCTAAGGTAAATAAGCGATATGTATGTTAATATTATATAACTGAGAAGTATTTTAATGGCTTAAGTCAAACAAATAAATATATCTCTTTATCAAGATTTAAAATTTTATATTTTAGCATTTATCATTGTTAAGAATGTTGTTTAAAAGCCATTTATATTCTATGTATATCATGTTTAATTTTTGTAAATGAACAATTTATTTACGATATATTGCAATATTAAAAGAACAAAAGAAAAATATACAAATCATTTTATAGTTTTTGAGTTAAAACCTTATTCTTGCAAATGGATTTTCTACATAATATAACATTTTATCAATTTGTTGTTTTAATAAAAAAATTCTCACGAAAACAAAAGGTGCAAACTCTTACATATATTTTGTTCACTGCCTTTGAGGTATTTAACACAGTGTAGCACAAGCCAACAGTTTAGGAGTATTAAACTATACATGAACATAAATAAAGAACACTCTAACCAACCAACATTAGTATGTAAAACCTGGGCCAAAACAACATTTATTTATTTATTTTATGAAATCACGTTAAAGTTAAAATTTTGTTTTAAACAATCAGTCAGTCTGAGCCAGAACATAGAGAGTGCAACTACAGAATATCAAAATAAGACCGTTGTTCAACTTGAGATATACATGCATATGTAGAGATATTTCATTCGGATTTTAAATTAACTTTTTTGTTTGTTTATTATTTACATTTAGAAACAAACAAAGACTACAAAAGCTGTTGTTGATAGCTTCATTGTTGTTTGTGTAGGTTTATCTGAATACAATGCCATACATTGTTTTTTTTTGTTATAAGTATTTAAAAAATATGAATTTATTTAATTATTGTATAATACATTTTATCGATCATTACTAATTAATTGAATATTAATAATTATTTTTTCTCTTACAGATGGCATTCCTAGAAAGTTCCGCATTTTTTTAAATTTCCTAACGGTGTATTTTGTTTATATGAATTTTAATTTTTGAACTGTGTACTGAAGTTACCTGCTTAATAATAAATATTTTGGTTTATTAACAAATAAATTAATTAAGAAGTAAATTACATAAACTGCCTTTGCAATTACATCATTTTTGATTTGAGCAAATTACTTGGGTAAAAAATAAACGTATGGATGCATTTACACTCTGTACACTATTTTTCTGGCTGGCAATTTGCGTATTATTTGGACCTCTGATGTTTTTTATTTGTGTTTATTTACCCGAGCTGCCAGTGCGTTATGTCAAGAGTTTAAGGCGAGGCAGTTTTATGACCAGTGATTAAGTTTTATACACACTTATTATCCATTATTATATTTTTTTTTGGCTTTTATAAAAGCATTTTTGTATATTTAACAATAAAATGTATTGTTTAATGCAAAAATCTGTATATCTCAAAATAAGATTTTTATTTACTTCCATTTAATAACTAATTTTAGTCATAAAGTATCTCTAAGTTAAATAATTTAATTTTTTTTTGCTCACCACTTAAGATAACTGAATAGCTGAAAGCCGTCCGTTGCTGTTTGTCCACCACATAGTAAACCGTCGAGAATTTTAGTTTCGTTACATGTTTAAATTAAAATTGTTTATAGCGGTTCTTCTTGTAAATCGTTTGTTTTAAACACTTGTCTTTTAAGGGGATTTAACCTGTTGAAGGCTATATAAAACTTAAGTTGTATACTAATGGGTTATATTTAAATCGTATAAATAAGGTATAGTCCCTATTCAATATTGGATACCCTATACCTTTGCCATTAATACTCACCTATCCAATGTGACTCTAAAATGATTTGTGGACAAATTTGAAACGACTGCACTCAGGAAATAGATTGGTTGCAAAACGGTTTTAAAAATAAAAATTGCTCCAGATAATTAAATCAGTTCTCCCAACTAAATAGCCTTATTAATATTATTTGCATGGAAATTACTCGAATTTAATTATCTCTATTAAAGTTCACTACTCAATATTAATCTACGTAATAAAAAAACCTATATCTCAATGCTTTATTTTAAATAAAAATATAATTTTAGTTATTGGAAGTAATTACGGTTACTTGTATTATTGCAATTCGATTACAGTTTACAAATACCTAAAGTTAAGCGATATTTTGTGTATACAAACTAAAACCCGTTATATATAATAAAGATTTGTTATAAACATTTAATACACTATTTTGTTTCCAACAAAACTAATTCAAAATTAATATATTTTCTTGAGGAAAAATAAAAAAATGCAATAAGAAATTCAAGAATTTATTTTAATAATATTTGCTTCTTTTTTCTACATACGGCGTGATATTTTTAAGTTTTCATGAATTATTGATAATACCAAATATTTATGATGTATTAAGACTTTAATAATTAATGAAAAAAAGAAATAAAAACATAAGCAATTAGAAATTACTTATTGGGGATAAGCATAAAAATTAACCGCGAAAAAAGTCTATATCTCGTCGCATCTCCTAAAATGAAACAAAAAAAAGGAAAACAAAATAAATGAAAACAACCGTTAGTTTTATAGATTTGCGTTGTGTTAGACGCAAAAATTAGGTTATAACAAGTAAGAGCCCTACATATATTCGACTGTCCGAAGTTATACAAAGAAAGTGAGACATATTTTAGTATAAAGAGATTATTCCTTAGCGATTACTGTTAATAACAAAATACAAGTTTTGTGCTTTAAAAGTACATTAAATTGGTGGTGGCAAAAATCTGGGAGGGTGGTAAAAATGGGCGGGGTTTCGCCCATAAAAAATATTTTACTATTTTGAGATACTTGCACTTGACCGATTTTTCTGAAACTTTGCACACATATTGAACTCTTATGATTATACAATTTCATGATTAGAAAAGTGGGCAATGCCACGCCCATAAAAAAGGAGTTATAATTTTTCGCTACTTGCACTGGACCGATTTTTCTGAAACTTTGCACACATATTGAGCTCTCATGACTGTACAGTTTCGTGATTAGAAAAGTGGGCAGTGCCCTTGAGCGATTTTTGGCTGTCATGACTATATAATGTCGTAAATTTTTCCATTTTTACAGCAAATGAAAAAAACAAAAATATTGTATACTCACTTGCATTACAATAAAAATCAATAAAATATTATTTTTAATACATATATTCAATTAAAATTCAGAATGCATTTTTATTCATTAAGGGGCGTAACAAAGCGCGCCGGGCTTGGCTAGTTCTTATTTAAAAATGCTTTTTTGTTTTATGCCATTTTTAGGATCGAAACAAACTAATGGTTTTGATTTAAACCTCCAATGTTTTATGCACATACATATTTACATATATTGTTTAATTGATTAGACCAACTCGATTTTCGATATTTAAGAAGTCATACATATGTTCTATCAGCTCAAATATCAGTTTCAAACCTTTTTTCAAAATTGGTTAAATTTGCCTTGTTTTTATTTTTTATCGATTGATTGATCTTTGACTGCTGATTTGGTGATTCAATATTATAATCAATATTTTAAATCATTTTTAAATTAGGTATGTTCATTCGTAGGCATCCAAAATTATTACCAATTCACTTTTATAGTATTAATCATTTTGGCTTTTTTTTTTCTCCCAACAAAAGGTCATTGGTCTTAAATTTCGTTTGTTTTTTAAACTTTTTCCCACTTCGAAAGAAACGGAGCTGATAAAAATGATCGTGGTTGATGTCCATAAAGAGGAGGGGAATACCATTTCATTAGTTATTTTATTAATAGCTTGTGATAATTGTTTTTGATTGCACAAGCTAATATACATATATTTTTAAATTATTTATTGTAGATATGTTTTGAATATTTTTTATTGTTTTTTTTTAATGTGACTTTTTTTTTATCGTATCAAGGTGTAGATAATTTTTCTCAGTGCATCTAAAAAAATATAAACATTTATTTATTTATTGTATTTAAAATTCGGCGTAAAAGTATCAAAAACTTAAATGGAAAATCCTGTAGATAATTATAATCTAGAGAATAAAATTTCAAAAATCTATTGCTTGGCTGCTTTTTTTATACTGGACTCTTTAATACAATGGTGTCTTTTAATTAACTTGTAAGAATCTCAAGAAAGTAAAACTAATTATACTAAATGTACATACATCTGTTTATATGTGTACATCCCAGCAAAAAAAAAAATTGTAGTGCAAAGTGAAATGTGAAATTATTTCTCACAAATGATTTTCATTAAAATAATTAGTGTTTTCCTATTAAGTCACCTCGTCACTAGTTTAACCTCTGTAAAATCGCTTATTTGTCATCTTTTTTTTTTGCTGGGTTATTAAGGTATATTCAAAGTTTGAATTTCAAACATAATGAATATGATATTTTTCCATATTTCTAACGCGTGTTATGCAGTGAGACTTTTGAATTTTTAATAAATCCATGGCTGATATTTGGAGCATATATAATTTTAATGTTGATTTTCATTGTGTTAATGGTAGTTGACTGTATGGCCAAAAGGTTACCAGATGTATTGGAGTGGATATTTGGAATTTTATTAGTAAGTGGTTTAATAATTGTTCATTTTACTAGTGTTTGTGTTTATATGTGTTCTGTACATACATATATTGTATATAATAGCTTAAGTCCAGGCTTCCTGAGAGAATTTTAACTTTTAGATTTTTAAACTCTTTTTATTTGTTAAAAGTTTTTAAAACAAAATATCCACAAACATAATAAGGAAGTATTTAAATAATTTTCTAATTTACAAACAGCTTACATATAAACCTAGTATTTATGTAAGTATGAAATTAATGTTGCATCTTTAATTTTAGGTGGAAATTTTGACAATTGCATTGGGTATTACAGTTGATTATGTGGATCATATTATTTTTTACATATCCCTACCAGTCATATTGTTTTGTATGATCCTTCTATTCGTACTCGGATCAAGAATAAATTTGGTAACTAAAAACAAATATATTCTCTTTCAGTCATTAGTAAATGCAGTTTGCATATTCAATTTGCATTTTGATTGCTACTTAAAAAATTGAATTTATTGGCGACAATAAAAAAATAAGATTATTTATAACTCACTTATTTTTTTTTTATCGGTCAAACTGTATGTTTAAAAAGGTAATCGGAGAATGACAAGAATTGTTATTTCGCATTTTATGTGCAATCATGAAGAGCAACTAAAAATTCCAAAACACGAAAACTTAATGGAAAAAACAACCGTAATTTTTAATACGATGCCGCAGGAGATTCTAAGCATTTTTCATATGTGTTAATACATATATGTATAGTGTATTCACATGTCATATTTTCATAATATCTAGAATTTTACGTTTCACGTAATTGTTGTTGATTTTTAAGTTAAAACTGTCGTAAAATAATACTACTGTGTATGGTATTTTTATTATGCTGTCATAACTATTTAGATACCAACAGCGATCTGCTATGCCGAGCCGTCTCTAATATTTGTAATGATCTGTTACCGAAAATTTAGCAAAATCTTTGATTTAAATTTAATATATCACACTAATTTATGAAGGGTCGTTCGCAACAATTATATTTTTTATGTTATTATTTTAGAACATTTGAGTTTAGGAGACCTTGTGAATACAGCAAAAGTATTTTGCAAGGCCAATATGCCTTGGTATATTGAATTTAAAAAAATGCTGATGTCATGAATTTTTATATCAAAATAGGCTAAGTTTTAAAGAATTTTCTCCTCTGTTTGTCAACCGATTTTAAGAGAAAAAAAAATAATAATTCTCAAAGTATTTTCTTTAAACAGTACTTTATAAATCGGTTCTTGGAATTTGCATCGTTAAAACATTTTACTATCCAGTACGTACATGAGCAAACAAAAAGGTGTGAATACATACATACCTAAGGAATTTTTTTCGAGCATATGTTTTCAGTCTCTGGTACGTATGCATTTTAGTATGTGTATCAAACTCTTGCATATTTTGACTTTATTTTTAATTGTGTTGCTTGAATGATTTTTTTCTAAATGACGCATAAAATATTTAGCGCAAATGTAATTTGTATATGTACCCATATGTACATAAGTACTAAATACATAAGTATATATGCATAATAAAGGGTGGTCCAATCATAATGCTCGGTGTTAATTGTGAGTCACAACATGACGTAAATTTCTTTGTCCAACTTAATTTGATATTTCTTTGTTTCAGTGTCTGAAAAATTCATCGATTGAGCAGCGCGTTAATATTGTGGGCGCTCAATCAAATTGCATTTTGCATTTTGTGCATTTTGTGTTTTTTTTTTTTGGTCAGCATAATCGAATAAATATGTCTACAGTCGGAAAAATTGTGCGAGAATTTTAACAAACCGGGACTGTAAGAAATGTAAAAACATCTGTTCATGCTCATTCATTGCTGACTCGTCGTCGTGCTCAACAATTAATTACCTCACGAACATAACTGATGCGAATTTTGAAACAAAAATTAAATTTACACACTTAAGTAAAAGGTTCAACTGACTTAATAGCTGAACAGCTGAAATCAATGTAGAATATTTATTCGTTTAGCCGCAAGAAAATTTATTGTAAACCTCTCAAAACCGAAAACAGGTCAATAAGTACCCATGCAATTTACTCAACTTTCTTGACTGTAACAGTGTTCCAAAACGAAAAAACTCAAGCAAATGATAGTGTTCAAATGATAATGAACTTCTTGTGGCCAAAAATTGAGAATATAAACCTGAAAGATATGTGGTTCCAACAGGATAGTGCCACACAGCCAACGAAATAATGGCTCATTTGTGCGAGAAATTCAATGGCCGTGTTATCATCCGTAGTGGCGATGATAATTTGCCACCACGATTACGTGATTTAACACCGTTGGACTTCTTTCTTTGAGTATATTTCAGGAAAAGCCAAGATACTTCAATAAGCCAAGAACAATTTAAGAGCTAAACGATAAGATAATTTGATACATTAACGACATTGAATCTCAATTGTATCTCAATGTCATGAAAATATGGACCATCGGATAGAAGTATGTCACTGAAGCAGTGGCGAGCATTTGGCCGACTCTTTGCTTCATACATAATTGTCATAAATCCTTATATCAAAATATAAAATATTAAGATCATTCTTTATTTACAATTAACGCTGTGAGTTTTATTTAGACCACCCTTTATTATTATTTATTTACACTTTCAAGATTTAAATTTTAGTTTATTAACATCTTTTTCTTTTTTTTAGGAACATTTATCGATTTTCGTCTTAATTATTTTTACCTTAAATATGCTACTTATCATACTAATTTTAGCATTATTAATAACTGCAAAATTTTCCATAAAACTCTACACAAAGACATTTTTTGGCGTAATAACATTTGCATATCCAATTTTAATTATGGTATGTAAAGTATTAAGAAAAAAAAAAACGTTATCTCATTTAAACAACATCTAATTATCGTTTTAATAAATGTGTCCTAATATTAATATAATTTTTAAAATTTTAGAATACTCTATACGTTTCTTTGCTGATTACTAATGATCGTTATGAAATAAGAAAACTAACGGATTGTTTAAAACCTGCTTTATATATTTATGGTATATTTGGAGCGTTTTTATGGTTCTCTTTGTCGATGGGTATTGTAATTGATGAAATGTAGTAAAAGGTGGCGTAGAAGTCAACATCCTATCGGAAGATGTAATAATTATTTCAAATGACGGTGGACAGATAAGAAAAACAAGTCAATAAAACATAAAAAATTTACATATAAAATAAACACGATTCAACTAAAGTTTTTTATTTAAAATGCATTTGCCAATAACTATTTACAGTAATGAGCAATTAGTTAATGTTAATTACCAACTAAAAAATGTAATTGAATTTATAGTTGGCAAAATTCTTACTAGATTCTCGATTGTAAAAGCACAGCGAACTCGAACGTGTGCATTTTGATTTGAACTTCGATTTTCATAAAAACTTTATTTAAGTGTGTACCTTTCCATTTGCCAAGCACTGAAACAAAGAAATGTTAAATTTAGTTGGGCAAAACACTTGACGGTAACATCCCAGCAAAAACAAGTAAGAGCGCTATATTCGGCCTTGCCGAATCTTATATACCCTTCACAACGTGTAGTCATGCAATAACAGTAGTTTGTATCAACATTCATTCCATATGAAATACGTATATACACATAAAAAACATACATATACATATGTATAAAAACATCCCATTGTAAAATTATAAATTTACGTATGTATGTTAAAAATAAAATAAAAAAAAAATAAAAAAAAAATATTAAAAAAAATTTAAAAAAAAATATTAAAATATATATAATAAATATAAAACAAAAAAAAAAAAAAAAAAAATTTAAAAAAAAATTAAAAAAAAAAATAAAAAAAAAAATAATAAAAAATATAAATAATATATTAAATAAAAAATTAAAAAAAAATATATAAAAAAAATAAAAAAATTTTTTTTTGGCTCAGCTGGGATTCGAAGCCACGTAAACACGTTTGTATGTATTTATGTTGTTGTTGTAATGTTGTTTTTGTGAAAAAAAAAATCGAGGTGGTCGTGGGTTTTTGCTCATATCTCAGTTGTTTATGTACCAATGTTTCTGATTTTAATACCGATCTACTCCCAAATATTTCTGATATTTTAATACCTCACCCGGGTCCAAGCGATATCGGGGGGCTTCAAAAAGTTGATTTCAACATACACACGGACAGACGGTCAGACTGACAGAGCCTAATCGACTCCCCTATTCATAAGCTTTTAGAAAATATATACTTTATGAGGTCGGAAATGAAAATTGTAGAAATTTCACACGGAATGACAAACCTATATATATCCTTTTTCACTGTGTGAAGGGTATAAAAATTGGAAGTAGTGCAAAGCGAATTACATTTACAAGACTTCTAAATCAATTGTGTAAAAGCATTAATTCTAAATGATTTCCTAACTGCAAAATAATTTGTCGTAAACGATGTACTTAAAATTGAATGCAACATCATGCAAAATATCTTAAAGAATTCATGTAAACAAACAAATTCAACTCATGAAATATCTGATGCTTTTCACCAAATATGCATGAGTTCCATGCACTAAATAGAATGGATTGCAGTTCATTAATATATTCAAGTAAACACATGATCTCCAATGACACGCTAATGTTAAAATCATTAGTGTTTTCACTTAAATTTAATCACTTCGTCACCAGTTGAACCCCTGAAAATTCACTTTTTTGTCATAGATTTTTTTGCTGGGATGTGACTTACAATTAATATCGTGCATTATGCTTGGTCCACCTTTTACTAAAATATGTGATACTTTATTTGCTTAAATGCGTTTTGTTAAAGATGGGCGTTAAAATAGGCATTTCAATGCAATTTCTGCTTATTCATTGCACTTTGATAATACACATAGGCAGTCCTTTTTTCTTCCAAAATCTTTTACAAACAGAAATTATATGAATTAAAAAAATCATTATATGTTATATGTCACCTTTAATTACCGTTATTTTAATACTGACCAAAGAGATATAGTCGTCGGGGTCGTTATTGAAATTCTGTCCTTTTTACGATGTTTTAAATTTTATTGATAGCACATTAGCTGAAAAGTGGCCATTGCTATAGACGTGTCAAAGCAATTTCTGCTAATGAATACAACTTGGATGCTGCAATATTAAGTCCTTTTTTCTTTAATAGAGAAATGATATGAATTTAAGAAATAATAAGCATTATATAGGTGGTCGGCGTTAAAGTGTGCATGTCACCTTAATTCTCCGTTATTATAAATTTAAAAACCAAAAAGCTATATTTGGGAAATTTTAAAATCTTTCATCTAATTATGTATAATTTGAAATAGGCTAAAAAAGGCACTGTCAGAGATAAATTTTCGTACATTTTAATCTATTGATCTTTCGATTTGATCTTTCGTAATGTTCGGATTAGAGTAACTTTCGAGAAAATATAAATGTTTACACAAAAAATATACAAATAAAATTTTAACCCTGTACGTCATTGCGCTTGAATGTAATCGCATCTTATTCGATATTAGAAAGATATTTTTTATGACCTACTCTTGCATTACTAAAACTCCTTTGCTTATTAATCGATTTATCTGATATTTATATACTTAAGAGATACTCTGGCGAAATTTCGAGCTCTATCGTGCTTTCAGTAGACGGACCAACGGACGCACATAGCTAGATCGTCCTAAAATTAAACCAGGAATATATAATTTATTGGGTTAATATTAAATATTTTGATACAATGACAAAATGAATATATCCCACATCATACTTTTGGTGGTGGGAATAAAAGCATGGTAAATTGCTTTTTGCTTCTTTATTTAATTCTATATATTTTTGGGCGCCTCGCCCAATTTCCTTAAGTTGTTTATAGAAACATTGAAATATGACTTAAAACCATCTACTAACTCTCATTTAACTCAAATGATTGTAACTTTACAGGAGAAGGAAAAAACGTAGTAGAAACTGTATTATTATAATGTAATTTCTTTTGTATGGAAAACACGAGAAACTCAATTTTGGAAAATTTTGCTAGTTAGGGCCTTTCTACTTGTGACCATCGATATATGTATATGTATGTTCCAAGGCATATTAATTCATCAGGTAATTGCAGTTCGGAGAGAATTTTTTTGTTTATAATTTTTTATACATATATGAAGTCTGACATTTGAAATAAATGAGAGAGAAAAGAAAACTGTTTTTTATCTATAGACTTTGACAGCTGAAATTTAAAATAAGTAAAACAAAATAATCAGCTGACGAAACAAGACTACATGATGAACAGATGTGCCTTGTTATGTACTTACAAAAGCATATTAATTCTTCAGGTTGTCTTCATTAGCCAGCTGCTTATTTATTTTTTCACTTTTTTTGAACTTTAGCTGTCAAGTTATAATCGAATTACAAATTTTCTATTATTTTTATATTTTTTTTAAATAAAATTTCTACATAATGGCAAAACGGCCATCAACACAATATAACACATATCCTGCACACGTAACTGGTTTTGTTTTACCTAATGATCCAAAATTGAAACGAGTATACGATATCTATAAGCCGTCTATAGAAACGTTAAAGCTACAAAGTGAGCAGGGCCGTTCTTTGTACGCAGAGGCGTTTATTGAAAATAATCTAGGAACTTTAGCTTACTTATGTGTAAGGGTTTTAGCTCGTTCGTTTGGTCCACGGCCAACGCCTATAGTAGCCAGCGATCCCGTGTTATTACAAGTACATAACGACGCCTTAGATGTGGATTTGCCTTTGTCCAAATGCTATTTTATCTCTGATGATTGCTTTTGGAAGAGAGTGGTATTAACCAAACATCAGGATAAGTTATTTGCAGTTAAGTCAAATGTAAATTGGAAAAAATTGGGTATATCTCTTAAATATGCCGAATTAGTGGAAGAATGTCCAGTTGAATATTGGTCGGAAGAAGAAATGAAAGAGTTGGCTTTAAAAGTTAAAGATTTTGTTCGAGAAATGCATATAAAACGTTTGCAGTCTTTAAAAGAACATTCTTTTGAGAAGTATTTTCGCTCGGAATTAGAATCTTCGACGGAGGAATGTGAGGACGAAAGTAGTGATGACGATAGTGAATCTTTGATAACCGCTTCCGAAATAGAAGAATATGTAGATGCAGAAAAAACTACATCCCAACTGGAGTTGGCTATAGAAATGGCAAAATTAAAGGCACAAAGTGAAAGAGAACGGCAGCAGTTAAGAGAGGATAAACAAAAAGCCCGTGAAGCGAAAAAGGCTAAACGAAAACGACGCGTAGCTATACAAGTCACTAACGAAAACCCTAAAAAGAAAGTTGCCATAAAAATTCCAGACAATGTTTTTGATATTGAAATCTCAGAGAGTGAAGATGACGGGGAAGATCTTATTATTGATAAGCGTAATAAAGCTTTGCTTTTACAGCATATGAAAAAATATAAATATCCGGCCAAGGACTGTCACCATATAGACTTAAGATTCGTGCAGTATTTTACAAATTTGAAAATTTTTGTTATAGAATTTTGCGGACCTATACAAAATTGTTATTATCATGTCAGGCATAGAAATTTCTCACATGACGATATAAAACATTTAGCAATGTAAGTTAAGTGGTTAACGATTTTGAACTTAAAATATTATTAACATCTTACTTTTACAGAGGTTTAAGCCAATTACCCAAATTGCATACATTCCGTTTGCGAAATAGCCGCATGGATGCCGAAAAACTTATGATACTTTGTCGTACCTTAGGCGCGTTAACAAGTTTAGAAACCTTAGATTTTGGGAACGATCAACTACAAGATGATTGTGGTTCGGCTTTTGATGAACTTTTCCGAAATACTAAAACTCTTCGCTACTTAGAATTAGAAACAAATTGCTTTGGAGAACAAGTTTTATGTCATCTAGGAAAGTCTTTGCAAAACTACAAAGCTAATGAACTTTTTTATTTGGGTTTGGCACGTAATCCCATAACGGATAAAGCTTTGCATATTTTGGTCTCTGATCTTATAGGAACAAAACATGTGACTCAATTAAATATCAGAGGTATAAATTTTGTCACTAAAATGGGTCTATGTTGTTGTATAGCCAACGAGTTGTTGAGGCAACATCCATCTTTGCTTAAACTAGATATTTGTGCCATTAAAGTTTCCCCACTGGCAGCTGATGAAATTATTAAATCTCTTAATAAAAATGTAAAACTGTTGGAGTTTTATTGCAGTGGCTGTGAGTTAGATGAGGAGTCGGAAATAGATATAAATGTTTTAATACATCGAAATAAATATATAGCTGAAAACTATTTTTTGGGCGACACATCCATAACGACTGCAGAAATCGAAAAGTGGTTAAGTAGAACAAGGTAAGTAAGAACAAGTAAGAATGCTATATTCAGCCGTGCCGAATCTATAATATCCTTTACTATCATGTATACAGGTATAGTCACCATATCGTACTTTTAGTATTATCTTTAATGTCATTTTGCTCTATTATTTCCGATGCAATCTTCGATTTAGAATTTTGATAAAGTAAGCTGTATTCTAGTAGTCAAGCCTTTTCATTTGATATCCATATTGATAGGTTGAGAAAGAAAATTATCCGCTATTTTGTTTAGGACGCCATGTTGGTTTTAATTTTTTTATTTATTGTATTCCACCGGCTAAGTCCTTTCGTTTGATATTTTAATTACTTGATTTAAATTTATTATATATAACTAGTTGACCCGTTTCCTATTAATCATATCAGAGTCTAAGTTATATGATGTGAAAATTTTAAGAAGATCGATCCAGCAGTCTGGCCAACCCGAGGGGGCGCGAAAAAAAGTGTGGCATTGAGGGGTATGAAAAATAGATGTTGACCGATTCTCAGACCTACGCGATATGCACACGAAATTTCATGAAAATCGGTCGAGCCATTCCGGAGGAGCCTAACCACAAACACCACGACACGACACTACGCCATTTTGTAGTGGCGGTCATCTTGGATTTTAAATTTGTGCTGTATTCTGCTAGTCAAGCTCATTCTTTTGATACACAAATCGTTTCTCCTTTTTATCCAAAAGCTGAAAAATAGAATTTTTTAAGAATATGTCTGGAGACATATCGTACCTATAAAAAGCAACAAACGTCTCAATAAGCTTTCAGAAAATATATACTTTATGGGATCGGATATGAATATTGTAGAAGTTACATACGGAATGACAAAGCTATATATACCCTTGAGTACCACAGGTGAAAGGCATAATAAGGTTGAATAATAAACTCTCTACATATGTATGTATGTATTTATCAAACAAAATTAAAAAATTTTAATTAAATTTATCGCTTACAAAGTTTGAGTATTTTTATGTTCTGTATTGTTTTACTTATGCAAGGCATATTGAACTAAAAAATGTATGCATTATTTGTTTTCGACTGAACTTATAAAAAAAAATTATCGAAAAATTCTCTCCGAAACGCAAGCACCTTATATAACTGGTATCCAAATTTGAGGTATCATTCATTTGAAGCCTTTTGTGGCGGAAAATTGATGGCTTCAGCAGAATGGTGCAAATTGCAACACGTCAAGAGAAACAATGTATTTTTTGAAAGAAAAGTTCGAAAATCGCACTTGAAGATATCAAGCATTGAAAACAGGTTATTGGTATACGGGAATTGAGAATTTTTGGAAAAAGATTAGGTGTATGGCGAGCCATTAGGAGGGTTACTGGACCGATATAATTTTTTAATTTTTACCGAATCCTATTTGTAATAAACTAAAATAAAATTATTTTTTATATCTCAAAAAAGATACCTATTTTTGATCAAAACTTAACATTCTTTATTTACAACATGATTCCGTCTCTTTAACGTCTAATATTTTTTTACTTTTTACTTTCTCACTAGAAATCCCATTCTCTTAAAAGTTTTAACTGAAAGAGAAACACAAAATCAATGTTTGCGAGAACAATCTGATAAAATGATACCACCAACTGTTGCGGGTTCATTAGATCTCAGTCGACATGAGTCCTTTGATATTGTAGCACAAATGTATGAAAGACCTGTTAATATGCACTTCAATACAGAGAGTGTTGACGCCGGCCAAGCACCAGAACATTCAGAACATTTTGTTTATGCAGCCAATGAATTCGATGAGCGAGAATTTTTGGAGCATGTTTTCCAACCAGGTCCACAGGAACGCTACTATTACTTTAAAATGTGTAAAGATAAATATTCGATTAAAGAAAATGTAAAAAATATTTCAATGATTTAAATTGACAAAAAAAATGTATATTCGGTTATTGGTTATTAGATGCGTATAATCGATAATCAACGTAATTTCTATAGTAACTTATAAACTTTGTTGATGGGTTGTCTTATGAACAAAATTTTTTTATAACGAAAATTTATAGTAAAACAAAATTTGTCATTTATATTTTTTGTTTATATTTTGTAAAAAAAAAAAAAAGAAAAAAAGAAAGAAAGAAAAAAAAGTAGAAACAATTACAAATTGTCATTTTATTGTGTTAAAACAGATTTTCCTCTATATTGCCTCTAAATTATTACAAATTTTATTAATTAAACATATGCATATGTAAAGGTAGATATATTTATTTTCTATAAACATTTGCAAAAGTATATCTTTTAACTTTTAAAAGCTGAAATTAAAGAAGACTGAAATCATTGAAAACTTATTTATATTTTGGAGTGTTAAGTTTTGGTATACATATTGTTAATAAAATTACAAAGTTCTTTAAATAAAATTACAACTATGAATTCTGCTGCAAAAAAGAAAATTGATGTTAGTATTTTGCGAAGAGTATCCGGAGCTGCGGGGGATAAAAATACCAAACAAAAAGGAAAACCGGTTTGTATAAATTATTTAGTTTTATAAAGGGTGTATTTTTTTATTTTGTTATTTCAACAACATTCATTTGCCATCCTATAAAGTATATATTTTTTGAATCCTTATAGAGGAATTGATTTATCATAGTCCGTCTGTCCATCTCTCTGTGCGTATGTTGAAATCAAGTTTTTGAAGCCTCCTCGTATATATCGTACGTAAATATTTGCTACACAGAAAAAAGAGTGTAATAAATGCCTAATAAAATAGAACAAAATTAATAAGATTTCTCTATAGTTTTTTTTCAAGAAGGAAGTCTTATTATTTTAATAAGGAAAACCTTTTTGACAAAATCAAGAAGGAAACTTATGGTTATTACTAGGTTTCCTTATTGATCTTTTTAAAAATGTTTTCTTCTTGATTTTTTTTAAATGATACTTCTTGATTTTATTTGATAATTTTATTGACTTTATTTATTTATATATTTACTTAGAAATACATTTAATATAATTTAAAAAATGTTGTATTTTTACTAGTATCTTTCTGGATAAGTATTTTCGGCCATTATTATAATTTTTCGTTAGTTAAAGGCAGAATTTTGTTAGACCGATAAATGGCTTTTTATTATAAAACGTTCATTTATTATATTTTTATCAATTAAATATTATTTTTATTATTATTATTATTGTAGAGTTTATTATTTAAATTCAAGTAAAGTTATTTACTAAATAAAGAAAAAAATGAATACAAAAGAAATTGTTAAAATGCACGTCTTTGCAGCTTGCCGACTCGTCATCTACTACTCAGCTCATACCATACACGGGTTGTATACCTTTTTTTTACTCCCCACATATCGGCCATTCTGCATACGATTCGACCCGAACTCGTCATCAAAGATTTCATCTGGGCCAACCGTAGGCCACGGTTTCATAAACTCAGCACATGTGGTTGTTTGCTTAGGCCCTTCGCTGTTACCTTTATTAACGACATCATACGTGTTATGTGGCTTTACTTTAATAACACGGTAGGGACCAAGAAATTTAGGCCTAAGTTTAAGTCCTTCACCCAATGGTGTTCTCTTGATAACAACTAAGTCATTGATGTTGTAGTTTACGGCCGGTCTTCGTCTCAAATTATACGTACGTTTGTTAGTAGTTTCCAACGGACCTTTCTTTCTATTCACCACGATACACGGCACACAGTTGGTTATAGGGTGTTTAATCTTTTCGTCTAGCTTTGGAATAAAATAATGGCAGCAAATCAACTCTTTCGTCTTCTTAACTCCAAAATGTTCTTTATCATGGGCTTGGTGGATAACACTTCGTTGGAGAGCTTTTGGTACTACCAGCAAATCGCAGTTATTAACGGTTTTATAAAGAACGTCACCTTTTAAATAATAATTATTATAGTTTGGCCTGTCTTTTAAAATATCTTTAAGCGTTTGAAGATACTCGTCTTGCATTTGTGTTCGGTTTATTTTCTTGATTATGGTGTCTTCACTTGTTATCATCATCATTGGAGAGCGTGATAAGGCATCCACATGCTTCATTTGTTCACCTGAACGATGTTCGACTGTATTCATTATTGGGATAATGGCTTTCTTCGCATCTGAACTTGCAGTTTCATCTATGCCTAAATTGTGATCGTCAACAATATTTATTTTTAGCATGTAATGAGATTCTTCGATTGAATCATTGAATTTGCGAATTTAAACTCCTTTGGGTGTGATTCTAATATCAGCCGACAAACAAAATTGTTTTCCCAAAACAACGTCAACGTCTACACTATCAGTTGGAACAACATGAAATGTTAAATCAAATGACTCACCTTCAATATCTACTAGATAGTTAAAATTTCCAAATGGTCTTACTTTATTTTCGTATCTATTTTTTCCAAAACCGATCATATAAAATTTAGATTCTAACAGAACTGGCCTATTGGCTAATGACAAATAAATTTTCTCAGTAACAGCATTTACATTACATCCAGTATCAAGAAAAGCTAATGTTTTCGTACCACCGATATCAATTTTCACTTCCATTATATCATCTTCTTTTTTCAATAAACATCGGACATTTGATGTGTTTTTCTTTAATGGACAGTCCTTTGCAATGTGTCCAAATTCATCACACTGAAAACACTTTGTACCCTTCGATTTATCTTTACAGTAGGCAGATTTGTGCCCATTACCACCACAGTTAAAACATTTTATTTCAATTTTGTGTACCATTTTTACATCTTTTTCCGATTCAAATTTTCTTTTATTATTTTTGCTCATTATTTCATAGTACTTTAATTTCTCTTTAAATTCTTTAATATTTTTTGAACCGTATAAAAACATTTTGTTAACATCCAAATCGGCAATTCCATCTATTATGTACTGAATTAGGGAACTTTCGTCAATATTGCCACGAGAAGCTAATTCTTTCATTTTAAGGTAATATTCTTGTACATTTTCATCCTTACGCATTTTACAATCAGATAATGTTTTGTGTAGTTGTGCACTATTTGCCACCGAATCAAATTCCTCGAGCAATACTTCCTTTAATTTTCCATAATTTGTTATACCTCTTTCACTTGATATAAACAGTTTAGCTAGGCCTTTTAACGATTTTTTAGCAAAAACAAATTTCTGAAATTCATCCCAGTATAACACCGCAGCTGTTTCCTCAAATTCGTTTAGCCATGCTCTAATAGGAAAACTATTCGATCCATCAAATTTCCTTAATGAATCTTCAATGTCTCTAAAACTCATAGCAAATCTCGTCATATGATTTGTTGCAATACTTTCTGCACCCATCGTATTCTTTAATGTCATTTTCTCAAACGCAGCCGCACATTGTTGAATATTCTCTTGTTTATTTGATTCTCCTACGTCTTTAAAAGAATAAACTTCATCACCATCGTCGTCGTCGTCGTCGTCGTCATCATCATCATCATCGTCATTAGCAAAAGTCAGCAGCCTACCTTTTTGCAAATTTTTAAATATGTGTTTTATTAGATCGTCTTTTTTGTATGTTACGCCCAAAACATTACAAATAGAAACTAAATCATTTGCACTCAAATTATCTTTAATAAATTTAGTTTTTTTCACATACTCTTCGTCGTCGTCATTAAAATTAAAACCAGCAAACTCACGCAGTCGACGTCTATTCATCCGATCACCATCAGTTTCAAAAACAAATTTATGAAGCGCAGTAACTGCATCTTTTTTACTATTTTTTAAACTTACAAAAACATTTTCAATTTCTTGCAAGCACGACATTGTTGAGTCTTTTAACAAGTTTTATGTTTTCGTCAATTTTAAATTTACCGACCCGTTTTAATTAATGTTGTTGTTGTACACACAAATGAGTTCTTTAACACGCACTTCTATCTCTTACGCTCAGTTCTTATATACGATTTAACTGGTGTTTTTTGTCGTACACACAATTGAGTTTTTTAACACACACTTCTTTAACGTTTAACTCTGTTTCTTTTATAAAAAGTTCTCGTTTTCAATGCTTATGTTTCTCTCATCATTTAACGGCTGTTTTAAAGAAAAAAAAATCACTTAAGACACTTGTTTTTTTTTTTTTTTTGTCTTTTGTTTTTCGTCTTTTTAGGAATTTTAAACACTTAAACGATCTTTCTGAGTTTCTCTTTCTCTAATATGTAATTAGATTTTGGTTGAGCCCCCAAAATTTGTAGAGTTTATTATTTAAATTCAAGTAAAGTTATTTACTAAATAAAGAAAAAAATGAATACAAAAGAAATTGTTAAAATGCACGTCTTTGCAGCTTGCCGACTCGTCATCTACTACTCAGCTCATACCATACACGGGTTGTATACCTTTTTTTTACTCCCCACATTATTATTAATAATAATAGATAAAAATGTAAAAATCCTACCTTTAACTAATGGCAAGTTGTAATTATTGTCCTTAATACATATATTATAATTTTTATAAATACATTTGATATAATAATAGAAGTTAAGTTCTATTACCAGTATTTTTTTAATCGAGTAACTTTAAGTTCATTGTTCAGTAAGTAAAAATGGATACTGCTGTCCTTTTACGGTATTTTTAAGAAGGTTGATAAGGCTAGTGCCACATATACATAGAATTTTCTGCTGACATCTGTATACTGCTGTGTGGGGAGTCCATATACCCGGAACTACTAACTCTGTCAGATATAAATGGTAAATTCTGAATCAATACTTCGGTTAAAATATATATTGTTGATAAAAATAATTTTTTACGTACCATATTTCTCCTCCATTCCCTTAAGCCTGCTTTAAACTTTATAAGCTCCCCAGTATATTTTTGGCCCAATTTATTAAATAATTTTTCAATGTTTTCAATTTCCATTTTTTTCAATATACATAGTTGTTGATGCAATTCCAAAACTTAAAAGAATGCGGAACGTTTCATCGCACAGTTCCCATGATTTAAAAAGAGGCAAAACTTGTTTGGTCCGCCATTATTATATTACGTACATTCTACGTACACACTTACATACATATATGTTATCTTATTTTATTATATTAAATTAGATGCACTATTTACAATTAGATTTTTTTCATTAACATTAAATTTTATTTTAGTGGACAAATATTTATTTGTTCTTCCGACTTGTTCACTTCCTAACTGCTCACTTTCAACTAAAAGTATAATTTTAATATGTAAAGTGCAAAAAAGTAGAGTTATTAGCGGCGACACATGTACAAACATGCACATATCAAAGTCTCTGCAGCAGAGAAATATTTCAGTAAAAGATCATGAAAAAAATTGTCTCTATGTTGATTTATATACATACATACATATGTACTTATATGAAATAACAAGCCAACTAATATAATGAAGAAGATGTCCTTATTAAAAAAATTAAAAAGACAATTTATATGTACATGATCATATAGGAAGCTAATGAAATTAATAAGAAATACCTTTTTGAAAAAATCAATTAGGTAGCCTAATAAAATCAATAAGAAATCCATTTTTTTTACATTTTAGAAGAAAACCTAATAGAATCAAAAAGTTTTTCTCTATGGATTCTTTTTTTGTGCCATAAATAACGGAAATTAAGTAAAAAAAAGTGTGAATAACAAGTTTTCTTCTTGATTTTATTTGTTTTCCTTCTTGATAAAATTTAAAAGATTTACCACATGAAAATAATAAGAAATCTCTTAAGAAAAATCTTCACTTCTTTCTGCTGGGATACCCCTTATCCTAAAAACGTTCATAGAGAAAATCTTTTTGATTCTACTATTTAGGCAGTTTTGGCTCTGTGTATTGTGGGCATATTACGAACTAAGATATGAACAAAAGAACACAATTGACTCGTGTTTTTTATCCAAACAAACAACATTTACAGACTCTTGGTTCAAACGGTCAATTCCCGACAAAGATATGGGCGGAAAAAATTGGGAAAAACAAATTTCATTTAATAGTCAGCCAGCAGTCGCTAATACATACTTATGTACATATACATATATGCATGTACATGATGGTACAGACCAAGGCATATCCATAAGGTATATGCAACGGCGAATTGATACAACAAAGCAACTTTTCATGGGATGTTTTATGTCAAGGCCAATTCGTATATCAGGGATGGAAAAGTTGTTTTTACATATTAAATATAATAAAATTTGATTATAAACAGACTATAAATTTTTTAAACACATTATTAATGACGCAAAAGCAAAAAATATACATAAATTAAGCACATTTATTGTCAAAAAAGTACACTCAAGTTAATTGTTTAATACCGAAACCAAAATCACATTTCTTATCCCTGCATTAATAAATGAAATCAAAGCGAATTCAACCAATTTTGACAAAATGTTTCACAATCAGCTGGGCTGATAATTTCACCTGTATGAATTCGCCTTGGTACAGACTGTATAAAGAGTATATAAGATTCGCGACTGCTGAGTATAGCGGTCTTTTGTTTTTTGCTGTTATTTAAAATTTATGATGACGATAAATTTGGTCAAACATATCGTTGGTTACAAGTAGAAAGACCCTTACTCAAATAATTGCAATTTCACGGGAAAAGGTAATAACGTATTATTATGTAATTTCTTTTGTAAAATTGCTTGTAAGACTGTTACTTTTGATACTTTAGTGTTAAATTTTTGTATCGAGGTGTATTTGTGTGAAATGTATTAAAATCACTCAAACCTCAATTTCGTAAAAAGTACGAGCCTTTCTACTCGTGACAATCGATATAACGATTGATTGGTCATCATGACAACGACGCTAATACGAGCAATATTGTCGATTATCTAGTGACAATTATAGATTTTAGAGTTAGAAAGGATATTTGAATATATAGCACGTATATCATCTTATTTTCTATCAAAAATATTCTATTTTCACATATGGGACATTTTTCTCTGAAATCCAGCACAATCACCTCGTAGTTATGAGCAAATATGCACGACTGCTTTTTTCCCCCTAGTTTTACTATATTTGAACTTTTTTAGCGCTAGAATTATTTATATACACGTTTGTTACTATTTACAGCTGTGATATGCACATCAACAAGGATATAGATAGGCAAACAAATTTGAAAAATTTTTTTTCAAATATATATTTAAAGTTTCTCACTATTTTTTAAATACACTAAAAACTCCAAATTACAAACCGTATTCTCAAAAATTATTATACTAATAAATCCGTTCGAAACCAACTACAATTACAGTAAACTCGCGATAACATGAACTATTAAAAACCAAGCGTGTTCACGTTTGCGAAGTTGTTCATGTTGACATGTTAGACATGTGATTTAACTCAAATTCATATATTTTTTTGTATTTCGGATTGTTACTTATGTACATATGATTTGTTAAGAAAAAAAGTAAGTTTAATCTAATTAAAAAAAAATGTGTTACCTTTTTTTGGATTATCTTTTAATTTTTGAATTTTAATTGCTGAACAAATCCTTTGGCTCAAAAAATGCTATCGGGATATCCACTTCACAGTCTTCGTCATCTCCTAAAGAGGTAAAAATGTTCAGCCAGCATTTTGCTATTGTTTTCTTTTTAAGACATTGCCAAGTTGAATATAAATAGCTAATAGTGTATATTAATGGTTAAACCAATTTTTAAAAATGTCAGCTGTCATCCGTTACGATTTGGAGCAATTGTAGTCCACAGGAGATTCAATATTTCTAAAAGAGCGAGGATTTTTTGCCTTTCCAATCACAAGAAGTTTAACTTTAGAATTTTGGTAGTTTTTGTGACACGAAAAACTTAAGATTAGATCATGCTAAATCCGCAGCGTGCACTAAACTAAACCTGTGCAATCATTTACGGGGATACCCCTTTTTAAGAAAACGATTTAGATAACCGACAAATTTGTTCACGTTATAAGGTTTTCTCACTGTGTTCACGCTACAGAGAGAGTAGATACGACTAGAAAAATATAATACACTATAAAAAGTTTAAAATCCATTACAAAATGGCGTAAAAAATTATATATGGGTCAAATTTAGTATTTAAAAATCAAGAGGGGGTTGAACCTCAATACTGGTATTAAATAACTAAATAGTCAATTCCTGACCAGTAAAATACAGTAAACTATACAAAATTTAAAATCTTAAATGGCGGATATATATGGCATCATCAGGATGGCATCAACCGATGGTAGGCGAAATATCGAAAATTGAAAATAAATAAACAAATATTTTTTACTTATTTGTTTGACCTCTAGCTCAACTAATACAAAATTAAAGTTTAAAAAGAAAAGGTCGAAAAAAGAAAAAAATTTTAAAAATATTTTTTGTATTAAAGTCTAACAGTTCAAAAAAGGTAACAAAGCATTTAAAGCATACTTTCATACTTATATAGCAATTTAGTAATTATTTAGTAATTTATATAAGAAGAACCTTCTGTTTTATATGCTAGTATGTCAAGCGTTTTATATTCCTGGTACTGCCTGATTAACTGTTTAAGCAACGATTTTGGTAGACATCGATTAGGCCAAGCAAAATTCATATTTAAGGAAGAATTTTGAAAACATCGCATTTAGTAACATTGCTGATGTTTGTCTATTGCATTCCACCAAAAAAACCTCGTTACCAAAAAGTGCATGATTATTATGTATGATGTACTAATTCGTAGGTTTCTATTTTACAATAAGTAGGTGCCAGAAGCCCTTAAACATGACTTAGTGAGAATTATAAAAAAAAATATATTGAAATAAATGTTCTCCATTTTTGTATAGAACACATACTTGTGCTTTTGTTTGCATACAATTTTAGTATTTCCATGTATTTAATATGGCAAGCGATGGAAGTTTGCACTGTACATAAAATTTAAACAAATTTAGTTGGATATGGCACAGCGAATCGCATAGTAAAGTTAATTTTTTTTAAAAGGGTGGAACTCTGTCTAGCGAATAGTGCGAAGTGTCTAGGACTAGAATGCAGTAATCCGTTCTACGTACAGCAGACTCTTTGAAATCGTTCTGCGATATGCAGCACTGCTTTATTCACCATGTGAAATTGACCACTTGTGGATATCATGGCTATGCAGTCGGCCCTGGACACGGCTATTAGACTACGCGCTATTAATGCATGAAAACTCTATTTTTGCGGACATAATGGAATGCATTTCCAATATTCCGATATATAGACTATTGCACCCTAACTAACCTCTTTGACAGGTGAGTCTCTGTGTCAATCACCGGTAGGACACTACTTGATGAAGAGGGTGGTCATCTGGAGATTTATACTGACCAATCAAACGATGTCCTTGAGCATTATACAGTCTAATATATCGACGATCAAAAGGGTAGTTAACTGACTGAGTTACTACAAATAAAATTATATTATACCCGTATTTGTATCATCATTGGCAGTCAGACTGCCAATAAGTCGCTGATATTTCACTGTTGAGATCAGATGGGTACCTGGCTGCTCGGAAGTGTCAGAAAACCGTATTGCGGATGGACAAAACGAAAAATGGAAGTCTTCTCCGCTCGGAGAAGATTGACACATTCACTGGTTCAGCACTTCTATCCAGCAAGACAATAATTAAACATAAATATAACACTATATGGTCTGCGGAGAATATTATTTTAATCTCGGTATCTGGGGGAAAATTTTCTTTACGATCTTTCGAGTGTATTAAGAACCGTTCTTCTTTAGATAGAGATTGAACTAGCTATACGCTACATCCAAAGTATCAGGTATTACAGAGGAATAAGTCTTGGATCCAAGTATTATGGAGCCACCCAATGCTGGTGCTTCGGAAATAAAATATTTTTTTCGAAAGAATACAGTTTTACTTGAACTTTTTCCAGAAGAACATCTTTTACGTTTAGTACTAAACAAAGCAAATCCGTTGAAAGAATGAGTTACCTAGAAGTCACATAATGAGCACTCTTCTGTGGCTTCTTTAAATGAGCCTGAGTAAAAACAAGATCTTTTTGGACCTGTAAAACTCTATAAAAATACTCTTGGAAATTATCTCGCAATATTAAGTATCATATGTGCTAAAGCCGAAAAATTTTATCAATTTTTAAAATTTGGTGAACTTTTCACAAATTTTCCGAATTAAGATAAATTTGCTGACGTTCAACAAAATTCTTCACCTAAGAGGAAAAAATCTACAAGAAATCCAATCCCTTCAATAACAATATCAAAAGCGGCTTCTCATAATTCAGTAGAATACGATGATTTGTCTCCTTCACCTTGCATGGAGCAAAACAACTTGATTGTATCTGAAGTTATCACTCCGTTAAATACTATACCCCTTGAATTAAATAGTAATTCACCTACTACATCTTTTTCATCAGCTGCATCTTTAATTTCTGATAATACTGTACCAACTAAAGCCGTCAGAGAACTTCGTACAATTCCGCCAAGAAAAACTATATTTGCTACTCGTTTTCTTCTTGAAACAACTGTTGATGATGTTAAAAACTACCTATTATCTAAATTTAATAATAATCTACCTGCTAACATAAATATTTTTTAAAATTAATTCAAGAAATAGAGCCTCGTTCAAAATAATTGTCCCACTCGAATATTTTGAACAAATCGTAAACGTAAATTTTTGGCCAAACCATACACTAGTACGTGAATTTATTTATCGTGATGAAAACTTAGCTCGTATTCCAACATCTAATCAAACTTCAAAAAACTAATGCAAAATTCTACCCTTAACATTATTTATCAAAATGCAAATGGAATGAATACTAAGCTTACTGATATGCAGCGTTGTCAACTCGGTGATTTTATCACCGTTTTTGGTGATTTTTAACATTTCGAAAGCGGAAAAATTGTGAGTCAGTGCGTGGTGATTTTTTTTTTTAGTTTTTAGTGCTTTTATTTTTATTTCGGTGTCACCAAACACTAAAATTCAAATTTATTAATTGAATAAAATTTTTTGTAAGTGTAAATTTATATACATACTACCAAAATGGAACTTTTAGTACAATTATATGCAACTCGGCAAAAAAATAATATTACACTAGAAATTTAATTATTTATGGTATTGATTGCCTAAAAATTTTTTGTTTCAAAATGTCTAACTTTATACATATATGCAAATGAAGTGAATGTGAATAAAAAAAATTCCTCTTTCTATTGAGATCATCTTATAAATGATTAAACCTTGAGACAAACTTTTAGCGTCCCACAACTTTAAACGTTTAAAAATTTTACCAGAAAACCTTGAAATTTTAAGTAAAATTAACATAAGTAATGTTAGAAATGTTTCATCACATACAAAAGAAGATATTTTACCATTAGCTAAGCAATTTGAATCCAATACTGAAATTTTGTCTTCATTGATAATGGATGGCGAATGATTCACCTTATGAAATGCCAAATATTGAATTCAGTCGATTTTTGGATTGAAGTTAAATCGTAGAAAGATGCAGTTAACTTAAACCTCTTTGAAGAATTAGCTAATATTGTCGCTCCCATGAATGTGTTTAAATATAAAATACGCAACCGAATGTGTTCAAATTCAGTTAATGTCTTACTTCACATTAAAAATGGGCTGAAACGGGAAAATTCCTGTTGCGAAACCTACCAAATACCTGATGAAGTAAATATTCTGAATAATAGCAATGATGTTTATAAAGCATCACAATTTGAAATCAAGACTGTGTTGTGGCCAGATTATAGTGATAATAATGAAGAAATAATTGACTTTAACATTGATATTTGATATTATTAACACAGAGAAAAACTTAAATCCTAATCAAATTATTAATGCAAATTATTTATTAAAATTTTACATAATTTTTAGTTAGAAATATTTGTATTTAGTTACTCTAATATGTAATATAAAAATATTTATATATTAAATAATAGTTGTACTTATTTGGTGAATAATTTTTTTAATATTTTGTACAACAAATTCACATATGTTTATAAAACTTCGTATAAATGCATTAGGTATGGCAAAATAAATCCTGTCGTATTTTTTTCTAAATGTTGAAATAAATTTCTTGCAATGCATCACTCCTGAGATATATTGTGAACTGATAATTATTATAATAATTCAATATTTTTGTTTTTTTTTCCAATGTTTTTGTTTATTTTTATTTACATATAAATATATTTATCTATTTAAATCTGTACTGACTGACTAAAAGATATTCGGTATGTTTGATTTTTGTAAATTTTTTTGTTATTTATTCTTATATTCATTTAAAAATATCTTATTTTTAAAGAAATTTATAAAAATGTATAATATTATTAAATAAATAAAAAAATTATTTACAAAATATAAATTTAGTGCTTTTTTTTATAATGACGCGTTTTTTCCTGGGTTATGGTGCTTTTTGCAATTTTAAAGTTGACAACGCTGCTGATATGTTCCTTAACAGCTTTGACTGCGAATTTCATGTTGCTGCATTTACTGAAACCTGGCTTACTAATAATACTAATAACTCTGAAATTTTTTGTAGTAAATATCAAGTTTTTAGACGTGATAGAATTGGTAAACGTGGTGGTGGTGTTTTAATTGCTGTTTCCTGTTTGTATCCTGCTGAACAGTTATTATTTGTAAATTCATCTGATATTGAATTTATCGCTGTTGTAATACAAATTCAAAATATATCGCTCTTTATTACCTGCTCATATATACCTCCAAACTCTGATCCACAACTTTATGGTGAACATGTTATGTTAATAAAATCCGTTGCAGATAAACTAAAGTC
Organism: Phyto melanocephala; assembly: GCA_941918925.1. Classification (NCBI taxonomy): domain Eukaryota; kingdom Metazoa; phylum Arthropoda; class Insecta; order Diptera; family Rhinophoridae; genus Phyto; species Phyto melanocephala. The sequence goes on from OW799237.1 coordinate 67,078,786, forward strand.
AGCTGATTTTTTCATGATTTTTGGTGATTTTAATATTCCGACTGCATCCTGGATTACATCAGATGATACAGATTTCTTTGTACCGATTACATCACATGATTGGAGTCAAGATTTCTTCAATAGTCTGACTAATTTAAGTGTCTTTCAAATAAATAAAATTTTTAATTACAACAACCGCTTATTGGATCTCGTATTTGTAAATAATCCCTCTCTATTCGACGTATCTAGGACTAACCCCTTATTTATTCCTGAGGACCGACACCATCCTACATTGTTAATTTCTACACCATTGCCTCAAAAGGAAACTGTTCACACTGTATCTGAGTCGCTCTGTTTTAAACGTACGAACTACCATATGTTAAATAACTTGTTACATAATATTAACTGGTTTAAAATTCTTGCTTTTTCTTATAATGGTAGTAATTTTGATCAAATAGTGTTGAATTTTACTCAGTTCTCTTCAGTTGTTTATCAGCAAGCACCCCATTGTTAAAAAAGGTAACATCAAATCGTCCTCCATGGTATTCCCGTACTTTAACCTGGTTAAAAAATCGTAAAAACCGTTTATATAAAAAGTTCATGAAGAGCAAAACCCTTATTGATCGTAGCTATTACACTCTAAAACTTTATACCAAATTTAGGATCATATAGTGTGTAAATTATTGTTGAAAAAATTCGTGATGTCTAAAATTAAATCGATTTTGTGGTTATTTGTAGCAAAAAAACATAATTTGTCTAATTTTACTCAAAAAAAACAAATATGCCGTTAAAAGTGTTTATTTTTAAACATATTGTGTTTAAAAATCAGCTGCATATGCCTAAGTAACATCAAAATGTTGAATATTAAGCATATCTGTCTAAAAACAGCAGAAAAATGTTTAAACAAAGCTACAAAAGAAAGAAGAAGCATAAAAGTGTAAACGCTTCAATAGAAGCACGTCATATTTTTCGATAGTGATTAGAACAAATTTATTGTGTTTAAAGTAATTTAAAGTTTATAATAATTCGTTTCTTTATGTAGTATTTATACTCTGCTTAGATTATATGTTATAAAATAGTGATAAGACAAAGTTAAGTTATAAAATTAAAAAATGTTTGTGTGCAAAATTTTTAAAAGAAATTGTAAAGTTTAAGAATTAAAAATTTGCATTTGTACTCACATAGAGAAAAAAAAACAATGTGTTTAAGTGTTTGTATTTAAAATGCGGAAAAATATTTAGCAATTATTACTACGCAGTACATTTTACATGGAATCACTCTTCTATGGGCCTCGACCGCAAAAATAATTTGCGTTCTCATATTCAGATCAGATGTTTGCTGAACTTTTGCCATTTCTTTTACGCTCATCTTTAAAGAATATAAAGTAATGTTTGCATTTTCTGAAACCTAAGTTTATAAGACTCTTAAATATATATCCTTTTTGTATTTCATAGTTTGGCTCCACGAATGGGCGAGGTTAAAGGCAATATAGAAAAAGTTACTCCCTGGATACCTATAGTTGGTAAACGTCATTTTTATACTTGATTTCAATTAAAAAAAAAATTGTCCTAAATTAAATTTTTCATTTGTACTTTTAGAAATATCCATAGAGAAAGGTCGTACATCCGCTGCTTATATTTGGTTTGAAAAGGAGATTACATCGAAGGCGAAGGATTTTAATATATGTACTTGATCTAGTTTTGCAGTTGCTTTGCTATTGTTATATATTTAAAATTGTTTATCCTAAGGATATATCGCAAACTTTTGAGTTCTTAATGAGATATTTTTTTAGATTTTATCCCTTGCAAATGATAGGCAAAAAGCTTCATATTATTATATATTATTTGTGTATAATGTATTGTTTTAATAAATGTAATTTTACAAAATACAAAAATTTTACGCATTTTTTTAAAAGAAAAAATATAAAAAATTAAACAAAAATGGAAAGAAATTAAACACAATTTGTGTAAAAAATTTAAACATTTTTTGTTCTAAATTAATCAAATTATGTTCAAAAATCAACACTATGTTTAAAAGAAATAGTTGTGTAATTTTAGGTCGACAATAGCTTGTAAAGTGTTGCCTACTATTATCGACCTAATTTTCAGCAAAAGTGTTTTAGAGTGTATTTAATAGCTCAAAGCAGTTATATTTTTGAAAACAAAAAATGTTATGCATCGTATATAAACAAAATGAAATTTTACTTTAAAAAGAATCCGAAAATGTTTTATAATTTTGTCAACTCCAAACGTAGAGTTTCAACGTATCCAACTACTATGAAAATGAATAATGTTGTTTATTCTAATAATGCAGATATTGCCAATTCTTTTGCTGATTTCTTCGCCTCTACTTTTTCTGCAAAAACGTTCCATAGTTCAATTTATCCTTATGATATTACTTCGTCTTCATCAATTAATATATCATCTTTAGATGTCGATACTGTCTTAAAAAGCCTGAGAAGTATAAAAAATTGTTATAAACCTGGTCCTGATGGTATTCCTAACTGCATATTAAAAAATTGTGCCGACGTTTTGGCTATTCCTATCACTCATCTATTTAACAGTTCTTTGAAATTTGGTATATTTCCTAAATGTTGGAAAGATTCATTTATCATCCCCCTTCATAAATCTGGTAGCCGTAGTGATGTTACTAATTATAGAGCAATAGCTAAACTTAACTCCATTCCTAAACTGTTTGAAAAAATATTAACGGACATCCTAACTACCCAAATATCAACAATTCTTTCTCCAGCACAACATGGTTTTTGTAAAGGTAGATCTACATCCACAAACCTAATGGAACTGACGTCCTTCATCAATACGGGATTTTGTAATGGTAACCAAACTGATGTAGTCTATACTGATTTCAGTAAAGCCTTCGATAAGGTTAACCATGATTTATTGTTAGTGAAGCTCAAAAAATTAGGGTTTCCGGTTAACCTTTTAAAATGGATTAGTTCTTATTTAAAGGATCGGAGACAATGTGTTTTTTATAATGATTGTATATCAAAACATATTGAAGTAACTTCCGGAGTTCCTCAGGGAAGTCACCTCGGCCCCATCTTATTTTTATTGCTTACTAGCCAAACCCGGCGCGCGTTGCTACGCCCCTTAATGAATCGAAATGCATTCTGAATTTAATTGAATATCAAGTGCAAAAACCTAAAAATTAGAATTTTTTTATGGGCGTGGCCCTGCCTACTTTTCTAGTCACGAAATTGTAAAGTCATAACAGCTCAATATGTGTGCAAAGTTTCAGAATAATCGGTCCAGTGCAAGTACCTCAAAATGATACCTATTTTTTATGGGCGTGGCACTGCCCACTTTTCTAATAACGAAATTATTTAGTCATGACAGCTCGATATGTGTGCAAAGTTTCAGAAAAATCGGTCCAGTGTAAGTACCTCAAAATGATACCTTTTTTTATGGGCGTGGCACTGCCCACTTTTCTAAATACGAAACTGTATAGTCATGACAACTCAATATGTGTGCAAAGTTTCAGAAAAATCGGTCCAGTGCAAGTACCCCAAAATGATACCTATTTTTTAATGGGCGTGGCACTGCCCACTTTTCTAATGACGAAAGTGTAAAGTCATGACAGCTCAGTATTTTCGCAAAGTTTCAGAAAATTCGGTGCAGTGCAAGTAGCTAAAACTGATAACTAATTTTTTATGGGCGTGGCCCCGCCCACTTTTTCAATCACGAAATTATAAAGCCATGACAGCTCAATATGTGTGCAAAGTTTCAGAAAAATCGGTCCAGTGCAAGTACCTCAATATTAAAACTTTTTTAGGGGCGTGGCCCCGCCCACTTTTCTTATACCAAATTATTAAGTCATGACAGCTCGATATGTGTGCAAAGTTTCAGAAAAATCGGTCAAGTGCAAGTAGCTAAAACTGATAACTAATTTTTTATGGGCGTGGCTCCGCCCACTTTTTTTCACCCATAAACACTCCCTGTTATTGCCAAAGTTTGAGCCCGATCTGTTTTACAGTTTCGGAGTCTATAGCTAACACACACACACACACACACACACACAGAGAGTTTCACTTTTATATATATAGATGATCTTCCAAAGGCTATTCAATACAGCAATATTTTAATGTTTGCTGATGATGTTAAACTTTATTCATGGATTAGAACTGTTGGCGACTGTTTTTATCTCCAAGCTGATTTAAATAATTTTTTTAATTGGTGTACGGTAAATCTTATGGAATTGAATTTAACAAAATGCAAATCTATGACTTTCTGCAGATATTCACCGATTTCGAATGTTTACTCTCTAAATGGCTCTAATTTGAATGTTGTTGATTCGTTTTTGGATCTTGGAATTCTCTTTGATGTAAAAATTAATTTCAACTCACATGTAATAATGACAGTAAATAAAGCTTATGGGGTATTAAGTTTCATAAAGCGTTGGGCGAAGGAATTTAATGATCCTTATGTAACAAAAAATCTAATCACGTCATTGGTAAGACCTTTACTGGAATATGGATCAGTAATTTGGGATCCCCAATATGATGTTTATATTCAAAAACTTGAGTCAGTCCAAAAACAATTTTTGCTGTTCTGCCTTCGTAACCTTCGTTGGAATCCTAATACAAACTTACCGTCATACCGTAGTCGTTTACTACTCATTGCGCTCCCAACGTTACAAAGCCGAAGAATTGTTTCCGATATTGCATTTGTCATAAATATTATTCAAGGCAAAATTGATTCTACATATCTTCGAAATAAAATATGCATCAATGTTCCTAATAGGCAGCTTAGATTTTATGAACCGTTATATGTACCATTTCATAGATCAAACTACATTAACTTTGATCCAATTAGAAGAATTTGTGCTGAGGTAAATAAGTTCTATGTTCACATTGACTTTTCTGATAATGTTGCTGTAACAAGTGGAAAGCTGATAAGATTTCTAAACTCAAATGCATACGTTTAATGTTGTTTTCATTTTTCTTTATTTTTGTAATTAAATTAAAAATGTTGCTCAACTGTAAATATTATTATGTTGATTAAATTAAATAAATAAATAAATAAATAAATAAAAATATCTAGTAGTTCTTTAATGAAGCGATGTTTCAGTTCAGGAAGACTGATAAAAATTCTAAATATTGATGCTTTGTATTCTAAATCGTTGACAATGTACACCGCCTATAACATTTTCAAAAAATATTTTGTGCACAAAAACAATTGGGAAGTTGCTAGATTTTGTAAAAACAAGATACGAAACTTTAGCTAAAAAATATTTTAAAAAATTCAATTACCGATATATCGAAACTAAGAAAATCGATAGGAAAACTGATAGTCCTGACCAGTCACTGTTTTACAGGAAGAATAATAAAATATCACTAATAATGGTTAAAAGTGGATTTTATCCCACATTGAAATATTTTTAAGGGGTTTGTTGAGCTTTCTGATGTTTTTTGTACATAACTTTTAGGATAACTTTAATGTTTTTTTTGCATTTAGAATTTGCACTCTATCAAAATTAGCAAGATAATATTACAATATGCCGATAAATTAAACACAAATTTAGTAATATTTTAGAAATAGTGGTATGCTTTTATTTTTCAATTTATAGTCTTCTATGGTTGATGCCCTAAATTAAACTGCTGAAATGTTCAAAGGTTTATTACTTTTTAATGAAGCAATGCTATAAAATACCTCTCTCTAACATTTGATATCCAAGTTTATAGCATAAATAAGTTTTTGTTTCTTTTATTATTTTTTTGCTATTTAATTTTGTCACGGCATCGTTATAATACATATTTTACAATAGTTTTCACTTACATTCATATGCAGCTCTATACATACGTGCAAACATATTTACACTAAAAAAAATAATTGTTTTGAATCACGGTGTCCATGGTCTATTAAATGTAAATACAGCTGCAATGTTTGAACATTATTGCTCGTAACTATTTATTTAGTGTGTACCAATGTTTGTTGTTATTATCAATATAAAAAAATTCTGTTATTAAAATGAAGTTTTAATCTTAAGAAATGTCCTTTAAAGTTGAGCATATTTAGTAAAGCCTAGAGTACTAGTTTATATTTCTATATACAATGTTTGACTTGATATAAGTTTAATAATCTCCGTGGTGACAAGTAATCAGCATAACTTTTATGTTGATATTTAGATATCTACTTAAATTTATAATACATAGCGTTTAAAACTATATGAATACAAATATATATTTAACGGAAAAGTCATGGAAAGTATTTAAAAATTTTCTTTTAACAATATTGTCACGAAAACATAATTCCCTTCCAATTCTTATTACCGACTTTGTGTGCTTAAGCCCCATTATCTCAATGACTTGATATTGATATGATAATAACAAACTTGCTACTTCAACTATTCTTTAACTCTTCACCGCCACAAGTGATAAAGGGTTTTCCTAAAATGGCGGTTTCAATTTGAAAAAAATACAAAATTATGTAAGGTATGGAAAAAAATATTATTTTTATATATTTTCTATTGAATATAAAATCATATAAATGTTTCTCGGTTTCACACGTTGGCGCTGATCCGAGAACTTTAATTTACAATGAATCTGATGATGAGGGCATAGGTTGATTGCGGCTTATTGACGTAGACCCACAACTTTAAAAACCTTCACAAGGTTATTTCAAGCTGGGACAAATCTTGCGATCTTGGTAGTCGATTAGCAAAAGCACTTTAATAAATATTTTTACAATAAAATTTTATAAAATAGACTTGCACAAATCATCTCTTAGCTGAAAAAGTTTTTGCATTTTAAGTAAAACAAAAATTAAAAAAATGTGTATGAAAGCCCATATGAAACGCAAAGAATCATAATTTTTGAAACAGAAAATAAGAGCTCATAACACACTAAATTAATCATAAAAACAGCAGTTTATTTATTAAAAACATAAAATTCGAGTTAAATCATGAAATAAAATTTGTTTACCCCCTTTTGACACATTGAACTCGTAAAGGAGTGTGAGATTTGACATAGTTAAAATTCACATAAAAACAAGAGAAGAATAATGAAATTTATGTGTTCTGTTTAGTATTTGGAAAGATATGAGCGTTAAAAATATACCCAGCAAACAAATAAGGATAACAATGATTTAAATAAATTGTAATTGAATTTCGGCCACTTGATGAAATATAAATAAAATAAAAAAGAATTGTGTAAAAAAAACAACTAAAAGTACTATATATTTTTGGTAATGCTGTATCTGATAACACCCTTCACTATCATGTGCATATTAGACAAAAATGTTTCCTTTATTTTTGTTCGCCGGAATCTTTGATTTTGAAGTTTTATATAAATAGCTGATTTCTACAAGTCAAGCTCTTCATTTGGTACCGACATTTATAAAGGTTAGAAAAAATATCCGGCATTTTGCCTAATAAGACGCCTTAGATTTTACATTTTTTCACAGTTCACTGTATTGTACAGGCTGTTTCATGTATTACAAATATTAAGAGGGTTATAGGGGGTACATTTCTAAATATATACTAGATTTAGCCATTTATAAATTTACTCTTTGCCATTTATAAAACTACTCTTTTTGTAGTAATGGTCATTATAAATTTTAAAGTCTTTTTATTTGGTACCCATATTGACTCTCTCAATTGCCTATAATTTGAAAAAAAAATCTATTTTCGTTTGTTAATTTAAGGAAAAATACCGAAGCAGTTGTATTTTGGTATCTTGTTAATCGATTTAGCTTTTCTCAGAAATAATTTCCAAGACTTGAGATTCTAATTTTGTGTGTGTGGAATGTCCAAAAATTATTTAGCAGCTTGAGAATCTTAATATATTTAAAAAAAATATATAGATTTCGAAATAATTTTTGCTTATTACTATGTCAGTTAGTGACTGAATTGCATAAAATTTTGCACGGATATCTCTATAGAAGCTACAAATAGTAATGAAAGTGTTGAACAATTTTAGTTTTTGTGGTAAAAATGTGAAAAAAAAGCATAGGCAGTTGTATTGAATTGCTCATATCTTCTCATGACGTTGATGCTGAATTTAAAAAGCGATTCATTTTCCAAAGATTAGTACCATATACAGCTGGATTTCAATCAACAGACGGACACACGGGAATTGCCTAATCGACTTCCCTATTCATAAGCTTTCAAAAATGACCTTATAAATAATCGTCGAAATGGAAAGTGGTTTTTAATATTTTTTTTTCGAACCAAAAATATGCAGATATGCAAAACTTACTTACCACCCAATTATAACTAACCATACCAAATCGCAAATCCGAATTGAGAAAACTTCATTTTCCACACTAGGTCCCTTTTGTCGGAGAAGGTCACACATATGCCATTTTCTTTATTATTTCGGACGCCATACTTGATTTGTTTGATTGTTTACATAATTAGCTGAATTCTACTAGTTCTTGGGTCGCAGAGAAATTTTACATCGGATGCTGCTGCGACATGGTTGGGTGGGCAAAACGGACGTAAACATGTTTAAAACTGTGTATTATATTATACAATTTTAAAATATACCTTTCCAAAAAATGTTCATAAAGGGATCGATTGTACTTTTATGGAAATTAGTTTGTAGTGATTACAAACTTATAATCAACAAATTGACTGAAGAGCAATTTGTTGCAGGGAAAAGGGGGTCGATTATAAGACAACAAGAGGGGATACATTGATTAAATATGAACAACAAGGGATTTGTTTCAAACAACTTACATTATTTTATTAAATACTTATATGGGTGGGAAAAGAGATCCTTTTGATGGCTATCGCCACGAACAAGCTAGTCGGAAACCTCACTGGGCCAAAACGGTTCGTAACATAAAGCCCTTTTATTTGATAACCATATTGATGGGGTTAAAAAGATTCCAACATTTTGTTTCTGACGCTATCTTGTATTTTAACTTTCTCAGTATTTACTGTATTCCACTAGCAAAGTCTTTTCATGGGTAAATACAAGATTTGTCCCATATATAAATTAACTGTACTCCATTTTGTAGTGGCGGCCATCTTAGGTGTAAAATTTTTTAGTGTAAAATATTCTGTTAGTCAATCCCTTTCTTTTGATTCCCATATTGTTCTTTTTTCTTGTCCAAAATCTAAAACAATCCATTTTCACTTGTAAATTTTAGGAAAAACACTAAAGCTTAGTTAGTTTTAAACCGATTTGTAAGTTTTTCTCAGCATTAGTTTTCGAGATTAAAAAAATTTTGCACTAATTCAATGTGAATAACATTTTTTATGAGCTCTTGTTCATAAGTGCAAATCGAAATTCAGAATAGTTAGCCTTAAATGATGTGCTTCAAAATATATGCAAATGCATCCAAAAAATCTTAAACAACTCATGTAAACAGACATAAGCTCAAGAAACATGGGTTTCTTTTCATCTACAGTGAATGCTTTCTTTGCACTTATTGGAATGAAGTGAATTCTGTTAATATATTCATATAAATACATACTCTCCAATGACAAGTTAATGTTAAAATCATGAATTTTTCACCTAAATTGAACCACTTTATCATGGGATAAGCTCATGCTTTCACTATTCTTTTGCATGTCGTGTTTCGTTGGGTTTTGGTGTCTCTTACATGTCCAAAAATTAATTAGAAGCTTGTATAACTTGACATATTTATAACAATATAATAATATCGATTTTTCCAAAATTCTTTAAGAATATCCCTAAAGGCATATTGTACTTATAAATAGTAATAAACGTCTCTATAAATCAACCTTCTAAACAATTTTGATTTTTGTGGTAAAAATATGGATATTTGCAAAAGACTGCTACCACTTATAGATCTGAGTAACAATTTCAACCAACATACAAACAGACGGATAGACAGACATTGCTTTATTGACTGCTAAGCTTTCAGAAATGAATATTGTAAACATTTCAAAAGGAATGACAAAGCTTTTTATACCCTTAGACACCACAGGAAGGGTATACAAATTGTAATTGCATATTAGCAGCCCGTAATAGATTAGATATAACTAGATTCATACCCTATAAGCAACGAAGTAAGCTTTTTCGCAACAAGTGGTGGTTGATGTCTGGATTATTTTCAATGGAGCTAACTGACTATTTTAACATTGCAATGTCTTCCGCAGTAGTCAATTGTCCGAATCTAGATGACTTTTAAACTAACTTTTAAGCTACTTAAAAGTTAGTTATACTATAGTAAATTTTTATAAATTGACTCCATTTAAAATAATTGTTAAAACTTTTTGTGAAATATTTTTAATATTTTATTAATAGTTTCTTTACAATTTTATTTTAGAAATATGTAAGAAATTAATATAATTTACTAAATGATTTACTGTTTTCAATAAATCATTCATCCATCTATATTTATTTTTTTTCACTTACTGAAATTTACTGAATTTCAGCATAAAAACGGCAAAACTGCAAAATATAAAATAAAAACAAACAAAAATAATCAAAACAAGTAAGAGTGCTATATTCGAATCTGAATCCAAATCTGATAATACCCTTCACCATCATGTACATAAGTATAATCCCACATTGTAGCTTAAACTATATTTCATGTTATACACCATTTTTTATTATTACTTCCGACGCCATCCTTGATTTGAATTTTTACGTAGTTAATTGTATTCTACTAGTCAAGCCCTTCAATTTGATACCCATTTTGATGAGGTTAAAAATTTTGATCCGTTATTTTGTTTTAGACGCCAACTTGGATTTTATATATTTTTTTTATAATTTACTGTATTCAACTAGTCAAGCCCTTTCATTTGATACCAATATTGAGGGGGTTCTAGAAGTTACATTTAAAAATACCAGATTTGACCCATTTATAAATTTACTGTCCGCCATTTTGTAGTGGCGGCCAACATGGATATCAATATTGACGCTCTTGGTTGTCTAGAAGCTGAAAAACATTGATTTTAGTTTGCAAGTTTTTGGAATACATAATAAAAAAAAATTTTTTTTTGCCCATAACTTTACCGATTAAAGCACGCTTTATCTAAAATTGTTCACGAATATCTCTAGAGGCATATTATAATTACATATAGTGACAAGGGTACCTATAAATTATTTAATGGCTGAAAAATTGTAATTTTGGTGGTAAAAATATGGGAAAAAACAGAGGCAGTCGTGTTTATTTGCTCATATCTCAGAAAGTTATGGGGCGATTGTGCTGAATTTAAATAGTGATTCGTTCCCGGATATTTGAAAAAGATTGATTCTATACCCACATCTGAGGAACATATGGTTGCTTCTTAAAGATTATTTCAACCAACACATGGTCAGACGGACAGATGGACAGACGGTCAGGGCTTAATCGACTTCTCTATTCATAAGCTTTCAGAACATATGTACTTTATGGGGTCGGAAATGAAAATTGTAGAAATTACAAACGGAATGACAAAGCTCTTGTGCACCACAGGTGAAGGGTATAAAAATACCGTTTAAAGTCTCTCAAAGCAAAATAAAAAAGGAACAAAAAAAAACACTCTTATGTATTCTTAAAATTTGGGTAATTTATGGATTACTTTGTAGTAAGCTGATAAAACCTAACTTAACTTTAAACTAAACGTGATATGACCATAATGCCACAATCATAGAAATCAAGATTCAATTGGTTTTCTATGGCGTTATGGCAAGTCACCTATAAAAAAAAAAAAACATTGTTGTTTATAAGTTTGGTTCAAACAGCTGTTTTGTATGGTTATGATTATGTCACATCTAATTTGAGATTTAAAGTGAGTCATGACCTGGGATGTGAAAAAGTACAACCAAAAAACTAATTGTTTTTGAATGATAATTCTGTGTCAAATATGTTAAATTAAACAACTGCAATCCCGCAACTTAAAATAACCCTCAGACAAATGTTAAATTTTTCCCCATATGTTTTAATATAATTTGGAAAAATAACTTATTGTAACTTATAATTTAACTCAATATACGAAATCCGATAAGGCCTTTAAATAATACAGAGAGAAATTTATATACAAGTTTTTATTTTAAAGGCAGATCAAATTTTAAAATTGTTTTCCAAAAAACTATAAATTTTTATATAAATACTGCTTTACAAGGTTTTAGTTTTACATACTTATGTAATACATATTGATTTGGTTGAAACATCTTTTTACTAATGTTCTTTTAAGTTTTTTATTTTGTTTAAATAAAAAGAACAATAAATGAGTAAGTTTGCTTTGCGTTTTTTTTCAAAATTGCTGGAGGTTATTTAACGATAAGAACAGAAGATTGTTTTACAATCTTTATTTTTAATCATTTTTTGTTACAGTATAACACAATATAGAAAAAATATATTTTGAGATTAGATTTTAATTATCACTATTAAATCTTTCAACTCAAGCCTAAACAAATTAAAATATTAGCTTGAAATAAAAGTTCAACAATATAAATTTAAATCACGAAGAATACAATGGCGGGGTTAGGATACACTTAAGTTAAAATTATACTTGCTTCTTCGTGGAAAAAAAATGAAAGGCGTAATCATCATTTTTGATTTTCTTAACAAATTATACAAAATGAATTTAACTTGCTGTAAAAATCTCTCAGTAAAAATATTTTTCTGTATATAAGTTTGTCATTACGTTTGTAATTTCTACAATATTAATTTTAGATCCTATATCCATTTATTCTGAATCCTTTTAGATAGAGAACTTTATTTAGCTAAGTCCATCTGTCCGTGTGTATTTTGAAATCAACATTTTAGAGTAGTTTTTTTTAAATATCTCAATGTTTATTTATATTCTCAATTTGACATTTGTTAGAGAAACAATATCTTTTTTACAATATATTTACATGTGTTTTGGAAAATATATACCTTAGTTCAATAATTTGAATAAGAAACAGGTTTCTAATCACGATATTTGATAGCTATCGAAATTTTACTCAAACGTTAAACTGTATTGGCTTGTGTGTAAAGATTTTAATAAGAATTTAATAAATTTTGGTAGTATTCGAACTTTAAATCGCGGTTTGTAAATATTTAACAGTACTTAAAAAATATAATATTAATAATATTTTTTTTTAAATTAAATTAAGCTTTAATATGAAAAAGTTTATTGTAGTAAAAAATATTGTAGTAAAAACTCCTAATGTGGAAATATTTAATGTTACATTGTAAGACTAAATTTAAGAAAATAAATCGGAGTTACCTAAAGAAAGTGATACATATTTTAGTATAAAGAAATAATTCAGTAGCGTCAAGGCATATCCATAAGGTATATGCAACGGCGAATTGATACAACAAAGCAACTTTTCATGGGATGTTTTATGTCAAGGCCAATTCGTATATCAGGGATGGAAAATTTGTTTTTACATATTAAATATAATAAAATTTGATTAAAAACAGTATAAAAATTTTTTAAACACATTATTAACCAAAATCACATTTCCTATCCCTGCATTAATAAATGAAATCAAAGCGAATTCAACCAATTTTGACAAAATGTTTCACAATCAGCTGGGCTGATAATTTCACCTGTATGAATTCGCCTTGAGTAGCGTTTACTGTTAACAGTGTTGCCAATTTAGCTATTTTATGGCTAGATTTAGCTATTTTTGAACACGCTTATCTAGAAAAGTCTGCTTTTAGCTATGACTTTTTTTTATACTTTTTTTAAGATACGGCTTAAAAAGGATTGATAAATGCTGTTATCAATATGAAGTACCACATAATTATCTTAAATTGATAGGATCTAAAGAAAGTTAAGATGACAATGACAATAACAGCGAGCTAGATGCTGATGACAATTGGTCATTTTAACGCCATTATAACAATTCTCGTACTTTATAACTAGTCAAAGATATATTAAGTATATTACAAACGGTCTTAGATTTGATTATTTTTCTTTTTAAACAAATTTTACTTATATTTTTATTCAAATATTGAAAACTTTCTATTTAAAATATTTAGCCATTTTTTAGCTTTTTTTTAGCTAGTTTCTAGCCATTTTTTTCCAGAATTTTAGCGATTTTTGCTAATCAAGTTCTGGCATCACTGACTGTTAATAACAAAATAATAAATTTTTTGTTATAAAAGTACACAAAATTGGTGGTGGGTATAAAAAATTCGGCACTGCTGAATGTAGTGCTCTTACGTATTCATTTTAAAATAATCTTACGAAATACATTTTGTATAAACTACAGTAACATGCGTGCTTTCAACTACAAACTGATGGTTTTAACCAAATCTCCTTTGGATATCAATTCTCGTTCTATAAAACAAAAAGAAATTTATACAGTAAGACATCATATGATACGACCTATAAAAAGTTGAACGTTTTCGAAAATATATAACTTTAACTTGATGATCATTTTTAGGAATTTTCAAGATATAAGTAAATACACAGTATGCGGGGATGTATTTTGTGAAACGCTTTGAAAACTTATTGTAATTAAAATTATTTAAAACGAAGTGGGATATAACATAATAAAATTATTCCTTCTACAAACATTCCTATTAGCAAGTTAGTACTAAGTTCTTGTCGAGATTATGGAAAATTTGTTGGAAAACTATTTTCAATTTTTGTCTGAAATTGCATTCTTGTTCACATAGTGAGACTCTGCTTACGAAACTTTGTTTTGTACCGTTATAACCATACTACTTAGCGAATGAAAAAAATCAAACGAGAATTGCATGTACAGCAAACATTGTACTCTTTTCCATTCTTCATTCCTCTTTAATTCACAATCTCAAAAGATAAAAAAATCTTCCTTTATCTTTTTAAATTTGATGGGTTGCTACTACAGTTATAAAAGCTGTTAAACAGCAGAAAGGTCTTGTTAAAATTTTCAATTTCCCAATAAATTTTATATTAATGAATTATTTTTTTATGTATGAACTTTAACTCTAACTTTAACTTATAATATTAATAAACATTTCTTTCTATCGCTCAAAATACTATTTTCTTCTAAATAAAGATTCAGTTCTTTAGTCCACACAGATTTAATTATCAATTTACGAATGGTGAAGGGTATAAAAGTTTTGTCACAGCCGAATATAGCATTCTAATTTGTTTTATGTACACTTAAGTACGAGTATTTATGGTTTGAGTTTGTAAATATTTTACAGGAAATAAAAAAAATAATAAAGGAAACAATAGTTTTTCATACAATTAAAGCTCATGATAAAGGTGATGAAGCAGTGGTATGTTTATTTATTTTGCTGTTTAAAGACAATATCAGAACAGTAATAAAACCATTGAAAAAAAAATAAATAAAAACAAACAACAATTGTAAGAATAAAAAGAATTTGCAATGCACGCCATTTTCTTGATGACTTTCGACATTTTGAAAGGATTTGTAAAATTTTACAGTGGAACGTGTGTTTTTTTTTTTAGTTTTAAGAAAAACATAATATTTTATTATTGTTATTATTTGCTTAATTCAAAACCTGTCGAGGAGTCGCTACTTTCCTAGTTAATATGTATTTATAAGACATTCTACAAATATAGGTAATTAATGAATAAATTATCTAAAATGCTTACAACTCTAACAATAGGCTGTGAAATTGGCAATTGTATATTAGATTTTATATATCGATAATCCCAAGTAGAAAGGCCCTAACTCGTATTTTTTACAAAATTGAGTTTTCAGTGATTCCAATAGATTTCACACAAATACACCTTGACACAAAATTAATTGGAATAATATAAAAACCAACAGTTTTATAAACAATTTTAAAAAATAAATTTTATTAATTTAATACAGTTTCTGCTACGTTTTTGTCTTCTCCATTAAAGTTACTATTATTTGAGTTAGGACCTTTCAACCTGTGACCAATGATTTGTACTCGTACATAACGTCTTAATTTCATTTTTTTGCTTAGCTAGTAATGCCCTGCTAATAAAGTGAAAACATATAGTTACATATATAGTTTACTGTGAATACATATATAGTTAAAATAATTTATCTGTAAACAAAAAATTTAATTTAATACTTTTTTTAAATATTGAACATAATGAAGCATATTGTTTAAATAATTTATAATTTTTTTATTTTTTAGAGGAGGTAAACGGAAAAAATATTCCTAAAAACAAATACAGAAATGTAAAAAAAACATGCATTTGTTTTTGTATATGCTTGCAAATGTCAAAAAATTGTTGTATATTTTTCTATAATTTTTAAAGACTTTAAAGCATTAATTTTACTTGCTATGCTTAATCGACTCCTCTATTCATCAGCTTTTAGAAAATATATAGTACTTTATGGGGTCGAAAATGAAAATTGTAGAAATTACAAACGGAATGACAAAGCTATGTATGTATACCCTTGTGCAACACAGGTGAAGGGTATACAAATTTTTTTTGCGGAATTATGTTTAAAATTTTGACATTAAACACTATTCAGCTAAAAATTGGATATACATATGTATGTATGTTTATATATGTTTTACATTTGTGTGAGGGTTAAAACGACTTTTAGGTGAGAGCCTTATATGGGAGCTCGGGCAGTGATAAACCGATATTCAATACATTATATGAAACTTATTTGTAGCAATTTTTGCTAGATCATTAGGAAATTTAGTAAGAGTGCAATATATTGCCGTATAATTAAATAGTTAAATATTTTCAGTCAAAAACAACTTAAAATAAAACAAGTAACAGTGCTATATTCGGCCGTGCCGAATCTTATATACCCTTCACAACGTGTAGTCATGCAATAACAATTGTTTGTATCCCCATTCATCTCATATAAAATACGTACATACTTTTAAAAAACATACCATTGTAAAATTATAAATTGAGTTTACGTATGTATGTGTTTCCAAAAAAAAAAATAAAAAATTACAAAAAAAAAAAAATAAAAACAAAAACAATAATAAAAAATACAAAAATACAAAAAAAAAAAATACTAAAAATGTAAATATTTAATATAATAAATAAGGAAATAAAATAAATAAAAAAAAATTTTTTTGGCTCAGCTGGGATTCGATGCCACGTTTGATCTAACGAGTATATGTGACAGCGCATAGAGAAAGGGACCTAAGGAAAAAAAAAACAATTTTCACTTTTTTTTTGTTGTGGACAACATCTGAGCATCAAATGAGACCGATCCCATGCCCCAAAAGTGTTCCCTCCCAGAGATATGCGCGTTTTATAAAAGTGAAGTGAACGATTCTAAGCGCAAATAGAAAGGGACCTAACGGTAAAATTTATTTATTTTCATTTTTTCCCCTACTAAATTAACAGAGTTACTTGATTTTACGAAACTACACAAAATTTATTGTTTTCCTTATAAACAATTTAAAAAAAAATAGAGAAATCATTTAATCTTTAAAATGGCTCTCCTGAACAAAACCTGTTTTTACCCTTAGGTCCCTTTCTCTATGCGCTGTCATATATATGTATGTTGTTGTTATGATTGTGAAAAAAGGAGGTGGTCGTGGATTTTGCTCATATCTCAGAAAGTTATGGAGCGATTGTGCTGAATTTCAATAGCGATTCATTCCTGGATATTTCCAAGAGATTGATACCATATAGAGATCTAAGGAACATGTAGTTGCTTCTAAAAGTTGATTTCAACCAACACACGGACAGACGGACAGACGGTCAGTGCTTAATAGACTCCTCTATTCATAAGCTTTCAGAAAATATATACTTTATGGGGTATATATGACAAAGCTATATATACCCTTGTGCACCACAGGTGAATAAAATAAATTAAATAAATAAAATAGTTTAAGTTAGTCTATGTGCATATTACTGGTGCTAACTTACATCAATAGACCTTAATCAACATTTTTGGAAAGGCTTAAGTTTTATAAGTTTCACTTTGAAGTAAAGAGAGGTATTATTCTCACCTTAATTCTGTATCTTCTTCTTCTTAAAATTGTATTTTCTTTAGAACTTGAACTTACACTTTAAAATTTTTTGCTATAATTTATTATTTTATATGTTGCAATAGGGAAAAACTGCTTACGTCTATTTTTATAGATTTTCAGGAAAGCACTGTAAAATTTTTGAATTAATTATTATAAATTAAATCCCTTTAAAGTGAATACCATTATATGAATTATGTGCCGTATAATTTAAAGAACATAACGGGTTTCGTATATGTAGTTAATTTATAAATTAAAATAATAATTATAATGTACGTTGAAAAAATATATGCAATATGTTTTTACGTAACACCTTTCTGTAAAATTGTTTTAAACAGTTGAAAATTCGCTTGTTGGTAACAAATATATTGGTAGCTTTATTATTAAAAAAATATATTCCAAAAAAATATTTTTTAACAAAATATTCCAAATAATATTTAAAATTGTAAAGTATGTACTCTTATAAAAAAAAGTCAAAACAAATAAAAAATTAATCAGCTGTTTGTGGATATTGTTTAAATGTCATTTAGTACCACTGTAAATAATTTGCTTTTTGAACATAATTTAAATTACTTAATTTGTCGTTAGTCTAAATAGGCAAAAAGACTCTCAAATATTTGTTTTCTTATTGTGAATCCATATCTTGTCCCACTGTTAATTTCGTTACTTTAAATACTAAAATGTTGGTAAAATATTGACTTGAATGAATGAAACTATAGTTTCCTTGAATTTGAATGAAATGAAAATAATAGCAACATCAAAAGCAGAATAAAACGTCAGTACTACTTTTTTCTACATATTTTATGTTGCACATGAATAAATCAAATTTTAGTTCAATTTTTACCACAGTCCTGAATAAACAAGCCACAAAAAAACTACGAGTAGCAATAAAATAAAATAAATAAAATCAACAAATTCACATTATAGAAATATATATGTACAAAAAGAATGTGGAAAATTGCAAATAAAGCCGTTGTGGTATATAAACCAATTAAATTATTATTTTTACTATTAAAAATAAAAATTGTACATCATAAGCAAAATTTAAGTAAAACACTAAATAGTAGTTAATTCATTATTTTTTAATATAAATAATATTAATTAGTTAGCAATTTTTATCACAATTTTTCAAAAATAATAATTTATTTTTACATATTCTTTTATAATTGGACGTGTAAATATGAAATGTTTTTAATAAAATATATTTTTCTTTTGATAATAGATCTTAAACTTATTTGTAACTGTAAATACATATTTAAATAAAATACTCTTTTATATAATTTCGTTAATTTAAAATGTTTAGTGCATTAAGTTTTAGCCAGTTATTGTTA
The DNA here is from genome assembly GCA_941918925.1 of Phyto melanocephala. Classification (NCBI taxonomy): domain Eukaryota; kingdom Metazoa; phylum Arthropoda; class Insecta; order Diptera; family Rhinophoridae; genus Phyto; species Phyto melanocephala. Next base: position 67,097,897 of record OW799237.1, read on the forward strand.
ATTATATGATTTTAAATGGCCCATACTTTACCTTCTGACATGGAGGCCAAAGAGACAATAAGTGTTTGTTCAAGTTCGAGATTTGAAGACAATGACTGTGGTGTTGATCAGGTAACATTGTCGACGGAAAACTGACTATTTTATTTTGAAAGTTGCATGATTTCTGTTTTCTTTTTTAACGTAATTTGTTTACATCCTTATTCTGAACTTCATTACGGTAACTTAAATTATCATATAAAAATTTTTAATTTTTAAATTTATTACATTTTTGTTACAGATTGGATTTTTTATTTTTAAACACTTTATAAAGTAGTTAGATTTTAAGGTATTTTAGAAAATTTTTTATCAAATGTGTGTTATTAAGTATCTTTAAAAAAAAACAAATTGCAGGGATGCACTAAACTAAACACATTATGAATAATTTATTTAAAACTTTGCACAAGGATGAAATTTATAAAAAAAGACAATAAATAAATATTTTGAAATAAATAATTCAAATAACAAACCGGAATTTTTCATAAATATTTAATTACAGGCAAATCTCGGTATAACGAGTTACGCTTTAACAAAATTTCTGTGTAACGAACGTTTTAATTTGGCTACCTTATATTGCGAATATAAAAAAACGTTTTCACTCGATATAATAAATGGCAAGAAAAAACCAGAAGAAAAAACAAAACAAAATCATCATAAGTAATATTGAACATTTTAAATGCTTCAAAACAAGCTTGTTAAACGTAACGAACGATGGAGTACCGTTACTTTTTTGTTTAATAACTTGTTTTAAGACAAACTTCCTTAAATTGTGCGCGTATTAAAGTGAAGTTCAAATTGGAAAAATAAAAAAATTCGTAAAAAGAAGAGTAGCAATTTTGGTCGATTTTAAAAGGACACAAGACTTTAGAAATTTCAGTGAAATAAGGAATACCAAATTTATCAATATGTTCATTAAAGAAAATAGAAGCAAAAATTTTTCCTAATAACTCCCGATAATAGACCTAGTCAAACTTCTGAGCAACAATTGGTAAAAACTACTAGCGGTTGTAACATTTTGTCGATATTTATGCCTCCTTGTATTACTTACGCCTCTTGCCCATGTGAAATTTTTTTATCATGTTATAAAACGTAGCTGTTACTGTTATTTGTTGTAAAACTAAAAACACTTAATATTTGTACATATTTATATGTTTTAGCTGTATATATAATTTTTTGTTAATCTTATAAGAGGAAAAAGTTGAAAACAAACTAGGCGATATAACGAATTTACCGATATAACAAATGGACCTGATATTATATAGTTCGATATACCGGGATTTGCCTGTAGTTAGATTTTTACACAGACTTACAAAGATTTATTTTATTAATTATTTGTTGAATTTAAAACTTTTTTTTAGTGTGTATCGTTTTTCATATATTTACTGCTATAGCTTCTTAATGTTATCGATTGACTTTTAATAGTCTTGTATTTTTCTTCGCATCAAGCATACACAAGTACATATTTGAAAAGATATGGCATAGTTTGACCAATTTTTTTTTTTAATTTTCTACCGAAAAGTAATAAAATAATTTAGCCAATACACTGGATCATGAATTGAAATATTTTTTATTATACTCGTACATATAAATATACATAAATCGCATTTAGGTTCCAATACGTACTGTTTTTAGCAGAACATGTAGTTTTTTTCTTCAACTGTACTGGTTTATGCACAACACCGAAAACAGTACGCATATGTACTGATTTTTTTACTATTTGCACTGTTTTTGTACTATTATACCCTTCACAATAAGTATAAGGGTACATATAGGTTGGTCATTCCGTGTGATTTTACTACAATTTTCATTTCTGAAAGCTTATGAATAGGGTAGTCATTTAAGTGCTGTTAGTCTGTAAGCCTGTCCATGTATATGCCACTTTCAAGACCTGTGTAAGAGACCAAAATATCAGAAATATTCGGGAGCACATCGGTATTAAAAAAATCAGACAAATTGCTCTATAAACAACAGAGAAAAAACCTAGACTACCACGTCCTTTCACATTAGAACAAACTGTCGACCCAGTTGACAAAAAAAATTTTTTTTATTGTTTTATATAATTTTTTATATTATTTAATTTTTTTTTAAATTTTTATTTTTTTATACATTTGAACATAAACGATAGAAAATACAAATAATAAATTAATTAAAATGAAAAAATTTCAAGATATATGTACATATAAAAACCTACTGTAAATTGCATGTCATATCATTTTTTCTCTGCTTGCACTAAAATTGCACTAAACTGAACCACTTCATCATGTGTTTTTGCATTCACTATTTCTTTTGCATTCCTTTTTTGCTGGGTTTTTAAAAACCAGTATGCAGTTCTACCTGAATTGTTAGCAATATATTTTTTATTTTCATTTACACTGAAAAAATTATTTCATCGTTTATAATTTGTGCAAATTGATGACAGATTTTTAAAGTAAATTTGGATTATTTTGACAGCGTTATTTAAGCGTTAATTTATTTGTGATGATTTACCAGAACAATGTCAAATGGTGTGCCCAGTACGATAATTCGTTTGACAGCTAACCGTTTAAAAGTAGAATAAGATTTATATACATTTGGGTAATTTCGCCTCAAGTGTACCAACTTTTGAAGGGATGAAATTTGGACCAAAGTTAGTCCTATTGAAAGGGGATCAAAATTTGACATTTTGGCCAAGTAGTAGTTTCTTCTCATCCCTGTAACTTATTACCTAATGCTCTCAGCAAAATTTGTCCCAAATAGTTTAGATAGCTATTTCTTCCCTTTTTTTTGCTCAAAAAAAGCGTAGGGCTTTTCCTTTAAGAGCTTTAAGGTCTCTTATTGGGATGCGAGTGGGATGTCTATAAAAAAAATGTTTGTCACTCAGTACAAAGATTTTTATATGCACTATTTTCAGTTATTTCCTATTTGTGTGCAAACGTTTCTAAAACCTTAAAAACGAAACATTTACTAAGAAATAAGACAAATTGGCCTTTTCAACGGTATGTAACATACCTAATTAAGCTTCCATACCTTCTATACTTTATTACTAAAGTTTGAAAATTTATTTCTTTTTTATTTATTTGTAATGATAATTAAACTGATATATAATAAAAATATTAATAACATAATCGATTTTAATCTTAGCCACATTAAATCCATTTATATATGTAGTTACTATTTTTGATACACTTGAGGCGAAATGACCCATATAAGTATATAAAATCAATTTTGCATTTGTTGAAAACTCAGAATCTAAGAAGCAGTAAGATCTATTAGGCTAAAAATTTTAAGATATATTGATCGACCCTGTTATGATTAAAACTTATTTTTTTTTAGTATATAAAAGTTTTTCTCGATCGATACATTAAGCAATTATGTGAGAAATACAATGTGGTCTGGGTTAACCTGCAGAAGTAATAATATAATTTTATGTAAAGTAGCAAGTTTATTTAGAGAAATTTCCAAATATAAAATTTTTTTGAATTATTCTCTTCAATTATATTAAAATTTATCTATAAAAGGTTAAATTATTAAAAAAAGTTGTGTTTTTTATAATTCTTTGGATGTTTTTGCTAATTACTCCAATTAAATTATTAATAAAATCGGTACTTTTTTATTTGAGTTCATTAATTTTGGCAAATAAAGTCTAAATCTACAAAAAAATCGATTTTGAGTATTATTTGTTAAATAGGTTATCGTTTAAGCTGACGTTATGGATTTTTAATAAAAAATTTTTTCTACTTAATATTATTTAGGTATATAAAACTTTGCTATTAATAGAAAATTTATCGAAATTTCGTAAAAACAAAGTATTTAAAATTATTGAGAGAGAAAATAGATTATTGTTTAATTTGTGTTGCTTTTTATATAAAAAAATAAAAACTGTTGTATGACCTTAGGCTTGGATAATTAAATATAAAAATATTTTAAATTATTTGAAATCTATTCGCTTTCGCATGAAACCCATGTCATATCTTTGTTTCTACAACAGTTTACATACATACATACATACATACATATTTATTAACAAATGGTGAGTTGAAAGTGCACTTTAAATAAATAGCAAAGCTCCCAAAAGTTTTTTTTTTTTTTATTTCGCAAATTTAAATATGCATGTACATACTATATATATATATATATATATCTGTACACGTATATAATTCTCCATTTTTTATATTCATAGTTAAATCGTGCGTCTATAAAACCTAAAACTTCAGGAGCCGATTCCGGTGGAGGAGATGCTGATGATTTTGATGCCTGGGTAAAATCACGACAACTTTCAAAACCCGAAGAACAATTAGATCTAACCGAAGCTGAATTAGCTGAAGAAATTACTAAAGTTCTAACACCCACAAACACCAATGTCGTTCATAATTTAGTTGTGTATAGTTTCAAAGATGAAGCATTTGTACCGGTTAGTTATTTTTTTAAAACGACTATAATTTGATAATCTAACAACAAAATTTTTTATTCAACAATAGATACCTCCGGCTGGTAACACCGTTACCCTGCTTAAATATGAAGGAACTTCATTGCATATAGACTCAGAGGAGGCAAAATTGCAAATGGAAGAAAGTGGAGAGATTGGTAATGTTGGTTTTCAGAAAGACGTATTTTTATATCCGCCACCAAAAAAATGGTGGGGGTATAATGGAAAATAAATGTGACACGTCCACCTCCCATACAACGTGTTACCTCAAATTCATATAATATTTCTATGAATAAAGATTTTGGAAAAAGAAAGGACTAAACTCAGGTCTTTTTTTATGCGGTAGATGCGTTCTGCATAAAACCGCATAAAAAAAATCGCATAAAAAAAGACTCTAGCTCCATACAAAAACTAGGGATACGTTCCGGAATTAAAAAAAATCGCATAAATTAAAATTAAAGTATTAAAAATGTACCAAATTCGCATAAAAAAGGAAATTTCATTTTTTTTTATGGCTCTGACTGATGATTCGCCTAGTTTAAAGTGGTCTGCCAAAGCTTTATTTTTAGCTCCATTTGCTAAGTGGTCAAAAATTTCGATTTTGGTCTCTAAAGAAATCGATTGTCGTTTTTTCTTATTTTTCTCCATATTAATTTCTTAAAATCGAATCTAAAAATTTTATGTTAGCATTGAAACCATAAAAAAATTACACTTACTTTTTGGAGCGAAACTGTAACACCTTCGATAATTAAAATTTAAAAATCTCTGTAAAATTCCACCACAATAAATATTTTAAATTTAATGCAAAACTCAACTGTCAATGACTAAACTGCAAACGTACGTTAGAACATTTCTTCGTCGCCTGCTTACAAAATCTACAAACTTTACAGAAAGCACAAACCTTAACAGAAATATCAAAGCCCAGTGTTATCAATTATCTAAATATTATTTTTATATAAAAAAAAATTGAATATTTGAAAACCGCATAAATTCAAATTCGCATAAAAAATAAAGCATAAAAAAAGACCTGAGTGTATATTAAAATATCTAAGTTGTATTCATTAGCAGAAACAACTTTGACAAGCCTACTATAACGCCCACTTTTCACGTTCTCTACTGTTAATGAAATTTAAAAGCTCATAAAATGGACAAAATTAGAGGAATGATGATGAAATTTGCTACGTATATCTTTTTAGTCAATGTCATTGTTATGGCAGAACATTTAGGTGACACGCCCACTTTAACGCCTACCTCTCATATAACGGTTTATGTTAAATGCATATAATTTCTCTATGGACAAAGTTTTTGGATGAATGAAAGAATATATTGAAATATCTAAGTTGTATGTATAAGCAGAAATTTTATTGACACGCCTACCTTAACGCCTACTTTAACGCCCACTTTAATCGAAAGACTACATTTACGAAAACATTTTACTCGAAGTTATAAAAAGAAAGTGATACATATTTTAGTAAAAAGAGATCATTTCATAGCGATTACCTTTAATAACAAAATAATAAATTCTGTGCTATAAAAGTACAACAAATTGGTGGTGGGTATACAAGATTCGACACAGCCGAATATAGTGCTCTTGTTATTATTATTATTAGTATTTACGGCTCTTATCATTGCAAGATTTGTAAAATATTTTGAAAAACTATTGAGAATGTAAGGTAGTATTTTTTTTTCGTCTAGCAGGCGTATATAGTGGAAATCCAATATTTTTTGTTTTCCTCTTTTAGGTAAAACATTTAAAATGTAAAATTCAGGGTCATCTAAAACATTTATTTTTTAAGTAATCACATTTTGTATACTGGAGTAAATGATACAAGTTATACCTAATAAAAATGATTATAAAATTAATATTAATAAAAATAATATTAATTTCGTAATTGAAATCCATATTTATTTATTCCGTGTTACTATTGAAAACTTTGCAAACATTACAACGAAAACAAGTAACAGTGCTATATTCGGCCATGCCGAATCTTATATACCCTTCACAACGTGTAGTCATGCAATAACAATTGTTTGCTCACCATTCATCTCATATCAAATACGTACATATGTATATACTGGTTAGAATAAATGTGGCATCGAATCCCAGCTGAGCCAAAAAAATTTTATTTTATTTAATATATTATTTATATTATGTTATTATTTTTTTAATTTTTTTAAAAAAAATTTTAAAAAATTTTTAAAATTTTTTTTTTAATTATTATAAAATTTTTTTTTTTGTAATTTTTTTTTATTATTTTTTTTTTATTTTTAATATTTTTTCTTTTTGTAATTTCTTCTTTTTTTGTATGGTTTTTACATATATTTATGTATGTATGTTGTTGTTGTAATTGTGTAAAAAAAACGAGGTGGTCGTGGTTTTTTGCTCATATCTCAGAAAGTTATTGGGCGATTGTGCTGAATTTCAATAGCGATTCATTCCTGAATATTTCCAAGAGATTGATACCATATAGATATCTGAGGAACATATAGTTGCTTTTAAAAGTTGATTTCAACCAACACACGGACAGACGGACAGACGGTCAGGGCTTAATCGACTCCTCTATTCATAAGCTTTCAGAAAATATATACTTTATGGGGTCGGAAATGAAAATTGTAGAAATTACAAACGGAATGACAAAGCTATATATACCCTTGTGCACCACAGGTGAAGGGTATAAAAATAAACTTCATCATATAACTGTACTATTTTTATAAGTTCACAAAAATACTTATTACCGCCGCACAGTGGCGCCTTTTGACTTTTTTCGTTGCAAAAATCATAACTTTTGAAGTAATAAAGATATTTTAAACATTTAAAAAGGTATTGACAGAGGACACTTTAGGCTTTAAAATAATCTTTACAAAATACTGCTAGAGGTACAGGGTGCTCCAAAAATTTCGGTTAAAATAGGATAATTTTTCTAGTTAAATGTTAACATGTTTTTTTAAATATAAGTTTTATATTTGTATCGCAAATACACATTTTTATACACTTTTAATATTTAAATCTAAGTAAATTTATATGAAGTAACTAGTTTAACCCGGTGCGTTTTGCAATGCACATTGTTCAAATCCGAAAGTTTAGAAAAAAGCAATCTAATATGACATTAAGCCAATATTAAATTTTTTTATTTCTATTACAGAAACACATTTTTAAATTTATTTTAATAAAGACTTTATTAATTTTTAGTTTGGCTTTAGTTCATTTTTATTATTAAATTTCTAATCATTAAATGAAGAAATCAATTTTTATTTGTGATAATGAAAGAATATATTGGAAAAGTAAGTTTTAATCCCGACACCAGCCGAGTGGAATGCATTTTCGAAACCAGCTACGGTTTCATCATCAGCACTCTTTAATCGGAATGTCTTAGTGTTGGATGTAAATATCATCTATTTAACTCACAAGTTTATACGAAATTTCACATACATGTGACGTTGGTATGGTACTGACCCAACTTTCCGTTGAATAACTGACTTAACAAAAAAACATGTATGATTGAAAAATGTTGTGAGGATCACAACCAACAAAAAAGCTTTCATTACCATCAGACTGATGGTTTAAAGCAAGAATAAAAAATGTGATAATTGAATAGAATAACAAAAAAGGGGAAAAAGCTTAAGTTTGGTAAATTTCGTTCTCACTCACTACAGCAAAGGATATGAATATGTATGTGAAGTTTAATTCACAAAATCAAATTTCGTATAAACTTGTGAGTTAAATAGATGATATTTACATCCAACACTAAGACATTCCGATCAAAGAGTGCTGATGATGAAACCGTAGCTGGTTTCGAAAATGCATTCCACTCGGCTGGTGTCGGGATTAAAACTTACTTTTTCCAATATATTCTTTCATTATCACAAATAAAAATTGATTTCTTCATTTAATGATTAGAAATTTAATAATAAAAATGAACTAAAGCCAAACTAAAAATTAATAAAGTCTTTGTTAAAAAAGTTCAACAATAAAATAAGAAAATTAATTTTAATATTAATATATTTATTTATGCTATAGATATAATGTTATTTAGTACATATTTTATTTAGCTAGAATAATTGGTTTTTATGTATTAGTTAGTTCTCTTTGAAATAGTCATAAACATTTGGAGCGTTATCTAATAGATTTAACATATCGGGGCTATAATTATATTCTTCCAAATCCTTTCGAGATCTTATCTTATGTCTTCGTGATGAAATTAGTGGGTCTGAAGAGGCCACCAACATATTGAAAAAGTCCGCATTCTGTCTAATCCGTGAAATTTTGCAAGTATTCGTGTATCTAAATTTTTTGTAGTCTTTGTTTTTGCATTCCTGGGCTTCTTCTGACAACTCTCCAATCGGTTAGCATTGATATTCAATTAAACTTTTACCATGAGCCAAAATCTTATGAACCGTAGGAGTAAGTTTCTTCTCAGGGTACATTTAAGCTAAAAGTTGGGCAGTTTTTGATGCATAATCATCAAACTTTGGGCCATTTACCATTTCTCTATAGTTTATAACATTTAGGATAACTGCCAACCTTTTTATAATATTTTTGTCGACCCCAGTAATTCGGGCTGTTACGCGGACCGGATGATCCATCACATCCCCACTTATTTATCAATGTAAGCCTATCTGGAAGTGATACTGCTTCCTCTTCAGGCAAACTTTCAATAAGGCGTTTGGCTGTATGATCCATTAAGTCTTGCAGTTTTACCTCTACCGATACTTCAGTAACCTTTACATTAGGTGGCACTGCTTCTTTTTTGGCAGATGTAATCTTTTTGTATCCAGGAAGAATACTCCCTTTGATTCTCTGCAGTCGATCTGGGCTTGCAAGTACCACAGCTTTTGTAATGTCGGACCTTGATTTATCTTTATCTTTTACAAGCTTAATACATAATGCTTCTGAAAGATGCGATTTAGATATATCTTTTGTGGCATTTTTAAGTTTACGTTTTCTTGTGTACACTCGTTTAAAGTTTTTGCTGGTCTTCCTCTTTTACTGTCAGAGGATGTATGTGGTTCTTCGATGTTTTCAAAAGTTGTAACTCCATTTAGACAGTCTGGGTTGTTTTTCATAAATGCTTTTTTCGTACGGTGTGAGGTAAGCAATTTTTTTGAATTGTTAGGAAAACGAAGTGAATTTTGCTATGAACATCCATTTCGTTGTATCCTGGTAAATCGTGTAGTTTTTCCACAATAGCACAATAGCATTTTCATTATCTGAGTTTGTGAATAACTCCAACAATTCTAAATTGGTAAATGACATTATCGCACTTTAAAATAAAATTGTACAAGTTCTGTTACTGATCACTAGTTTTAGAAAGTTAAAACCTTACTGGCTGCATTATACAATTGCGGTTTAATTTGTACCCAAAAATTAAAAAAAAAGGGTTTCAACTACCTAATTTGAGCAAAAAAAAAATAAACTGGAATATATGTATACCTACAGTTTATATTTTATTCACTTAACTACCTGCCTACTTTTATAACAGGTATTTTTAAATTGAAATAAATAAAACAATTGCAATAGTTATGCCTACCTGATTGGCAGAGCATAATATTGTTTACTATTTAAGGAGAAGCAATAAAATATGCAACAAGTAACTTTGGAAACCCTTTTTTATTTCTTTTCACATTTTGCACACATCTTTGTTACATTCTTTAAAAATGAGAAACAATTTTTTCTCGTTTTCGCTATGAGGTTGTAACAGTTTTCTTCTTATTTCACCTACAGCGGCAACCTACGGCAGCCAAACTTAGTTATATTATTTCCAGTATTATGTAGCAAATATGCTCAGAAAATATGGGCGAGCCCATTTTTGACCATTTTTAGATATGCTCTATTTTATTTGTAAAAATGACCTAAATATAGGGTGTCTGAAAAGCGGCTACTGCCGAAAAAGTAGGGCATCTGCTGAACATTTTACTACTTATTTTAATTAAAAGCCAACATACCTTAAAAAAATACCAAAAAAGTGGTAATCAAACGCCAATGTTTCAGACACTTTAATTCTAAAGTGCATTTATTTTTCAAGATCACCCTTTTTTTGCTTTTTAAAAAATTATCGACTTTGAGCAGCTCCACAAACTATAATTTTTATGCAATTAAGGAAAACGTTTTTGAATTGTGATCAGTAAGTAGTTCCTTATAAGATGTTTTCATTCGTTTCACAAAATTTTGTCATGAAATTTTGTATTTTTGCCACGGGTTTTAGGAAAAGGCGCCACTGTGCGCCGTTGTCATTACTGTCGTCGACAAACTATTAAACTATATTTTTAAAAACTTTTATCATAGACCATCTTACCATTCAACGTTGAAGTAACAACTATTCATAAATAGTTAATTTTTGACAATATCGTGAAAAACACATTGAAATAACTTAGTTAAAAGCGATAGAGTGCTAAGAAACTGATTAACTCATTTTGCGTTTTTTTTTTTTTACTTAAACTACTTTCATAATTAAGGGCACATATATGTAATAATCGGAACAGTAGTTCCAGCTTAAATTGTTTTCTTTATCAATTCTAATATTTTCTTTTTGTTAATAATGCTTGCAGGTTACCCTTTGCCAGCCCCTCGTTATTCGGTTCAAGAAATAGAGCATCATAAATCTGATGGTGATGCAGAAGGGGATGAGGGAGGCATAGAAGGCGAAGATGTAGCCGATGACGCTGAAGCAGCAGAAGGTGATGAAGAAGTAGGTGAGGAAGAGGAAGAAGGGCGAGATGAAGTAGAAGAAACTGACGTGCCTGAAAAAGAAGCTGAAGAAGTAACAGAAGCAGCAGCTGCAGCTGTTCCCACATCTGGAAAAAAACGTAAACTAATAAACCAATTTAATTTCTGCGAAAGAGCTGCACTAACATTTAGCAACCCCAAAAGAGTAACCAACAATTTTTGCCAATTGAAAATATTTAAATATTTAATTACATTTTTTTTCTCTTAAATTGAGTTAAGAATGTTGAAACACAAACTATACCACCACCCCGCTCTCAGTATGGTTCTAACGTTTTGCAATGGGTCATCTATGATAGTTATCTGGAGGACTTTGAAAAGCAACAAAAAGAAAAGGAAAAAAAAGAAGACAAAAAAACTCATCGCAAAGATGAGGGTAAGGCGAGCAAACAGGATGTACGCACCCAAATGGCTGAGGAAATCAATCGGAAATATTTAAAATGTTGGCAAATTTTAGAACGTATGATTAACCAGAATATTTATAGAGATATAGCACATGATTATCGCTACTGGGAAGATCCAGCAGATGAATATCGTGAAACTGAGGGTACTTTATTGCCTCTGTGGAAATTCAACTATGAACGTACCAAGAAAATGAATGTAACCGATCTAATGTTCAATCCACATTACTATGATCTCTTTGCTGTATGTTTTGGATCACGTGAGTAGATTGTTCTAAATAAATAACATATTAATCAGATAAATTAATTATCCTCTTTTTTTAATATTCTAGTATACAGTTTCTATAAATTTTTTTAACAGTTAAAAGAAATAAATAAAAAATTATTAATTTATAGAGTTCGTAAACAAAAGTTGTAGTCAACATATTTGCGAAAAACTCAAAATTAACCTGAAGATATTAGTAACTAGTATGTGGTTAGAAATATACAAGTTCATAACCTTCTTTTTAACATATTAAACTGTCGATTTTAAAATTAGGTTGTCATAGCAGGGATGGAAATCATGGTACAATTGTACTTTTTATGGTACATTTTTGGCCTTGTTGGTACCGTGTTACTACCGCGAGCTACTTGGTACAATTTAAAAATTTGTCCATGTTCTATTTAATTTTGTTTGTGCTTGTTTTATTTTATACTGTCAGCTTCTCTGTTTTTTTTGCAATGCTGTTGTCAAAGCGAATTCATGTACCAGGTGGTGTCAAGTCTGCCACAACAAAATCAGCCTAGTACTTCATTGCAAACTTCTTACAAAAATCACCTGTTAATTTGGTTGAACTTAGATCACACAAAGATTAAAATATTCCCTTTTTTGGTCTAAAGTATCACAGATGAAACATGAATTAAATGAGTTAATGTTTCCAGATATTTCAAAAATTGTAAGAGGAATTCTGTCTGTTCCACATTCCTCGCCAACGTCGAACGAGTTTTTTCTTTCCAAAACCTAATTAAAACAAGAGAAAAAAATATACTACAAGTTACTACTGTTTTAAATTTGATACAAACAAGAGATTTATTGAAGCCAACAAATTCTTGTTGCTTTAATTTTAAAATAACAGAAAATTTATTATCTTAAAGTATTTAATAAATAAAATTTGTTAAATAACCGATCTCTACGTATGTACCTATGAATGTAATATTTAATATTTTTTATTGTATACTTGATTTTAATACACATTTTTGTAAAGTTTCTGTTTTTATACCCGCCACCAAAAAAATGGTGGGGGTATATTCATTTTGTCATTCCGTTTGTAACACATCGAAATATCCATTTTAGACCCCATAAAGTATATATATTCTGAATCAGGATTTGATTTGATGACGATCTAGCTATGTCCGTCCGTCTTTCGTCTGTCCGTCTGTCCGTCTGTTGAAAGCACGATAGAGGTCGCACCGAAAAAGCTAGGGGGCTCAAATTTTGCCAGAATCTTTCTTATAGACAAGGTTTGTTTGGTATTGAAAATGGGCTAAATCGGAGTATTAGGAATAGAGTTATAGCTCAAAAAGCAAGAGTGGGTCGAAAAAACCGTGTCCTTCGTACATCGAATAAAATGGAATTGTGTCCAAACGCATTAACGTAGACTCATGAAACTTCGAATATATGTTTTCTGAGTCAAAACTATATTATTCCCCGAAAATTATCTAAATCTATGCATTAGGAAAGGAGTTATCGATCAAAATGTACGAAAATTTATACCGCACAGTGTATTTGTTGGTATATTTAAAAACAAAAACTTCATAAAAGCAACAAAATTGGATGTACGACTCTGAAATTTTGCACACTTTGCTTTTTGGTGAGGGGCTTTTTTTTTAACGAAAAATCAGTATGCCACGCCCACTTTTACGCCCACCTCCCATATAACGTTTTACCTAAAATTCATATAATTTCTCTATTAATAAAGATTTTGGAATAATAAAGGGCTATATTAAAACATCTAAAATGTACTTATTCGTAAAAATAACTTTGACACGCCTACTATAACGCCCACTTTTCACGTTATCTACCGTTAATGAAATTTAAAAGCTCATAAAACCGCCAAAATTAGAGGTATGATGATAAAATTTGCTACGTATATCCTCCTAGGCAATGCCATTATTGTGCCAAAAAATTAAGGTGCCACGCCCACTTTTACGCCCACCTCCCATATAACGTTTTACCTAAAATTCATATAATTTCTCTATTAAAAAAGATTTTGGAATAATAAAAGGCTATATTGAAACATCTAAAATGTACTCATTTGCAAAAATAACTTTGACATGCCTACTATAACGCCCACTTTTCTCGTTATCTACTGTTAATGAAATTTAAAAGCTCATAAAACCGCCAAAATTAGAGGTATGATGATAAAATTTGCTACGTATATCCCCCTAGGCAGTGTCATTATTGTCCCAAAAAATTAAGGTGACACGCCTACTTTTACGCCCACCTCCCATATAACGTTTTACCTAAAATTCATATAATGTCTCTATTAATAAGGATTTTGGAATAATAAATGGCTAGATTGAAACATCTAAAATATACTCTTTCGTAAAAATAACTTTGACACGCCTACTATAACGCCCATTTTTCACGTTATCTACCGTTAATGAAATGTTAAAGCTCATAAAGCCGACAAAATTAAAGGTATGATGAGGAAATTTGCTACATATATCCTTCTAATCAATGTTGTTGTGTCAAAAAGTTTAGGTGACACGCCCACTTTAACGCCTACCCCCCATATAACGGTTTATCTTAAATTCATGTAATTTCTCTATTGACAAAGTTTTTGGGAAAATAAAGGACTATATTGAAATATCTAAGTTGTATTTATTAGCAGAAACTTTATTGGCACACCTACTTTAATGCCCACTTTCATTGAAAGACTACATTTACAAAAGCATTTTACTAGCATATCGAAGTTATAAAGGGTGGTTAAATTTTAAGGGCTGATGTTGAATTTAAATAAAAAACAAATTATTTAGGAAATTATTATTATTTCTTTTTGTAATGATAATATTTGTAGGGTTCAATTATGTATTTAACAAAATATCGGCCAAATGCCCCCCCCCCCATCCTTGGCGCCACTCCTCTATCTGATGGTCCAAATTTTCAATGACAATGTTGATGCTCAATTGTTGGGCACGATTATGAGTCGAGGTTGACTGCTCTTTTGCCACACTATCGCAAAAAACAGCAATGGTTCCCATTCAACAAACTAAGAAGGCATTCACAGATTTTCTAACATTTTATACAGACCTGTTTTGCAGAAATTTAAATATTTTTTACAATTTTCCCGATTGTGGACGAATTTGAACGATTATGTTGATCAAAAGAATTACGAAGTGCACAAAATGCATTTTGATTTGAACGCTCATTTTCATAAAAAACTTGAATAACTTTAAAGCGTTGCTCATTTGCGTATCTTTCCACGGATCAAATTGAGTAAGTTTGAGATTGAGAAATGTCAAATGAAATGCAGAAAACAAATTTAAAGACTAGCTGTAGTTCACCTTCACCATGGGCCCTTAAAATTTAACCACCCTCGACAAAGAAAGTGATACATATTTTATTATAAAGAGATTATTCCATAGCGATTAACAAAAAAATAAATATTGTGCTTTAAAGGTACACAAAATTGGTGGTGGGTATAAAAGATTCGGCACAGCCGAATATAGTGCTCTTACTTGTTTATTAATAAACATTAAAAAATGGTACCCTCATGGCCTAAAAAGTACATTTTGTTTTTATACTTGGTACAACATCATTAAAGTCATTTTCATTCCCTGTGTCATAGGACCTTAACTAGTTTAATTGTATATACATACATAGTTTTTTTTTACTAGTTTAAATATTTATTAGTAATTGTTAGAGTGTGGTGAGTAAGTGTACCTCCCGCTCACACACTGAAAAAAAACTTAATATGCATTTTATTTGAACCAGGGTATGTTTGTTTTAAAGTTTTTCAACACACTATTATATTATATTGATATTAACAAGATTTATGTTTGTAAAACAAAGTACTCTTTAACTTTGCGGTGGCGAGTTTTTTAATTTTTAGTCAATACGTGTGAGATTTATCACTTTTGCTATAGTCTCTTTACAACTAGTTATATGACTTGTTCAAAACGTAACTAGTTTAAAAAATTGTATTTTATTAAATATATTATTTATATTTTATTATTTTTATACCCTTCACCTGTGGTGCACAAGGGTATATATAGCTTTGTCATTCCGTTTGTAATTTCTACATTTTTCATTTCCGACCCCATAAAGTATATATTTTCTGAAAGCTTATGAATAGAGGAGTCGATTAAGCCCTGACCGTCTGTCTGTTTTTTCTAGTGAAGACACTAAAATAATCGAAAGATGTTGAGCGGAATAAAATGAGTTAGAAACATCTTTAAAAGATGTTGAGAAATGTTGACACACAAACACGTACGATTCATTGGGAAGATGTTAACATCTTGTTGATTTGATGAAAGATGAAAGATGTGAGCAAGTGTAAAAAGGCTATTATATACATATGTATATCATGTGTTTGTTGGACTATTTCGTTTTTGTGGTTGTTCAGGGTTTCAGTTCATATGTATATGATACAATTATTAATATCTACGTACGTCAAATTGATAAGAATTTTATCTAGACTGTTGCAAAATAAAATTAGGTCAGGCCCTTCCGATTAATAACAAGCAATCATTAAATTTGTATAAATTTAGAAATTTGTTATAAATAGAATAATTGTTCAAAATCTACTTAGTTTTTTAGTTTATAACAAAATTATAAAAACAAAACTGCTAGATAATATTTGAAATCAAATTTGAAATTTTCAGATGATTTTATGAAACAACCTAGTGAGGGTTCAATTTGTTTATTCACTTGCAAAAATCCTTCCTATCCCGATTATATTAGTGAGTATAGATTTTAGAGGCTGAATAACTACATACTTAGAATATATACCTTTTATTTTAAGTTATGACCGAAAGTGGTGTTATGTGCTGCGATATTCATCCCAAATATCCTTTTCTTATTGCCATTGGTCTTTATGATGGTAATGTGGCAGTCTACAACCTCAAGGACAATTACAAGGAACCATTATACTTTTCCGATGGAGTTAATTCTAAACATATTGAATGTGTTTGGGAGGTGAGCCAATGACGAAACAAACATATGTTTTATATATATGTATATGACTAAAGACATATTCTTACTCTTCTCATACATCTTCTATTTCCCAGATAAAATGGGGTCCCGATATGGCAGACGGCGAGATCAATTTCTATTCCGTTTCATCCGGTGGCAAAGCCTTAAATTGGGTTCTAATGCAAAATAAACTGATGGTAACGACAATAATTACACTGTATTTGGAAAATGGACTAGTGTCCGGACCAGATGGCACCGAGTTGCGTTTAAAAAGTTGCGGCTCTTGCATGAAGTTTCATCCACAAGATAAGGAAATTTTTTTAGTCGGTACCGAAGAAGGCTGCATATATAAATGCAGCATTGCTTACAGTTCAAAGTATTTAATGACCTATCGTGCCCACAATCTATCCGTCTATCGGATAGATTTTAATCGTTACAATTCAAACATCTTCATAACATGTAGTGGCGATTGGCGCGTTAAAATCTGGGAAGATATGAGACCGGAACCCCTATTCATATTTGATTTAGGCTCAGCAGTGGGAGATGTTAAATGGGCTCCCTATTCGAGTACGGTATTTGCTGCAGTAACCAATGAGGGAAAGGTGTATGTATTCGATTTAAATGTTAACAAATATAAAGCCATTTGTATACAGGCTGTTGTGCCCAAACGTAAAAATAAGCTAACACGTTTGGCATTTAACGAAAAGTTACCATTTATAATAGTGGGGGATGACAAGTAAGATTGCTATATAAAAACAGTTCTTACGTCTCTGTTTTTTTTTTAATATAAATTTATTTATTTTCTATTAAATAGAGGCACCGTTACTTCCTTGAAATTATCACCTAACCTGCGCTTAATGGTTAAGCCGCCCAAAAAACAAATGTATTTGGATCAAAACACCTTGCAGATTCAAAAACTGGATAAGTTATTGTCTTTGGTTCGTGAATTACCCGAAGGTGCGATTATTAAGGACACTACAACAACTGTGCAAAGTTAGAGAATTAGTATTAGATTTTAGCTTTAACATTTAAATTAACCTACTTCTTCCTTTACTACAAACATTTTTTTTTGCTTAATAAATGCAAAATTTTCTGATTTATATTAGTAAAAAGTTTTTTAAACGGATTTTTAAACGTTGAGCCGATATTGCAAGTAAGTAGCGCCATCGTTGTTTTGGTAGCTTAAATCTCAAATTTGTTGTTTTTTATTCAGTGGGAATTCTTAATAACAAAATTTTAAAAAATATTACAATTAGAATAAAAATCGATAGGAATAACTGTAAAACTAGCTGTCACACTAATGTAGTGTGTTTAACTTTTCTAAAGTGTATTTTGGCAAATCACCATGCAAGGACTTACTTCATAACAACTTTTACAAATCATTGAAATTATTTTCAAAAATCATGCTCAGAATCAACTAAAAGTGGAACCAGATTTTTATCGTAAAATCAACTTCTTCTTGTGATGCGTCATTGGGTCATTTGTCTTTAAATCCGTAACCAGTGCCAACAGTACCGTGGAATGCGAACGCTATAGGCAACTAATTATTGATTTTTTACTACATTGTTTATTATTGTAATTTTGCAAATCATTTGGAGGAGAAATAGTTCAACAACATGGAATCACTTCGTTCGTGTAAATTGATATATTCTGATAAACCTTCGACACGCTATTGACAAAAAAAGGCCGGATATATCCGAAAAGTGGTGCAAAATTTAACAGCCAGGATAACGTTAATAATACACAGTCACGGAGGCCATATGCCTATTTCACAAGTGCTATCAAGTCATAATTTTTATAGAATTTCCTAAATTCATAAATTATAGTAAATTATAGTGATTATAGTAAAATTTTTAAGCTAGTGCACCTTGTGAATTCACTAAATGTTCTTTTATATTAATTAAAGGAGATTAACTATCTTGTATTCCTAAATTTGCTCATGTTGACATTTATTTTCTAATAAAAGTTAAATACTTTATATATGTATGAAGCTTAAATTCATTGCAATAATCTGCCATATTAGAAATTTATTAATATAGGTAATTTATTAATTATAACAAACAGTTATCTAGGAGTATTTAAAAATAATGATTACTTTATATAGGCGTAACACTTCCGTGTCATATAAGTTAGTTAATTATATTGCCTAGAAGAACTCAATGTGTGTGATGTATAAAGTATTTTTTTTACAAACGATTTAACAGTTCTTATTTGTTTAATTTGAAAATTTATCATTAATACCCTCACGTCAAAGCAACGATGTTTGTGAATCGTTCAAAATTATTTTGTAATATCCAGAAAAACTTACCACTTAGTGCGTTTTATGTGTCAGTGAAATCATTGGTCCATTTATCTTCACAAAAACCGACGATCAGAACGTAACATTCAACGATTAGCCATAAATAGGCACAAGCTTTGCCAAATTTATCAACTTTCAATCATTTCTATTTTATGTGATTTTTGTTAAAAATATTTCATTACAATATCAACAAACATTTTTTATACTAAATAAAAAAAATTCTCTTTTTATACCCGCCACCAAAAAAATGGTGGGGGTATATTCATTTTGTCATTCCGTTTGTAACACATCGAAATATTCATTTTAGACCCCATAAAGTATGTATATTCTGAATCATGGTTTGATTTGATGACGATCTAGCTGTGTCCGTCCGTCTGTCCGTCTGTTGAAAGCTCGATAGAGGTCGCACCGAAAAAGCTAGGCGGCTTAAATTTTGCCAGAATCTTTCTTTTAGACAAGGCTTGTTTGGTATTGAAAATGGGCTAAATCGGAATATTAGGAAGAGAGTTATAGCTCGAAAAGCAAGAGTAGGTCGAAAAAACCGTGTCCTTCAAACATCGAATAAAATAGAATTGTGTCCAAACGCATTAACGTAGACTCATGAAACTTCGAATATATATTTCCTGGGTAAAAACAATATTTTTCCCTAAAAATTATCTATATCTATTTATTAGGAGAGGAGTAATCGATCAAAATATACGAAAATTTATACCGCACAGTGTATTTTTCGGTATATTTAAAAACAAAAACGTCATAAAAGCAACAAAATTGGATGTACGACTCTGAAATTTTTCACACTTTGTTTTTTGGTGAGACGCTTTTTTGTAACTGAAAATCATTATGCCACGCCCACTTTTACGCCCACCTCCCATATAACGTTTTACCTAAAATTCATATAATTTCTCTATTAATAAAGATTTTGGAATAAAAAAGGGCTATATTGAAACACCTAAGTTGTACTCATTCGCAAAAATAACTTTGACACGCCTACTATAACGCCCACTTTTCACGATATCTACCGTTAATGAAATTTAAAAGCTCATAAAACCGCCAAAATGAGAGGTATGATGATAAAATTCGCTACGTCTATCCCCCTAGGCAATGTCATTACTGTGCTAGAAAATTAAGGTGCCACGCCCACTTTTACGCCCACCTCCCATATAACGTTTCATCTAAAATTCATATAATTTTTCTATTAATAAAGATTTTGGAATAATAAAGGGCTATATTGAAACACCTAAGTTTTACTCATTCGCAAAAACAGCTTTGACACGCCTACTATAACGCCCACTTTTCACGTTATCTACCGTTAATGAAATTTAAAAGCTCATAAACACGCCTACTATAACGCCCACTATTCACGTTATCTACCGTTAATAAAATTTAAAAGCTCATAAAACCGCCAAAATTAGAGGTATGATGATAAAATTTGCTACGTATATCCTTCTAATCAATGTAATTGTTGTGCCAAAAAGTTAAGGTGACGCGCTCACTTTAACGCCTACCTTCCCAACGGTTTATCTTAAATTCATGTAATTTCTCTATTGACAAAGTTTTTGGGAAAATAAATGACTATATTGAAATATATAAGTTGTATTTATTAGCAGAAACTTTATTGACACGCCTACTTTAACGCCCACTTTACAAAAGCATTTTAGTAGCTTATCGAAGTTATAGAGGGTGGTTAAATTTTAAGGACCGATGTTGAATTTAAATAAAATACAAATTATTTAGGATATTATTATCATTTTTTTTATAATGATAATATTTGTATGGTTCAATTATGTATTTAACAAAATATCTGCCAAATGGCCCCCCCATCCTTGGCGCTACTTCTCTATCTGATGGTCCAAATTTTCAATGACAATGTTGATGCTCAATTGTTGGGCATGATGATGAGGCGAGGTTGACTGCTCTTTTGCCACACTATCGCAAAAACCAGCAGTGGTTCCCATTCAGCGAACGAAGAAGGCATTCACAGATTTTCTAACATTTTATACAGACCTGTTTTGCAGAAATTTAAATATTTTTTAAAATTCTCCTGATTGTGGACGAATTTGAACGATTATGTTGATCAAAAGAATTACGAAGTGCACAAAATGCATTTTGATTTGAACGCCCATTTTTTAAAAAACCTGAATAACTTTGAAGCATTGCTCACTTGCGTATCTTTCCACGGATCAAATTGAGTAAGTTTGAGATTGAGAAATGTCAAATGAAATGCAGAAAACTAATTTAAAGACAAGGTGTAGTTCACCTTCAACATAGGCCCTTAAAATTTAATCACCCTCTACAAAGAAAGTGATACATATTTTATTATAAAGAGATTATTCCATAATGATTAACAAAATAATAAATATTGTGCTTTAAATGTTCACAAAATTGGTGGCGGGTATAAAAGATTCGGCACAGCCGAATATAGTGCTATTACTTGTTTTTAATCAACAAGCAAATTTAAAAGTGCTGAATGCTAACTTTTTTATAACACATGGCAATAAAATTTTAAAAATTTAAAAGGCTTTTAAATTCTTTATGTAATTTTGATGTGTATTGGTTCCAGTAGTACAAGTATCCAAATTTTAAATTCTATGGAGATTTTTAATTAAAATTCAAGATTTTTTTAGACGCTTCTCCACTTAATCACTCAAAAAGGTCATAAAGGTTTTTTCCATAAAATTTTTCTAGGAGAAGAACATTAATTACTCAATTTGATGTTTATCAAACAAAAAAACTAAAATTTTGTGAAAATGAGCTAGATCACATGATTGTAAATAAATTCGAAAGTAATCAACCGATTTTTATGACCGATATCTTATTTTGTTCCTATTACATGTGTCTTTGCGATAAAGTAATTAATTTGAACAATTTTTGCCTTTTTCGATTTTTCACGATTATTTTAAAACAAAAAAAATATTGCTTTTTTCACGTAAAAATATATTTTTTGCTTTAATTTTTTATTAAAACTCTAAAACTGTTGAGTCAATTAAAACGCAGTACATTAACGGTTTAAAGGCTATGTAAATCTTAATTTTTCAAAGCTTATTTTAATAATATCGGACAACCCGTTTTCGAGTTATCATTGATTGATCATTGTGGAGAAGCGTCTAAAAAAATCTTGAATTTTAATTAAATATTAAATATTATCCATAGAATTGAAAAATTCAACCATTTTTGTACTTAGGAGTCCATGATGCATTAAATCTATATAGAGGTTATCAAACCCTTTTTTTGCTGTTGACCTGTGTAATTTATTTTGTTTTTCCTTTTTTGCTGTATCTTTTTGGGCGCCAATCGTAGTTCTATTTTGCCAAATAGGGTTGATGTCAGATGCTTTGTCAGATTAAAATAGAACACGCTCCAATTAAAATTTGCCATATAACTTTTACATATGTATGTACTTTAAACAGGCAATAGTTTACAAAACATATATTAAGTTTGCAGTGAAATTTTTAGCAATTCTTATGTAATGTATGCAAGAATGATATAAAAAGAGATTACGCCATGCGCATGTTTTACTGTTAGATGACGTAGCTTAACCCAAGCTAGGTTTAGCTATTCTATGTATTTCCAAAATATTTAGGGCTAATGTGTATTCTTGGCTATTTTCATGAGCTTGAGGTGTTTTTTTTATTAATTTGTTTTTTAGTTTTTAACTTTAATATTTCGGTATCCCGTTGTGTATCTTTTTCCGGAAAATATTTGGGTTTTGATTTTTTATACAATTTTATAAAATTGAGAACCAGAAATTGAATTGAAAACTTAAATAATAACATTAAACCTTATACATAATGCACTTTATATAAAAAATAAAGAAATAAAATCAAGTAAACTAAGACAAAAACCTAATTCTATATTTTTAGTTCCTGATTTTGGCGTTTATTTTTATATTAATTGTATGTATATTTGCCTTATTCACAAGAAATATTTTATGTTTAATATAGGCTTATTTGACAAATTTTCTTCGGTTATTCGTCAATAAAGAGCTTAATAAACATAAAATGTTTTTTATGAGTAAGGCCGATCCAATGTGGGTTTTAATAATTTCCGACATTACTAACATGTACATATTTAATTTAGTTTACACAATCTCTTGCAATTGTAATGATAGCATTGTGGTTTTTCTTTATCTAAAGGGCATTATTTGTTCATGTTGAGTCTCGAAATATTGAAGTTAAAAAATAAAAAACATTAAAAAAATACCTAAAACTCAAGAAGAGTCAAGAAAAATCAAAAACTAGAAAACTTTTAATTATATTATTAATATTAAAGATCAATATATTCTGGATTTAATCCTAAATTTGTTCGAAACAATTTATATGTTATGTGAGACTTGGTAACTCTGCAACCAAAATCACTTTGACAATTCTCCAAAAATTAATTTATCATATTTCGTTATAGATCAAGAATATTGTGTTTTAATCTATTAAATATTGTGTAAAAAATAATTATTATTATAATAACCGTGTGTAGAGGCTGTTTGAAAGCTTTAAGTGTAAAAAAATTTTGTTTGGAAATTTAAAACAAATTGTAAACATGAAGTGCGCAGTGGGCAAATGCATGCGAAACGATAGAAAGAAATCAAGTGAGAAATTGTGTTCAAAACTAATTTTGTGCGTGCTTTTAATATACATATCTTATCTTAGATGTGTCCTTTTACACTTTTCCAAAAAAAAAAAAAAAAAAAAAAAATGAGCAACAAGATACTTTGGGAGAGGCTTTGCTCATTACATTTTAAGCCGGACGATTTTTAAATTTGAAATGGGTAAGTTAGAAGTATATTGGTTTGCGCAGTTCTTTATTTAATAATTGTGTACAGGATGTAGTAATATTTAGAGCAACTTTAAAATTGAAACCGAGAGCAGTTCCGACTATAGATGCCACTGATATGGCTACTGAAACGGATATAATACCATGTGAAGAGGAAGCGAAAAAGGCCAATTGTGACACAAATTAAGACAGTTCGTAACTTTACATGAACAATTTAGAATTTGAAATGTATGTACATATCGCACTAGATACACAAAAAGGTATTAAATTTTAAATTTTCATTTGAGGTCAAAAACTGTTTGTACTTACATTTGAAAGTCCGAATACACAACAGTAATAAAAAAAAACTACGAGTAATATAAAAAAAAAATTTCTCATAAAATTATTTATGGGAAAAATTAAGAAATTGTCCCACTGTCATGTTTAACTGTCAGACTGTTTCGTGACGTCATTTAACCCACCTGCGCAGAACATTCAATTTTTAAGTTCGTGTTGTCGTAATCTTTCTTCTATAATTCTTGTAATGTATGTATGTACGTTTTTAAAAATTATCTTATTCTTATTCTCTCATATTCTTAATACATTCTTTTTATGCTTTTTATATAGAATAGTACAAACAAATTTACAAAAGTGAATGAAAAATCTATTTGAATTGATAAATAAATATCTGCCATTTAAGTACATTTTAAAGCTTATTTCATGTAAATGTTGCCCACGGCTACATCGAAAGTGCTTCATCCGTAAGATACAATTTTAGATTAGTGTTTGCAGCATTTATGTAGGTCGGCATCTCACCAATAAAACTGTTATGTTTCCTTTCAGTCTTAATTGTCCCTATATACGAAAGATTTTAAGTATTCCTACAAAGATTGGTATAGTTTGATCAAATCGCATGATATTGAAAGACAATAAACTGCTCCAAAACGTGAGATTAATTGCTCACGCTACTCACCTCCAATCCGTGTGGAGTCGTTTGCTTATTTTTACTCCCATCGGACGCGTCCCCAGGTGGCGGATAGGGGGGGTGGATGTGGTGTGGGGGGCCTGAGCGCTTCATAGAGTGGGAAAGACCTACCCATCTAAATGAGTAGAGATTTGTCGCATTATGTAGTGATCAGATCCCGTACACTACCTCTGACCCTAGGGGTTCCTAGAACTCCTCGCGGACCAAATAAAAATAAGATAGGGCGGTTCCCAAAATAAACCAAATATGAACGGGAGAATTAAAGAAATAAAAGTTACGGTGCAGAGCCTAATAAACTCAGTACCGGCGGCTAATGGTGGTGAGCAAGCAGGCCCCGAGTCGTCGTCATCAAATGACTGTAAGGAAACAATTTCGGAGGTAGGCAACTTGGCTTCCGTTATTGATAAAGCATCAAGAAGAATAGAGAACGAGGGATCGGATCCAAGGGTGAGCTTTAAGCATCCCCAGCCACACAAGACAGGCGAGGATTCCGACACCTCTGACTCAAATATAGAAGATGCTGACACTACGGTGTTATGCACAAAGGATACCTCTGAGGTAGATAAAATGGTTGAGGAAGTAAGCGCAAGCATTGCCAAACTCACCACAGACAAAATAAGAACTCTCTCCGGAGCGCAGCAAAGGAAGACTGCCAAAAAGAAACAGAGAGTAAATAAGAAAGGTCAGCGGGATGTCCCTAAAGAGAAAGACTCATCTACACCCATTTCTACCGAAAAGGGTAAGAGGATTCGATCTCCGGAGGAACAGAACACCGTTGGCAATACTAAAAAGAAAAAAAGTTACCAGCAGGGAAGTAAAACGGTTAGCATTTCCCAACTCCCGAAAGAAGACCCTCCGGCCAATCTGAAAGGAGAAGGTAATGAACCAATAGCTTCAACCTCAAAACAGGCGTAAGCGGTAGCTAAAAATATAGGTGATGGTGAAACAGCCGGAAAAAAACCCTACCATCACGTAAAAGAAAGCCGGAAGAAAAATCGGCTAAGGAGCAACCCACGTATGCGAAAGTGGCCAGAAGGAAGATGACAGAGGAGCTATGCTATGCTGATATTGACTCCAATAGCGCATCGGGCAAAATTCCAATGGCACATCAGAAGGAAGTAGAGAATGCCATAAATGAGAGGATTGTGCAGTATGTCCTGGAAGCAGATGATAATGCTCCACAGATCCATATAGATAGCTGTAGGTTCGCCAGGGAAGTACTGTTTCTACAACTAGAATCAGACACCTGCGCACATGTTATCAAAGACCTAGTGGGAGGCATACCAGCCCCATGGGAGGGTGGCAAACTTGCCATGGTGAAAAAAGCCGATATCCCATCCCTAACCAAGGTTTCATTTTTCGTTAAAGGTTGGGGCAGCAAACTTGATAGCAAGGCCATGCTTAGGATCATTGGCAAGCAAAATAGAGGTCTGGAAGTAGACAAATGGGGGGTTTTCCATCGTGAGGAAACTGACGATGGCACCCTGGTAGTTGCAGGAGTGGATAAACCCTCCATGTCTTACCTCGAGGAGCAAAAAGGGAAGGTGTACTTCGCGAGTACAACTATTTTCTTCAAAGTTGGTAAGACGCCCATTGGTTGGACACATAATCCAACGGAGAAGAAAGACCCTGACGAAGAAGCAAGGGAGGCTAAAGAGAATGAAGGCCACCCCGTGCCAATGAAGAGGGAGGAGTTGGAGATAACTCAATCTCAAGAAGAATCTCTTTTAGCCGAACAACAATGATACTGCTCTTGCAGATCAATCTCCATCGAAGCAGAACGGCTACACAAGCTTTGATGGAAAATATAACTAAAGGTAAGGTACACATAGTTCTCATTCAGGAACCCTGGACTGTTAAAGACAGAGCTACTGGATTGAATGAGTGTGATTACCAATTATTTTATGCTAAAACTGGGTCTCGACCCAGAACATGTATACTTTGTCATAAGGGATTAAATTTTCTTTTTTCCCCAGATTTATCTACAGCGGACGCCACTACCTTAATACATGGCTCACGCAATTTAATGCTGGCATCGGTGTACCAACCTTCTGATGCTCCGACACTACCACCAACGTCGGATTTAAGAAGTATGATAACATCGGCAAGGAGAACAGGTAGGAATATTTTAATAGGTTGTGATGCGAACTCGCATCACCTCTCTTGGGGCAGCACGAACTGTAACAAGAGAGGAGACGCCCTATGGGAATTCCTAAATGCTAATAACTTATTTACCCTTAACTCAGGTAATAAACCTACATTTATTAACAGAATTAGGGAAGAGGTAATTGATGTGACTATATGTTCAGAAAATTTAATTGATGAAATTTGCGATTGTCACGTATCTGATATGCACTCTTATTCGGACCATCGCTATATTTTTATGACCTTAACTCATCCGCCACCGGAACCGGTGACTTTTAGGAATAAGGCCAGGACGGACTGGCCAAATTTTAGGTTAAGTCTTCAACATAAACTCGAAAATTATCCAGAACCGGATGAAAATCTGGACACGATAGATTCGATGGTGGGAAGACTGACTGCCGATTTTAGGGAAACTTTTGAGGAGCATTGTCCACTCCGACAAAGGCGAACCCCAAGGGAAAAGCCCTGGATGACAGGTGAACTGATTAATCTCAGGAAAGAAACCCGAAGGCTATTTAACAGAGCCTATCGAAAGAAACAATCAGTATACTGGGACGATTACAGTGAGAAGCTCAGAATATACAACAAAGCAATAAGAATCGCCAAACGCAGATCCTGGAGGCTTTTTTGCAAACAGGTGGACAGCGTGAATGACGCTTCTAGAATTAAGAAATTCCTATCGAAAACCCACACCCAACCGGAAACCCTCGTTGACTCGAACGGGAAAAGGTCGGAGACGATGGAGGAGACGCTAGGAATACTGATAGAGGCACACTTCCAAACGGAAATGGCGGATGACGGAGAAATTCCACACCCCCATGACGGTAGTGCCACGACGGACATAATTATAACCACAAAGATGGTAAGAGAGGCGGTAAATAGTTTCTTGCCATATAAGGCACCAGGGCCGGACGGTATTTTTCCGGCTCTCTATAAAGAAGCATTGACCTAATCGACATAAGGCTGGCGAATATTTTTACTACTTGCCTGAAATATGCGTATACCCCTGTGGAATGGAGGGAGGCGAGAGTCGTTTTCATACCTAAACCAGGGAGGGAAAATTACGCAAATCCTAAAGCTTATAGACCCATAAGCTTAACATCATTCTTATTGAAAACCATGGAGCGTATCGTCGATGGAATGGTCAGAAGACGATTACCAGGCGATTCAATGAGATTTGGACAACACGCCTATATCAAGGGCAGATCTACTGAGACTGCTCTTCAGGAGGTTGTTTATCGTATAGAGAGATCCTTCGACCTGGGTGTGTATACCATGGGCGTACTCATAGACATAGAAGGAGCTTTCAATAACGTAATGACCTCGAGTCTTATCGGTTCCTTGGAAAACTTAGGGTTAAGCCATGTCTTAATTGCCTGGATTAGCAATATGTTAAGGAACAGATGGATAAATTGTGAGGCAAATGGAGTAAGAAGAAGGGACAAAGTATGTCGAGGAACCCCGCAGGGAGGTATTTTATCTCCATTAATATGGGTAACTACCATACATAGTCTACTGAGGATTCTATCGAACGAGGGATTCAAGCCTATCTGTTACGCAGATGATGTTGCGATACTGATCAGGGGGACGAATCCAAATTCTTTATGTATGAGAGCAATGGAGGCTTTGAATATATCCTATAACTGGGCGAAGGAGCGAGGGCTCAATGTCAACCCGGAAAAGACTGAAATCTGTTTGTTTACGAGAAAGAGGAAGATACCGGTGCATAGCTATCCCATCTTTCGGAATAAGACAATTAAGATTGATAAAAAGGTCAAATACCTAGGAATAGTACTTGATTGGAGACTATCCTGGAAGGACCACATTCAATGTAAAGTGGAGAGAGCTCAAAGAATATGGGCCCTCTGCAGAAGAGTGATTGGCTCAAAATGGGGCTTAAGCCCAAGGATGACACATTGGCTATATACGAGTGTACTGCGGCCTACAATTACGTACGCTTCGTTAGTATGGTGGACATCCTTAGAGAAGAAGGTGAATATAAAACCTCCTCAAAAGATTCAGAGACAGTGCTGCATTAGTATTTGCGGCGCCATGAGGACCACATCGACAATGGCCATTGAGAATATATTATCCATTTGGCCTATTGAAATACAGGTAAAATATGAAGCGGCCTTAGCTGCCACAAGATTAATGGCAATAGATGAGTGGCTTATAAGAGAACATAAGACCAGATACCAAAGAATAACGGATATCTTACCGATAGGAAATATTACAGAATTAACATGTGATAAAATCCCGATGAGATATGAGAATATTAACTGCATCACCATTATACCGGAAGAGGGAGAATGGGATGAGATAATCAGGATGGGAAACACCCACGGAATCGATCTTTATACAGACGGTTCAAAGATTGGTGACCAAACTGGAATGGGCTTATACGACATAAGCCGAAATAGAGTCAAATACTTCCGTCTACCAGATCACAACACTATTTTTCAGGCTGAGATCATGGCGATTACGGAAGGAATTAAATGGATAAAGGAAACGAATAGCGAAACTCCGATTCGTATCTTTACGGATAGCCAATCAGTGATTAAGACATTGAGAAAGGAGAAAGTTGAATCCCGGAACGTTTTGCAATTCAAGAGTGAGATAAACTCATATGCAAATTGTGAACATCTGGAGATAATATGGATACCTAGCCATCACGGGCTGATCGGAAACGAGAGAGCCGACAAATTATCCAAAATGGGAGCTCTTTTGAGTACTATAACTTTGGAGAACGCCAAACCCCTTAAACGATTTAAGGATGAACTTAAACGTTGGGCAATGGAAGAACATGTCAGAAAATGGCAAAGCACTGATGTCGGTAAGGTGACAAGAACACTCTGGGGTGACCCAAATCTTGGGAAGTCAAAGGAGATTCTGAGACTAAGTAGACCTACACTTAGGAAATTAACCGGTGTAATTACAGGTCATACGGAGTTGAGAACTCATTTAGCACGCATGGGATTATCTGAGGAGACGACATGTAGAGCTTGTGAGGAAGAGGATGAGACCCTGGTACACTACCTCTGTCATTGTCCTGCGTTTGGGCATATTAGGCGCGAAAATCTTACAGTAGATAATATGCCGAACTTGGAATACCTGGGGAACTCGAACTGGAGATCCATAAGGCGTTACATTGAGGGGACTGGTTTCTTGGACTAGTTCGTTATTTATGGGAAATTATGTTTATGGTTTTTTGTTTGGGAATTCCGTTTTCCACATGGAGCGCACAACATGCCAACTGGGCATAGGTGTATACCTGTCATGGGTTTGGGCTTTTATACCCCTCCTTTTCAACCTAACCTAACCTAACCTACTCACCTCCAAAAGGTTCCTGGCATCACGTGTCATGATATATGCAACATGTGTCAACCGAGTCCAATTTTTGGATAAACGGCGTAACATTAGGAGGCGGAAATATGGTCTACATTTTGTTTGAATATTTTATTGACTGTTCCTCAGAATTGGCGATTCTGAAATTTCGCAATGACATCTAAAACTTTTGCTTTTTCTTTTATTTAAATTATTTCTATTTCCCATTTGAATTTCACTTTGACACATGCACAGCTACAAATGTGATAAAAATGATTCGTAATAGTTTGTTTTAAAGCAATTTGTCAAAGACAACGGTAATGGTACTCCATCGTATTTTGCTTAACATACTTTGAAGCTTAAAGTGTTTCAGAGGGCATGATGTACGCACATATTTTACATATGAATTGCTAGAAATTCCCCCTCAAAATTAATATGTGTATGTTATGTGAAGCAATAGCGATAATCGAAGCCTTAAAGCTAGGGGAAAATTCATTTAGCAAATATATTATCTGCACAGATAGCCGTTCGGTATTTGAGGCTGCCTTAAATCAAAATAATAAAAATGAATTAATTATCTCTATACAACAACAAATTATAAAGATGAATAAGAAGATTAAACTTCTTTGGATCCCAAGCCACATCGGTATCACAGGCAATGAGGCAGCCGACCTAGCTGCAAAAACAGTATACCTGCAACCCACCTACTTGTTCATACCTAAATGCAGACAATTTCTAAACCGATGTGCTACCTCAAAACTTAATACGTCCCTAGAACGCAAATGGATGAAATACAACCATCCATACAGAATCCTTAATCCTAAAAAACAGATCACATTCCTACCAACATCAACCAACTGCCTACAAAATAAATGTTTCACAAGGCTTCGCCTTACACACACAAAAATTACTCACCAACATTTGATGAACAGAACTGCCCAACCTGTATGCTCCTTCTGTAGCACCTCACCTCTAACAGTCTTTCACATCTTAGCAGACTGCCCAGCCCTAGCCAACCTACGGCTATCTATTTGCAACTCTTCCAACATTATTGATTGGTTAAAAGTTCCATCCATTAACAACATTAACAAAGTTTTTGAATTTTTAAAAAAAACTATCCCTGCACAACCAAATTTAATATTAAAATATTATTTACATTTACTTAAAAAAAAAAAAAAAATACCAAGCCGATAGCCTTCGTCGCTAGTGCTCTTAGCTTTAAGATTTATTGTAATTTTAATTATAATAAATACGAAAATAAATAAATAAATAAAAAAATATTGCCTGTTTGAAGTACGTAAAAGTAATACAACAAATTTTAATTAATGCGTGTTCCATTTTGATAAAAATTTCTATAGTAAACCATTTATATATATATAAGTATATCGTTTTATTATTTATGGTAATAATTTTTGTGACTTTTATTTCGTTAAAATCATGAAAATAAAAAAAATAAAACTTTTTTTGTTTAAAAAGGTAAAATAATTTGTCTACAGTTATGCAGATATACAAACAATTCTGTGGCTCAGGAATCTAATCCGCTTTAAGATTAAACGTGTCTACAGTTATTTTTGTAAATTTTTATCCCTATGTTTAATAAAAATTATTTAATAACAATAAACTAAATCATACTCAAGTTTTATATTTAACTAAATTTGTTTTAACAAAAATATTAAAATGATCATTATTAAATAAGTTAGAACACCTAGTCAATCACACACCCAACCTCTTTTCCTCTTTCCCTCTTTATTGAATACTTTTAAATTCTAAATAATCTCTAACATTATTGGGACACATGATATTTTTGCCCAGAAATAGCACCGTTGACATGGGATGTAGAAAATCGGCCGAAAATGATTTTGCTTTCCAACCAAAAAAACCATTTGGTTTCACTTCATTGCCTGTTATTTCGAACGGCAACAGATTTACGCCAATCTGATTGATTTTCGAAAATTGCACCTTAAAGTAATGGCCATCAGTGGCCTTAATCCAATAGAACCCTTCATTGTCCACATAGGGTTTAGTCTGTGATTTCTTTAGTGAATTTGAACGTTCTAGGTCGTCCACATTAAAACTGATATCAATATCATATCCATCCGGCGACAATTGATTAGTATCGATAGCAGTTCTGAGAGCTTGATTATCCAACCAATAACGGATGCCTACATTTTCAAACTCCTCGAGTACATGATTGAAGGCGGTCTTAAGTTTATCCAAGCAACAGGGTGGCGTATGTTTGCCCAAATAGACGTAAAATGGCCTTTGGTTATATACAGTGCCCACACATGATTTTGTAGTTCTTTCGCAGCCGATCAAATCTATGTCGGTTACCAGGGGTAAAGAGAAATTTGATGAAGAAAATTGTGTATCTAAAACCAAGTTATGTTGTGTGCTATATGACGAGTCCTTGGTATCCGACTTGACAGAGACTTTATGCGATCGTCGTACAATACGTTTTATTTGCAGTTTTTTATACATTTCCCGAAATTGGCGACGTTTCATATCGGTACGTTTTTGTTTAGTATGATAGGATGCGAAAAGCCGCCGCCCATCTTGAAACGATTGGGGATAAACGAATTTCTAAAAGTTATAAAAAATAGTTGTTGCTTATTTAATAAAAGTCATTTTTCATTTTTAATAAAAATATCTTTAAATTTGCACTCTAATATCAACAAAAATCAAAAAGTGGTACATATTAAAGCTCATTTAAAGACATACAAAAATAGTTTATTTAATATTATTCTATTAAAATTGTATACTTGTATCACTTACCGTTATATTATTTAATTTAGCTTGTACGTAAAACATTTCCGGAAATGGTGCCGCCAGGGGGTCAGGCATTTCTTTCAAAACGGCTACATCTACCAAAACGGCATGTTTTTGCAAAAACTAATTAAAGTTAAAAATTAAAAATATAAATGCAACTGTGAATTAGGTAAAGTTGCTTATACATTTAAAAACGGTTTATTTTGAAAACGGCGTCAGCTAATTATTTACTCTTTAGGAAATGTTTGATGATTTCTCTGTTTTCCATAAATATATTTTCTATTTTCCAATTACTAAAATTACTTTCTGACCATGGTTCAAATATAAAAAGTGATTGCATTTCAGAGAGAACTTAAAAATCTATATTAAGTTTGCCAATTTGAAATAATGAGAGAAGAAAGAAAATAAAATAATACAATTTGAAAGGATTAAAATTGAAATAGATTTAGTATCTTTTGAGTTTTAAGAGTTTAAAGTTGCGACATAAGCAAATCGCTTGTATGTAAAAAAATACAAAATAAAAACAAGTAAGAGCACTATATTCGGCTGTGCCGAATTTTTTAAACTCACCACCAATTTTGTGTGTTTTTATAGCACAAAATTTGTTTATCTTGTTATTAACAATAATCGCTATGGAATAATCTCTTTATATTAAAATATGTATCACTTTCTTTGTATAACTTCAATATGGTATTAAAATATTTTCGTAAATTTAGTCTTTCAGTGAAAATGGGCGTAAAAATTTACGTGTAAATGTAGTTTTTGCTAATAAATAAAACTGATATTTCAATATAGTCTATTTTTCTAGTCCAGTTTATTCTTCCACAATTTTTTCCATAGGGAAATTATATGAATTTAAGATAAAGCGTTATATGGGAAGTAGGTGTTGAGGAGGGCGTGTCACCTTCATTTTCTAGCATAACAATGACATTGAGTAGAAAGCTATATTTACGAAATTTCATTATCATACCTCTAATTTTGTCGGTTTTATGAGATTTTAAATTTTATTAACAGTAGATTACGTGAAAATTGGGTGTTATAGTAGGCGTGGCAAAATAGTTTCTGCCAATAAACTCAACTCAAATATTTCAATATAGAGTCCTTTATTCTTCCAAAATCTGTATTTATAGAGAAATTATATGAATTTGAGATAAGGAGGTGGGCGTAAAAGTTGTCGTGTCACATTTATTTTCCGTCAGTACAAATGAAGAATGAAGTTTTGTGTTCAGTGTCTCAAATAACTAAAAACGTGACTTTCAAGCTTAGGGCAGCAAAATATGTGTAGGCCTGTGTAAATTTCTTTAGCGGATTTCACTTAATCAAGAATTAAACTTTATTATAAAATCAAATAAACTTTAGCAAATCAATAAAAACATTTTGGAGGAAAACAAACTTTAAAGGTTCTGCAAAATATATACAAATGTTTAATGGTCTACACAAAAAGTTAAAATGGGATTTTATAAAAGTAATAAGAAGTTACATTTGCAAAATATCTGCCATTCAGTATGAGTGAAACACAAACGCTAATATTTTGATAAAAAATAAGTGAGAGTGCTATTTACCTTATTTACCCTTCACAATATGTAGTCATGCAATAACAATACTTTGTATTACCATTCATCTCATATGAAATACGTACATATAAAAAACATACACATATAAAAACATCCCATTGTAAAATTATTAATTGAGTTAACGTATGTATGTAAAAAGAAATTAAAAAAAATATAAAAAATTAAAAAAAAATATAAAGAAAATATAAAAGAAATAACAAATATAAAATAAATTAAAAAAATAAATAAATAGAAAAAAATATATTTTAATAATATGTAAAATAAAAAATAGAAAAAAAAATTTTTTTTGTTTTATCTGGGATTTGATGTGCGGTAAAAATTTTGTACATTATGATCTCTTAATTTTACCCTAACTCATAGACTTAAGCAATTTTCGCTGAAAAATAGTTTTTTACGCAGGAAATATACATTCGGAATTTTATGGCACTACGGTAACGCTTTTGGACACAGTTTCATTTTATTCGATGTTGGAAGAATATGGTTTGCCATTCGGTTGTTTAGTGTTTCCTTTTTCTTTAAAACCTATCTGCCTACAGTTGTGTAAATTTTTCATTCCAATGTCCATATATATATAAGAAAATAAATTTGTAGTTTCAGACTTCATCTATAAGAAAAGATAGTCTCTCTGTTGTAAATAACTGTTTCTCTATTTTTTTCCATATTTTTACCAACAAAATTAAAATTTTTCAGCCATAGAATAATTTATAGGAACTTTTGCCACTATTTGTAGATATAATATGTCTCTAGAGATATTCGTGAAAAATTTTTGATAAAGCGTGCTTTAACCGGTAAAGTTATAGGCAAAATTTTTATTTTTTTAAATATAAATATATTCCAAGAATTTACAAACTAAAATCTATTTTTTTAGCTTCTCGACATCCGAGAGAGACAATATTGGTATCATCTGAAAGGACTTGACTAGCGCAATATAAGCACTATAAAAAAATTAAAATCCATGTTGGCCGCCACTACAAAATTGTGGAAAATAAATTTATAAATGGGTCAAATCAGGTATTTTAAAATGTGACTTCTTGAACCGCCTCAACATTGGTATTAAATAAAAGGGCTTGACCAGTAGAATACAGTAAATTATTAAAAAATATGAAATCTAAAATGGCGTCTAAAACAAAATGGCGGATTAAATTTTTTAAACCCACCAATAAAGGTTTCAAATTAAAGGGCTTGACTAGTAGAATACAGATAACTACAGATAAGATAAAATTCAAAATCGAGAATGGCGTTGGAAATAATAAAGAAAAGTGGCTTATAACATAAAATATAGGTTAAGCTACGATATGGGATTATACCTATGTACATGATGATAAAGGGTTAGAAATTAGTTCCGTCGCCAACACATTCGAGAATTGAAGAATTTTATTTTTAAAATTTTTTTGTAAAACCGGATTTTATTATATGTCGAATATTTGATTACTCTAATATTTAAGCAATTTATTTATTTATTATTTGTTGTTACAGTTTAAAGATATATTAGGTTAGGCCTCCAATGGGCTTCTATTTTGGAAGGAACAGGGAGTGTGTTCTGAGCGGGACTAATCGGGTCTGGAGTAACCGAACGGACTGCTGGGTATCACAATGGACCATATTGGTCTCTGTGTGTGGGCCTCTTTACCTAACCTAACCTATTTATCTTCTATTTTGTATTTATAAAAAGAATTGTACACTTTGATGTCACCATTAACTAGGAAACGAATTAACCAATTTTAGTGTACGTTGGGAATGGTTTATGTGAAGTTTGCTCCAAATCGGCCTAATGGTTCTGGAGATATGGTATTAAGATTTTCCTATATACTCTCATACAAATATCAACAAAATGCCTTCCATTTTACATATTATGATTTTATATTGTCACTTGACAAATTAAGCAGCTAATGCACGGTGTGTTTTTTACATCTGACTTGTGAAATTCCCCACTGCTAAAGATGTTCATGTCGTGTACTAGCACTAAAATATTACTTCTGTTAAACACATGAGCTGACAATATTTCAATTAGAGCATGCTCTTATTTGCTTTGACAAGCCAGCTGACATCAGCTGTTGGCAGAAATCTCTGATGCCAGAAAACAGTCAGCGGCGGTTGAGTATGGATACCAATTTACCAAGTCAGATGTATATAACATGCCGTGTATTAGCTGCTTTACCAAACCATGTATCGTAATGTCTTATGTGTACAATGACATTCGGTCTTTCTAATTGGAACTGGAAAGGGGGAGAAGGATGAGTGATACCCTCATATGTATGTATTGAACACAATGTATACATTTTACAAATTACACTTACTTTTCTTACAATTGTATACATTCTTTCTATTCTCTCTTTTTTCAAAATTTAGAATTAACTCATGACTCTATAAACTCCATTATTTATCCACTTTCGAACAAAATTGTATTCAAGCCATTTTCAAAATAACCGACATAAATATAAATTTTCTTAACTTACCAAATCACATTTATCACTTGTACTATTCACAGCCACATATTGTATCGTCCAATTGGGTAAATCCAAAACAATTTGAAGACAACCAACAAACGATTTAAGATTCCCAGAAAAAGGTACAATAATCATACGTCTGATAGTTTCTTCTACAGGTGGAGATAATTTTGCTCTACGAGCCACCGGCTGACCATTATCTTTCTTCTTATCCCAACTATTCGAGTTGATTTCACGCAATATTTTTTGCAAAAGATTTTTACTACCTACACGCACACTGTCGGGCATAAAGAGAGCATATTTGGTATGAATTGTGGATAAAGGATTCAATTCCTGTATTGGTTTTAATATATCAAATCCTAAGTTAACAAAACGCACACTATTTGTGTCCTCTCCCTTTAGTGAGGACGTATTACGATGATACATTAAGGGAGGGTAGGCAACGCCCTCCTGGAATACAATAATCGGCATATCGGGTATGACATCTAAAATACTATCAATCGAATCCTTGATGTCATTTTCGAATGTATAAAAATTACGAAATACTATTGTAATGGATTTGCGTATGTGTTTGAAGGCATTGCGAGCTTTTTCTTTGGGTGATTTTTCCACTTGTTGTTGCTGGTGTTCTTGTTGTTTGTTTTTATACAAATCGTTCGACTCCATACTGGGGAGTGTGAGAGAAGCAGCAAGATTCTTCCATAGCGTTGATTTCCAAGAGTAATAGAATAATATTATATTTGCTATTACAATGAGGAGTACAATCAGTTTAGCATGTCTTAAGCGCATTATTTTCATATTATTAATATTCCAGGCTAAAATTTGTAGGTGATGTTATTTAGTAGAGATTTTGATGGTAGTGATTCGGGGGGTGGCTGTTGCTAACTTCAATGACTAATTTAAGAGTTTGGGTGTTTAATCAACAGTTTATTAACCATGGAGTTTCTCATAGTGATTAATGTAGTTGCGAAACATTTTTCAAGGAATATTTGTAATATTTGTAACAGTTATTATTATTATTTATTTTTTTTAAATACGATACTATGTTTTATTTAGGCCACACCAAAATTTCTTTATCTATAATCATTATTAGTGCTTGCACTTAAAGCATTTTTTACTGGTTTATATTTTACTAACTTACTAAAACTAAAAAGGAATTTTTAAACTAAACTACAATTTATTATTTAGATTATGTTTATGTTTTATTCAATTATTCCTTTTTTACTTTATTGCAGAATAATTTTTTTATTTGTTTTTTTCCTTCTGGTAAAACACTTTTTACATTTTGACAGTTAAAATTGTACTGAGAACAAAGAACTATTGTTCTCTTCTATCGCTTTTTTATGTACACATACATCCACAAACACATGCATATTCTTCGTCAGCTGTCAAATTGGGAAAAAAAGAGCCTTAAGGATAATACTAAAAGTTCAACGTACAGCTGATTTCTGTTATTAATGTTCCGAAATGAAACGAGTAACAAGGTATTAAGGGGATGATACAAACAATTTTTAAGAAAAATTTCACAGCTAGTTAATGTTAAAAGCTTTAAGCTTTATTTTACAGGCTGCTTAGGTTGAAAGCTTTAAGGGTTGTTGTACGGCTATTGCTGAACTTTTAAATAAAATACCACTAACTTTTTGAATATTTAGATTTATTCCAAATACATGGGATTTACTTTAACACATTTATATTGACTTAAATCACACTCCATTCCTGTTATGTTTTTAACTTAAAAATTACCGGATTTTAGAAACTATAACAACTTACAAACAGTGTGCTTTAATATATTATTTTTTTCAAAGAACTAAGAAATTACAATATAAAAAAGAAAATTTTTGATAAATTCTATATGTACAAGAATTTTTTCATATATTTTCTTAGACACAATTGCACAAATTTTTTAAATTTTTACTAAATACATTTGTTATATCTTGTTTTAGAAGGAAAACATTTTTTTTTTTAATTTTAGTACAGAAATTTCAATAATTTCATAAAAAAATATACAATAGCGGAATTCACTCTTGGTAGCATTTTTGCAATTCGTGCAAATATGCATGAAACATAGGTTAAGCTACAATGTGAGATTATACTTACCTATGTACATGATGGTGAAGGGTATTATCAGATTCGGCACTGCCGAATATAGCACTCTTACTTGTTTTCATTAATACTGTTAATTTTGATAAATTTTATACATACAATTGTAATAATGTAAAAATACTAACATTTTTTTCTTTCTTTAAAATCATTAATTTAAAAATTTTAGACATTGTCCAATCTTGAAGCAAATATAATTGAGGTTTCTCTAATAAGAACGAATATGACATCCTTTAAATTTATTTTGAAAAATTAAATAAAAATGGTAATAAATATTTAACTTCTAAACTATTAACAATTATTCACAATAAAGTAAAGACATCTTAGATTTTTTTATAATACTTGTAACTACGTATAAGTAACATGGAAACTTGTGTTAATTGGGGAGCTTAAATTTTAATTCCCAGAATTCAAACTTTCGATTATCATTTGGATCATCGATTTGGATTATCATGTTGCACTTGTGTGCAGACATATTTCATAGAACTCAGGAAATCAACGCACACGCCGAAGTGTTGTCAACATGTCTCCCACATGAATATAATGCAGTTAATATTATCAACATATTTTATTTGTTGTTTTTTTATTTTATTTTTAAGAACTATTGTAACAAATTTAAATTTAAATAACAGAGGAAATTTTTTTCCTCTTTTTTCTAAATAAACTCAATTATGACAAAACCACCAAAAATATTAGTTTCAATTTAAATTAAGTTAACTTATAAATACAAGCACATCCCATTACTTACCTTACCTTTACTTATCTAGTAAAATAATAAGTAATATTATTTTTAACCGAATAACTACTTATTATACCCTTCACGCAGTGAAAAGGGGTATATTTAGGTTTGTTATTCCGTGTGAAATTTCTACAATTTTCATTTTCGAACCCATAAAGTATATAATTTCTGAAAGCTTTTGAATAGGGGAGTCGATTAAGCTCTGTCAGTCTGTCCGTCCGTCAGTGTGTATGTTGAAATCAACTTTTCGAAGCCCCCCGACATCGCCTGAACCGGCAGAGGTATGAAAATATCAGAAATATTCGGGAGTAGATCGGTATTAAAAATCAGAAACATCGGTATATAAACAACTGAGATATGAGCAAAAAAAACCACGACCACCTTGTTTTTTTCACAACAACATACATACATACATACATACAAATGTGGTATACTGGTTAGAATAAATGTGGCATCGAATCCTAGCTGGGCAAAAAAAAAATTCGTTTGTTATTTTTTTTAATTTTTATACCCTTCACCTGTGGTGCACAAGGGTATATCTGTGGCTTGGAGCTTGGAAATAGTGACATTGGCCAGCATTTTATTTATGAAGCTGTTCTGGGTTAAGTATGACTTTATCTGTTTTACCATAGTGAAATAAAGCAAGAAAACAAATCTAATGCAATGATTATCTCAAAAGAGCAAAAAAGTGACATTGGCCCTTTTAGCTCCAAGCCACAGATGTATAGCTTTGTCATTCCGTTTGTAATTTCTACAATTTTCATTTCCGACCCCAAAAAGTATATATTTGCTGAAAGCTTATGAATACAGGAGTTAATTAAGTCTAACACATGTGAAAAGATTTTATTAAAAAAAGAACAATGGAAATTGAAAAATATTTTGTTTTAAAAAATTAAATTTTTAAATTTTAAAACACCAAAAAGTATTGAAAATTTTTTTCTATGTAAAAAATGTATTAAATTCAATGTTAACTGCATTATTATTAATTTAAAAAAACTAAAATATTTTCTATTGCATCAATTTAAATGGAAATCTTTACGCTTACATCTTCGTCCAAGTTAAAAATAGAAAATTTAGTGTGAACTGCATTATTGTAAGTTTTTTATCAAAACTTTTTTGTGTCACTGTACTTCAAAGTTATCTTACGAATACAGCTAAAAAACATTTTTAAGCATTTGTGTTCTATATTATACATGAAATAAATTGGCAGATTAAATGTGTGACACGCCCAATTCATGCCCACTTTCTAAAATGTGACTGGTATGAATGTGTCAATGTAGTAAAATTTTGCAAAACAATTTTCACGGCATATAATTCCGAAAAAAGTACAAACAAAATAAATATTCATTTTTAACTGCTTCTACTTACCCGATTATTATGAAACTTTGTGCACACTTACATACTTTATTATTTAATATTTGAAAACAATTTATGTATATTTTATCAAAAGTAAGAAGTATCATGCCCACACAGAGCTAATATTATTTTTTATCTGCCTGTAGCTACCGAGTCATTCTCTTCAGTTTTCATATAAATACAACATTGTGGTATAAAAAATGGATAGTATAACTTTTAATGTAGAAATACTTTAAATAAACTAAGAAAAATGATAGCAAGTCGAACTTAAGCAAAAAAATAATAAATTTTTTAGTAAAAAATTAAATTTTATATTTACAAAACTGATGGTGGGTATCAAAAATCCTACACAGCCGTATATATTTATATAAAATTATAATATATATTATATAAAATTTGGCATGTCTTTATTTATTTATTTTTTTTTATTCGGTAGTTGGATAAAATAATGTCACAAAAACTCTGTTGGTACTTAATTCTACATTTATATAGAGAAATAAACTAGTTAATAAACATTTACTGTAAAGTTATGTAAAATCTTAAGTAAACTATTTAGTTTTTCATAGAATAATTGAACTGTAGTTGGAGTTTTTTTTCCAAGAATGGCTCTTTCTTTAATTTTGAAATAAAATGCACATTTTTAACACTCATACATATAAACAAAACAACATACATACACATATTATATATAAGTTTAAGAGTTATTCAAAGACTACCTAAAATTTATTGTATACATTTACTTGCCAATGGCTGGAAATAATATTGGAAAAGGTACATCATCATTGTTATTCTTAAGTGGTGTAGGTGGGCGAGGATCTGGCTCAGTGCAGCCCACTAACCAGTAGGTGGTCACTGCACCTTTGCCCTTTAATTCAACCTCACCACGTAGCTCCATTTCGAAAGTGCCAAATTTATCAAAAATTTGTTTGGCCGCAGACGAAACATGAATTCTAAGGGCTACATAAATAAATAATTAATATATTTGTATTACTCTTCAACTTACTTGAAAGTTTTAAAACTTACGCATTCCAGTCGATTCCATACGCGAGGCCGTGTTGACCGTGTCGCCAAATAAACAATAGTGCGGCATTTTTTGACCCACCACTCCGGCACATACCGGCCCTGAGTGGATACCAATTCTTATTTTTAACTGATACTCAGGTTTATGTTTAATACTAAAACTTTTCACAGCATCCAATATGGCCAAGGCCATTAGACCAATTTCACGAGCATGATTATCGGCATTACGCTCAGGCAAACCCGATACAACCATATAAGCATCACCTATAGTTTCCACTTTATAGACATCATAGAAACCAATGATGCGATCAAATGTACTGTAAAGATCGTTTAGAAAATCTACCACCTCCATGGGACCACTTTCGGCGCAGAGTGCTGTAAAGCCTACTATGTCACTGAAATAAATGGTTACGCATTCGAATTGTTCTGGCTGAACCATTTCACCGGCCATTAATTGTGTAGCGACGGGTCGAGGTAATACTTGATACAGCAATTCTTCGGTTCGCTTTTTTTCAATGCTCAATTGTTCGGTTTTCTCTTCGACAAGACTTTCCAAATTGTTAGCATATTGTTCCATACGGCGCAGCAAGTCGTCCATGAGATTTTCACAAAAGCCTCTGGTTAATTGGTTTAAAAAAATTATACATTTTTTATATTATAGAATTATTACAAGACATATTTATTCATCAGCTAATCATAATAAGTCAAGAATTCTTCGTTTATGTTTTCATATATAAAGTTTTAAATTTAAATTAAATGAGAAAGGAAAAATTTTACTAAATTTTAAAATAAGTGAAGAAATAAATAACAGCAAACGAATCAATATTACCTGATGAACAAATTTGACTTAAGATTAAGCTAAATGAAGCTTTAAAGGTTTACTCTTAAAAAGAGAATAATTAGAAATCAAACACTTTCTCAAATGTCAAAAGTTAAAAAATTATGCTTAAACGGGGTTCAAGGTGTATTGTCTTACAAGATGTATTTGAAAAAGTATTGTTTATTTTTTTCTTTATATTGTTTTGGGTAGGCATCATATCAAAAATTAATTTTTGTTTTTGTATTTTACTTATTTGCCAAAGTTTCTGAAACCCAGCAACAAAATTTTTTGTAATGCACAGTGAATTACATTTTCAGAACTTCTAAATCCATAGTGCAAAATCTGTAAATGCGAAATAACTTATCACAAGTGATGTACTTCTAAATGAGTGCAATATTGAAAATATAATCTTAACAAATTCATGTAATTAAATTAATTAATCATTAAATTATGAAACATCGGGTTTTTTCATCTATTATGCACATAGGCACATACTGCAGTCTGCGTAAAACTTTAAAAAGTTTTATAGAGGATTTATTAAATTTGTATGTATATTACTTACTTTTTTTTTTAAATTAAATCACTTTATTAGCAGGGGCTCGATTCTTGTTCCGTGAAAATGTGAAATAAAAAGTTGTTGTACAGCAACCATATGACAATATCGCAGATCGCAATATCGAGAACAAGAATTAAGTCCCAGGTGAACCTCTGTAAAATCACTTCATCGTTACGTCTTTTTTATACCCTTCACACAGTGAAAAAGGGTATATATAGGTTTGTCATTCCGTGTGAAATTTCTACAACTTTCATTTCCGACCCCATAAAGTATATATTTTCTGAAAGCTTATAAATAGAGGAGTCGATTAAGCTCTGTCAGTCTGTCCGTCTGTCCGTGTGTATGTTGAAATCAACTTTTTGAAGCCCCCCGACATAGGTTGGACCCGGGTAAGGTATTAAAATATCAGAAATATTCGGGAGTAGATCGGTATTGAAAATCAGAAACATTGGTACATAAACAACTGAGATATGAGCAAAAACCCACGACCACCTCGATTTTTTTTTTCACAAAAACAACATTACAACAACAACATACAAACGTGTATACTGGTTACAGAAAACGTGGCATCGAATCCCAGCTGAGCCAAAAAAAAATTTTTTTTTAATTTTTTTTTTTAATTTTTTTTATTTTTTTTTTATTTTTTATTTAATATATTTTTTATATTTTTATTAATATTTTTTTTTAATTTTTTTTTTTTAAATTTTTTTTTTATTTTTTTTTTTTGTTTTGTATATATTATATATATAATAATTTTTTTTTAAATTTTTTTTTTAATTTTTTTAAAATTTTTTTTTTAAATATTTTTTTTATTTTTTTTTTTTGTTTTTTTTGACATACATACGTGAATTTATA
The DNA here is from genome assembly GCA_941918925.1 of Phyto melanocephala. Classification (NCBI taxonomy): domain Eukaryota; kingdom Metazoa; phylum Arthropoda; class Insecta; order Diptera; family Rhinophoridae; genus Phyto; species Phyto melanocephala. Next base: position 67,142,368 of record OW799237.1, read on the forward strand.
ATTTTACAATGGGATGTTTTTATATATGTACGTTTTTATATGTATGTACGTATTTCATATGGGATGAATGGTGACACAAACTACTGTTATTGCATGACTACACGTTGTGAAGGGTATATAAGATTCGGCACGGTCGAATATAGCGCTCTTACTTGTTTTTTGCTAGGAATGTACATTCTTATGTGTGAAAAAAAATAATAAAATAAAACAAATATATTGTGTTTTTTTAATAAAAAAAAAGTTTAAAGTTCGATGATAAAAGTTATGTTTTATTGGCCGTGCTGAACAGATACGTAAAAAAAACTTTAAATTTTGTTTTGTTTTACACGATAAATATTTTTACAAAAACAAAGTTCATTTAGTTTTTACATTGTTGTTGTTTTTGCTGTACTGCGTACACCTTGTAAGTCAATACACCTTGACGGGGTTTTTAATGTATGCATTTTAAATGAGGATTTCAGATAAAATTTTTAAAACATAATAAAAATTGTATTAGGTTGTTAAGGCCCATACCTAAACAAGAGCGTTGAGCGTCAAGCGTTGCAATTTTGCATGTATTTTGTTATTGTAACAAAAACAAAACACATGTAAAACTCCAACGCTTGACGCTCAACGCTCTTGTTTAGGTATGTGGGTAAGAATTTTTTTTTAATAATTAATAATGTTTAATGAATTTTCTTTTTTAAATATTTATGTTCATATAACTTTAATTTTCTCAGACTTATCATAAGCTTTAAGAAGAGAAAAGTGCTAGTTCTTATTAACTCTCCATAATGGAAGAACATAGGATTATTAATTCTTGTTTACTTACTTCATTATCAGCCTTACAGTGGAACGTATGGCTGCAAATGCTGGCCTATCATCTGGATTATCGGACCAACATTTTTCCATTAGTGACAATACATCGGGAGGGCAGTCTCGCTGACCCACACTTGGCCTAAATGGTGGGTTTTCATGACACTCTACACGATTTAAAATAGTTTGAACATCCATAAACTGGTGAGCTGTCTCATAAGGCCCACCACGTACAACAATTTCCTCCAAAATAATGGCAAACGAATAGACATCACCTTTCTGAGTGGCAGGATTACCGGGAAAAATAGTCAATGGTAACAATTCCGGAGCAATCCATAGAAATTCTATAAACAGAAAATAACAATTTAAATCCCTAAATTATACTTAAACCCTGATGTTTCATATTAATTACTATTAAAATAATTCATATCCTTGACAAATTCCGATGGTGTGGTCAAGGTTCTCAGACCAAAATCCGATATTTTCAAAACGAAACGACCGTCTATTAAACAATTGCATGAGCGCAATTTGCCATGTACCTGCACATCACTATTGTGCAAATACGCCATACCCTTAACAATGTCATGTATAAGAGACATACGAAAATTCCAATCCAACTGAATGGCTTCATTTTCGAGTACATCTTTTAAGCTGCCTTTGGGACAATACTCAGTTAGTATGAGCACCGTAGGACGGGGTAGATCAATGCAAGCACCTACAAATCGAACTGTGTTTTCGTGACTTACATCACGAGCCTGTTTTATTTCCCACAGCAGAGTAGAAGTAATATCGACCTTTTTCTTGTGAATCTTCTTAATGGCCACACGTTCGCCTCTAAAAATACCAATAGTAGTGAAAACTTGTGTTAAGGGTAAAGACGTACAACTGGCTATGGAGGCTCTACCCGAGTGAATACCATATTGTTGTAAGGAGAAGTTCTGAAACAAAAAGATAATTCACTTTAAAGTTCAATTAAATGTTACGATTATCAATATATTCAATTATCTATTTATGTCACATTAAAAGTGAAATTTTATAATTATAATGTAATACAAAGTTTTAATTATGCATGATACTAGTTTACCAAAACATGTAACATTTGCAAGGGATCACAATAATATTGATTAAATAATATTATTAATTATTTGCAACTAAATAATAGAATTATTTATTTGCAATTATATTATAATTCATCATTATTATGCTATTTTTTATGATCATTATTACTGAATTACCTTTAAACATAATTCGCTTCCACACTATCACAAATTATATCATAAGCGACCATAAAAGAATACCTTATAATCGTAATATGATCATATGCAGCGATTATATACGAAAATCACACATAGTTAATTAAAAACTATCCATTAATGACAGACTTATAAAATAATGATTTATTTGTTTAATAAACTGCGAAGAATTTAGGCAAATTTATGTATTTTGCCCAAAATATGAATTGAAATAACAAATGAATAAATTATTTAAGAATTCAGAATTCCTATATGTATACTTTTAGTTCAATTAAGAAAAGAATTGAATTAAAACTTTAATGAAAACAGTTGTGCTGACATTAATTACATACAATGTGTTAAAAGTGTTTATAGATGCTTTTAAATATTAAAAATCTCAAGATAACTTAATAAGTTGGCCAGGAGCTATGAAATTTATTATAATAACTACAAAATTATATGAAAAATTAATTACAATTACTTAACTCAAGTTCTCAATAAAATTATTTAAATTTAAATTTAATTCTTTTTTAGATTGAATAAATGCATTCGAGAGCTTTTTATTTATAATGAATTCATTCATATTTTTTTTAAATTCTTATTTTAGGTCAAATGAATGCATTAAATATTAGTTATACGAATTGAAGAACATAGTGCTGCCTTTTTCAGTAGTACATAAGGAGAAGGCATGATTAATCTATTTCTGGTACGCATGAAATAAGGACTCATTAATTGCAAAAAAGAGAACTGCGAAGTAGGACATCGCATATGAAAATTGTTTCATTTTGAAGAGGTTGGAAGCAGGTAAGCACTAAGTAAGTGATTAAAAAAACTCTTTTTTGAAAATTTTTGTTGGCATCTGTGATTCGGGATCATTCAAATATGTTCTTTCTACGTATGGTATGACAAACTTTTAAATTATTGCTTTTATCCTGTTGTTAAAAAGCTCACTGCAACCATGTTATTGTTGCATTGTTAAAATTTATATTAGTTATTACATAGTTACTAAAATGTTTCAAAATAATAACCCCAATTACTTAGTATTTAATATATTAAACACAATTTCAGTTTCCTTTAGTTGCCTTCAGTTTTTATATTTATTAAAACCTTTTGTTAAATAAAACTTTAACCTAAATATTTTGGACGTATTTGTACATATATTCTCTGTTTTTAAAAAATTGTTTTTAAGTATAATTTTTCAATAAATTTGTCAATTTTAATAAAAACAAGTAAGAGCATTATATTCGGCTGTGCCGAATCTTTTATACCCACCACCAATTTTGTGTACATTTAAAGCACAATATTTATTATTTTGTTAATCATTATGGAATAATCTCTTTATAATAAAATATGTATCACTTTCTTTGTAGAGGGTGGTTAAACTTTAAGGGCCCATGGTGAAGGTGAACTACACCTAGTCTTTAAGTTTGTTTTCTGCATTTCACTTGACATTTCTCAATCTCAAACTTACTCATTTTGATCCGTGGAAAGATACGCAAATGAGCAACGCTTTAAAGTTATTCAGGTTTTTTATAAAAATGGGCGTTCAAATCAAAATGCATTTTGTGCACTTCGTAATTCTTTTGATCAACATAATCGTTCAAATTCTTCCACAATCGGGAGAATTGTAAAAAATATTTAAATTTCTGCAAAACAGGTCTGTATAAAATGTTAGAAAATCTGTGAATGCCTTCTTAGTTCGTTGAATGGGAACTATTGCTGTTTTTTGCGATAGTGTGGCAAAAGAGCAGTCAACCTCGACTCATTATCATGCCCAATAATTGAGCATCAACATTGTCATTGAAAATTTGGACCATCAGATAGAGGAGTGGCGCCAAGGATGGGGGGGCCATTTGGCCGATATTTTGTTAAATAAATACTTGAACCATACAAATATTATCATTATAAAAAGAAATAATAATATCCTAAATAATTTGTGTTTTATTTAAATACAACATCGGTCCTTTAATGAAATGAAATTCAATGAAAGTGTGTTAAAGTAGCTGTGTCAATAAAGTTTCTACTAATAAATACAACTTAAATATTTCAATATAGCCCTTTATTTTCCCAAAAACTTTGTCAATAGAGAAATTACATGAATTTAAGGTAAGCCGTTGTATGGGAGGTAGGCGTTAAAGTGGCCGTGTCACCTAAACTTTTTGGCACAACAATAACATTGATTAGAAGGATATACACAGCAAATTTGATACCTCTAATTTTGGCGGTTTTATGAGCTTTTAAATTTCATTAACGGTAGATTACGTGAAAAGTGGGCGTTATAGTAGGCGTGTCAAAGTTGTTTTGGCGAATGAGTACAACTTAGGTGTTTCAATATAGCCCTTTATTAATCCAAAATCATTATTAATAGAGAAATTAGAGGAATTTTGAGTAAAACGTTATATGGGAGGTGGGCGTAAAAGTGGGCGTGGCAACTCAATTTTCTAGCACAGTAATGACATTGCCTAGGGGGATATACGTAGCAAATTTTATCATCATACCTCTTATTTTGGCGGTTTTATGAGCTTTTAAATTTCATTAACGGTATATAACGTGAAAAGTGGGCGTTATAGTGGGCGTGTCAAAGTTATATTTTCGAATGAGTACAAGTGAGATGTTTCAATATAGCCCTTTATTATTCCAAAATCTACATAAATTGAGAAATTATATGAATTTTGGGTAAAACGTTATATGGGAGGTGGGCGTAAAAGTGGGCGTGGCACATTGATTTTCCGTTACAAAAAAGCGTCTCACCAATAAGCAAAGTGTGCAAAATTTCAGAGTCGTATATCCAATTTTGTTGCTTTTATGACGTTTTTGTTTTTAAATATACCGAAAAATACACTGTGCGGTATAAATTTTCGTACATTTTGATCGATAACTCCTCTCCTATGGCATAGATTTAGATAATTTTCGGGGAAAAATATTGTTTTTACTCAGGAAATATATATTCGAAGTTTCATGAGTCTACGTTAATGCGTTTGGACACAATTCCATTTTATTCGATGTTTGAAGGACACGGTTTTTTCGACCTACTCTTGCTTTTCGAGCTATAACTCTCTTCCTAATATTCCGATTTAGCCCATTTTCAATACCAAACAAACCTTATCTATAAGAAAGATTCTGGCAAAATTTGAGCCCCCTAGCTTTTTCGGTGCGACCTCTATCGTGCTTTCAACAGACGGACAGACGGACAGACGGACAGACGGACGGACATAGCTAGATCGTCATCAAATCAAACCCTGATTCAGAATATATATACTTTATGGGGTCTAAAATGGATATTTCGATGTGTTACAAACGGAATGACAAAATGAATATACCCCCACCATTTTTTTGGTGGCGGGTATAAAAATGAATACCCCTCCCCCTCTAGAAATTTTTTTTAGGCTTTTGTCACCCCTAGAAAAAATTTGTAGCTACGCCAATAACTAAAAGCACAGTCAACTCGAAGGTTCGAAAAAATTTCAATCGTGATCGAAAGCTGTAATTTTCTAAGTTTGCTATAGAAAATAAAGTCCATATATTATAAAATATAGTGGAACCTAATTCTAAACTTTAAAGAAAACTTCTTTGCTTTTCGAAATGTCTTCGATAAATTTTATATTTATAGAAAATTTTCTTTTATTATAAAGAATTTTAAAAGAATTTTTTTTGTAAAAAATGTATTTTTCTTACCTCTGCGTTAAGTTTTTGCAAGCCAACTTTACTGCCATATAATCGACCCACTTCCAGTAAAACATCTTCTGGTCGCACTCTCCAGGACATGTTGTTAAGCTCATTGTTCAGCTTCATTTGCCTATGTAAAGTTAAAACTTTAAGGGTGCGAATATTCTTTTGCAACAATTAAAATAAAAATGACAAAAATAAAAAATAAACAATAACTAAAAAAAATAAAATCTTTTAATACTTTTTAACTTACTTGCACATTAAATAAACGACCAAAAAAGTGAAGCCCAAAAATATTGCAAAAGCGAGCATAGCATACATTATAACTAATTCTGAAAGAAAAGTAATTGTTTAATTCACAACCCGCCATTGTATTTTGTATCGTCTTATAAAATACAGTTAAGGTTTATTAACTTGTGAACACATTATCTGTTGTATCGGTTGTATGTTGCACCGTTAAACGTCAATAATGTTATCAGACAAATAATAAATCAGGAATAGGAAAGTTGATCAAATCTTACTTCTGCAGAGTTACAGAAAAAAATTTAAAACAATTAAAAAAAAAATTTGAGTTAAAACAAAAACCCACCAAAAAAGTTTGCACTAGTTCAATGTAAATAACATTTTTCATAACATATAAATCATGCCCACATAAACATGCGTTTCATGGGTTACGTTGGCATCGGAATGAAGTGTAGTTTTTAATATCTATATATATAAAAGTGAAACTCTGTGTGTGTGTGTGTGTGTGTGTGTGTTAGCTATAGACTCCGAAACTGTAAAACCGATCGGGCTCAAACTTTGGTAAGTTGTTGTACACATACCAGGGAGTGTTTATGGGTGGAAAAAAGTGGGCGGGGCCACGCCCATAAAAAATTAGCTATCAGTTTTAGCTACTTGCACTTGACCGATTTTTCTGAAACTTTGCACACATATCGAGCTGTCATGACTAAAAAATTTTGTGATAAGAAAAGTGGGCGGGGCCACGCCCCTAAAAAAGTTTAAATTTTGAGGTACTTGCACTGGACCGATTTTTCTGAAACTTTGCACACATATTAAGCTGTCATGACTTTATAATTTCGTGATTAAAAAGTGGGCGGGGCCACGCCCACAAAAAATTAGTTATCAGTTTTAGCTACTTGCACTGGACCGAATTTTCTGAAACTTTGCACACATATCGAGCTGCCATGACTAAATAATTTCGTGATTAGAAAAGTGGGCAGTGCCACACCCATAAAAAACAGGTATCATTTTGAAGTACTTGCACTGGACCGATTATACTGAAACTTTGCACACATATTGAGCTATTATGACTTTACAATTTCGTGAAAAGAAAAGTGGGCAGGGCCACGCCCATAAAAACAATTATAATTTTGAGGTCATTGCACTGGTCCGATTCTTCTGAAACTTTGCACACATATTGAGCTGTTATGACTTTACAATTTCGCGATTAAAAAAGTGGGCAATGCCACGCCCATAAAAAAAATTATAATATTTAGGTTTTTGCACTTGATATTCAATTAAAATTCAGAATGCATTTCAAATTCATTAAGGGGCGTAGCAACGCGCGCCGGGTTTGGCTAGTATCTATATATATAAAAGTGAAACTCTGTGTGTGTGTGTGTGTGTTAGCTATAGACTCTGAAACTGTAAAACCGATTGCGCTCAAACTTTAACAAGTTGTTGTACACATACCGGGGAGTGTTTATGGATGAAAAAAAGTGGGCGGGGCCACGCCCATAAAAAATTAGTTATCAGTTTTAGCTACTTGCACTTGACCGATTTTTCTGAAACTTTGCACACATATCGAGCTGTCATGGCTAAATAATTTCGTGATAAGAAAAGTGGGCGGGGCTACGCCCCTAAAAAAGTTTTAACTTTGAGGTACTTGCACTAGACCGATTTTTCTGAAACTTTGCACACATATTAAGCTGTCGTGACTTTATAACTTTGTGATTAAAAAAGTGGGCGGGGCCACGCCCATAAAAAAAGGCTATAATTTTGAGGTACTTGCATCAGACCGATTTTTCTGAAACTTTGCACACATATTGAGCTGTCATGACTAAATAATTTCAAGATTAAAAAAGTGGGCAGTGCCACGCCCATAAAAAAAGGTATCATTTTGAGGTACTTGCACTGGACCGATTATTCTGAAACTTTGCACACATATTGAGCTATTATGACTTTACAATTTCGTGATTAGAAAAGTGGGCAAGGCCACGCCCATAAAAACAATTTTAATTTTGGGATACTTGCACTGGTCCGATTCTTCTGAAACTTTGCACACATATTGAGCTGTTATGACTTTACAATTTCGTGACTAGAAAAGTGGGAAATGCCACGCCCATAAAAAAATTATAATTTTTAGGTTTTTGCACTTGATATTCAATTAAAATTCAGAATGCGTTTCGATTCATTAAGGGGCGTAGCAACGCGCGCCGGGTTTGGCTAGTATTTATATAAACACCAAAAAAAAAAATACTACAAAAATTATTTTTCGATTCTGCTAAAAATGTTAATTTCCCACCGTGTACGAATCCAATACAACACTTCAAAAGGAATGAAATTGTATTGTTTAACAAAATGTTTTGTAGAAATTACTCAACATTTATGAATACTGTAAATAGATATTAAAATAGTATCAAGAGCGCATTACAATGGTTGTTAATTAAATAATTGTTATTAACAGTGAAATACTATAAAGCATATAAAAATAAGAAAAACATACTTTTAGATTTTCTCTGTAACTGGTTCTTTAGACTTGTAGCTTTAAACATTTCCTTACAACAAACTTGGAAAGGTAATATTAGCGAAAATTTAACAAAGGTAGAAAATTTATGAAACCCGCTATAAGAACGACGATGGTGACTGAATTGTATGCACATACATATGTATATCCAAACGGAGAAAGCTGATAAACCTCTCGAATGGACCTTGACGTAGGCCGAAAGATATGTTGCTGACCAAAATATTAATAAATTTGTTCAAAATTTTTGAGAAACCCCCTTGTTGAAAATGTTTGTCTTAAAAATCCCGGTTTCAACTGAATACTAAATTTTTTATTATATATGCATTTCACTTTACCAGATCTTCAGTAGACCTTTTACCCAAATTCTTGAAAAAGTTTAAAACGTTATAGGTTTCTAAATATTTATTATTTATTTATATAATACAGTGCTGTCTGGCTAGAGTGAACTAATTTTTGCAGAGCGATTTCACTATACCCAGGTTGTTCACTAAATCAAGGTTGGATTTTTTTTTATTTAAAAAACTAATTTATTTATTTTAAATGCATTTATAGGTTATAAATTTTATTTATTTCCATGTAATACTAAAGTTTAAATTTATGACCGGAAAAAATTAGTAATAGTTGTTTGTTTCTTTGGTTTGTTTACCAATATTTGCACTGCTTGATAGCGAAGGCAATGTAGATCTTATATATTCGCGAAATTTGTAGTATTAGCCTCAGCCCATTCGATACCCTTATCAAAAACCTTAATGGCTTCAGCAGCTGATATAGGATTTGTGTTTGCTGGTGTTGCGCCATTGTCTTCATCATCTGATATTTCAAATGTGCCGACGAAGTTTAGCCCAGAATTTGACTCTCTGTTCTCTATTGACCTAATGACACGACCTTAATGGAACATGGGCGCAGACTTAAATAAATTAACACTTCATAGAATGCGTATTTGTGAGAGTAACTTGTCAACTTACTCTAAAAGAATCGTTACTTTACCGTTATTTTTTGTTCTCTTTAATTTTTTTTTCATTGTTTTTCTCCTTCGCTAAACCTAAAAACTCACTATAAAGTATGTTCACTCTATAGAGGTTCATGAGTGTTCACTCTACAGAGTAGTCAATGTAAACATTCTGGTGTTCACTCTAACGAGGTATTTAAAGCATCGGGGGTTCACTCTACCCAGACAGCACTGTAATTTAATAAGTTTCATTTATTAATTATTTAGGGCCGTAATCATAAAAAATATTTTAGGTTTATTAAAGGCTTATTTGACAGATGTTGTAGAGAAATTTGTCAAATAAGCCTTCAATAAACCTAAAATATTTTTTATGAATACGGCCCTTATTATTTAACGAATTTTTCTTATTAAAATAAATATATAAAAGTCTGTTAATATTTTTCACAACATTTGACTTCACAAAACGTAAAAAACAGAAAGACAAAAAATAAGAGGTAACCTTTGTGTATGTTTAAAGTATTTATGTGTGTGCAAGTTGCTAAAAATTATAACTCATTTCTTATGGGCGTGGCACTGCCCACTTTTATAACTACGAAATTGTATAATCATCAGAGTTCAATATGTGTGCAAAGTTTCAGAAAAATCAATCTAGCGCAATTAGCTAAAAATTAAAACTTATTTCTTATGGGCGTGGCACTGCCCACTTTTATTACCACGAAGTTATGTAGTCATGACAGCTCAATATGTGTGCAAGGTTTCAGAAAAATCGATCTAGTGCAAGTAGCTAAAAATTATAACTCATTTTTTATGGGCGTGGCACTGCCCACTTTTATAACCACGAAACTGACATAAGAACCTTGTCCTAATAGTAACAAATACAACAAAAAAAGAATAAGTGAAATCGGTCCAGCCATTCACGCGTGATGCCGTGACCAAGGGAAAAAGGGATTCATTTTTATATATATAGATTAATAATCCTACTAATAGGTATAATAAATGTGAATGTTGGGATAAATTTGACAAACATACATATATGTAAATAACAATCTAGGTTAATACTGAGTCTACCTTTTATCCCGATAACTACGCAGACGAAGTCGCGGTCACAAGCTAGTAACTAATAAGTCTCAAAATCCCGGGATTTGCAAAATCAGTCCCATTTGGCATTCGTAGTACATATGTACATACTTACATGTGTATGGTATAAGTTATAAAATATTTATTTTAAGCACTTTTTTTGAAACATTAATTTCTCAGCTGAATCTATATCATAAACGTAAGTTATCTTTGTAAAAACTAGTTTACAGTCTTATTTCATTTTGTATTTATTAGTTTAACCTACCATTTCCATGACATTCGGGAGAGGTACCTAAAAATCCACACTTTGGTATATCGGGTGGAGGTCCTTCTCGGCCTCCCGGCCAATGTATCTTTTTGCCATGGACTGCAGAATAATTTCTATAAGAAACAAATCTTAATGTCTTAAAAAAATGTAATGTATAAAAACTTCTTTATACCTATGCAAACCATAATAATGAGCCACCACTGCAAATTTACCATTTATGGGATCTAAATCCAATATAGAGTAATCAGCATCTCGATCACCATTATCATCGATACGAACATGACCTGTTATGCCAAGAAAGTCACGATTCCACATGCGTCGTGTTATAGCCATGCCATCGCGTATATCTTCACCCTCGTTCAGCGTCTCATTTAATGCCATGCCCAATAAATAAACGCCGTCATAAAAAGCACCAATGAAGAAATTAACCTATAAATAATAAAATAAGATCTAGAGAATTTCTTTGCGGAATTCACGAAGAATATTTAGTATGACTTTAATCAGGCTGCAAAACTTTAAAGCAAATTCTTATACCCGATTTAAATTAAATGATTTACCCACTGAAATATGTACATCAACATTTCTTAATTATGCAAACGTTCTCTGATATCACTAAATATTAAAATGTCATTTTAGATAAAACCGTTTAAATAAGGTTTTCTATACAATAATTTTTTTAAGTAAATTAAAAATTGATTTTGCTTCAATTACCTCTTCTCCTTCACTAAACGTATAATTGTAATTGGTCAAAGCCATTTCTCTAACATTCTCAGCAAACCCTTGATATTTTGGACTGGAAGGTTGTAGCAACGAAACACGCAAAAGGGCTTCGTAGGCTTTGCGAGCTCGACCATCATCAGCATCACCCATTTCCCAATCATGATCACCCCAATAAGAACTCTAGTTAAAGATTTAACATTTTTTAGTTATATTTTTATTTTTTTTTAAATGTCATTAAATTTTGATTTACCTGAAAGATTTCCACATCCAAAAATACCCAATCACCATTAGTCATGCCCAACGAATAAGCGGCCAACATAAATTTTCTCACCAAAGTTCCACGCACTGATAGAATAACAACTGAAATTACAAATTTAATCAATATTCATTTTACTCTACTGCCGTATTTATAAAAAACAATTTTAGGTTTGAAAATTAACCTAAAATATTTTTTATGAATAAGGCAGTTTTTATATGGGAAACAAAATTAAAAGGAGTGCCAAGATAAATTATAAAATTAAGGTCAGTTTTTATATAAATAGTAATTTTATTTTTTGGGCTCAAATTTCATTACATCAAACGAGTGTCTTCTACGACAAAAAAAAAGTGATTCGACTTTTTATTTTGGGATTTATACACTTCCTTTATACCTACGCTTATTGCAATAAAACGATATTGCAATTATATAACTCACGGTATATACGACAGAATGCATCCAAAACATTTTAAGTTTTTAGTGCTGCCAGATGAGAAAAATACAACTACAACAATTACCTCTTGCTTTAATTAAAATTTTTATTTTTTTTATTTTTAATTTTTGTATATATATCTATTGTATGTTTTTAGTTTTCTATGCAATATTATTGAATTTATATTTCTTTATTATTTAAACAAACAAAAATGTGATAAATTTATACGATTGGCGCACAAAAACTTTGGATAATAAAAACTTCTTTTCGTAAGCACGTACATAGTATGTTCTGAAACAAAAACTTACTCGTCGTTTTTACGCAAAATATATATATTTTTTATACTAACCTTTAACTAACGGCAAGTTGTAATAATGGCCCTAACTGTAACAGATCGGATTTTAGTTTTGGACGTTAAAAGTTTTCAATTCGTTAATTGTTATATATTTTAGTTTATAAACTTGAGATTTGATGATTCTTCTAGTAGTACGTTTCCACTACATCCTATTGAAGACACTAGTCAACTAAACAACTTGTTATTTTTTATACATATACACTTTGTCTATATATTTTTAATTTTTTATGAGATTTTATTATTGTGTGTTGCCTAGATAAAGCAACCAATTTTTCATTAAATATTTCTGTTATATAACTTTGTTTCACTCAAAATTTGAACACAACCAAAACAAGTTGTTTTCAGGAAAACATCTGAAAGTGTTTCCATTGTGTTGTAACTGTTTTAGTGTTCGAACTCGAAATACGAATTTTGTTCAAGACTTCAGGATTTTAATGGGGAACAATCGATACGATAACAACCACAAAATATTAAAAAAAACATGGAGTTTATTGTTAAAAACACATTACATAAAACTGTTAATCAAGAAAATAAATAAAGTGTAAATTATAAATGTATTTAAATACATTTGACTCAAAGAAAAGTTGGCAGAACAAAGGAGTTTGCATCGGGTGTAAAAGGTGTAAAAAACTCGCCTAAGGCTGTACACTGGATTTATATGGTGGTGGTTAGACCACCAATCATTTACGTATCTGTTGTCGGTGCTCTTGACGATGATTAGGCGTAAGATGGAAGGGGTTCAAAAGATTGCTGGCATGGGTATATGTGATGTGATTCCTACCACACCCACGCGCCAATGAAGGCAATGCTACGATTACTACCGTTGAATTTATTTATAAGAAAAACAGCTGCAAGATTTTTAATTCGGATGCAAAGCGACGGCACATGGTATCGGCTTGGGTCGGATTTGGGGCATGGAAAATACGTATCAATCTATTACGTAGAAATGCTTGGTTTCCTGCACGTGTTAGATCACATAGTATCGAAAGCAGGGGAAGAGAATTCTCATTATACTTAATAACCAGTGGGTTAAAAAACGAATGAATGGATTTGAATTCCTCTTTGGTACTTGAGTGTTTTTTAAAACTTAATAAGTAAGCCTCTCCAAATGAGTATACGCTTATGTGGATTAAGGGACATGCTGGTCATGAGGGGGGTGCTTTAATACCATGTGAGATATTTATCTCTCATTCAATAGAGAGATAAAACCTTTATTTTTTTTTTTAATTTGAATGGGAGGTAAAGCCATCATGGCCTTATCTCACATTAGCAATATTAGAAAATGGCTTTATCTCTCATTTCAGTTTTGAAGAACTTTTGCATTTTACATTGATTAATACTTTTCTTATTTTTATAATTAATTAATTTTTATTCTTGTGACGCACGCAAGAAAACTTTATTCAGCGAAGCCACCTGCCGCGTCCAACTGGAGGAGAAAACCCGTAAGAACGGCCGCAGGCCGCCACGCGGAAAAAGTTTAGTATGCGAGGCCAGATTTCAATACTTAACTTTACTGTTTCCAGGAAAAGAAATTTTTTTATTCTTGTGACGCACGCAGGAAAACTTTATTCAGCGAAGCTACCTGCCGCGTCCAACTGGAGGAGAAAACTCGTAAGCACGGCCACAGGCCGCAACGTAGAAAAACTTTAGTATGAGAAGCCAGATTCCAATACTTTACTTTAGTGTTTCCGGGAAAAGACATATTTTTATTCTTGTGACGCACGCAGGAAAACTTTATTCAGCGAAGCCACCTGCCGTGTCCAACTGGAGGAGAAAACCCGTAAGCACGGTCGCAGGCCGCCACGCGGAAAAACTTTAGTATGCGAGGCTGAAAATTTTTGTATTTTATTATAAAAATATAAGACATGACAGAGGCATTCGTGTTTATTTGCTCATATCTCAGAGAGATATGGGGTTATTGTGCTGGTTTTTAGTAGCTAATTATTTCCTGTCTGTTTTAAGCTTTCAGTAAATATATACTTTATATGGTCGGAAATCAATATTGTATTAATCACAAAAGTAATGACTATACTACATACATACATATGTATATCCTTGAATCATAGGCAAAGGATATAAAAACCTATGGATAGTTTTTTGTAAATTTAATATATGCAAAATTTATTTTATTTAATATCAAAAACTTTAATTTTAGAATTTATTTTGTTAGTTGGTTATTTTTCAAGCAATTAGGTATCTATAACGTTCATTCATTTACATACATACTTAATCTCTATAGAGTTAAAAGTATATTGGCATGTATTATTTTGTGTTTGTTTCCCATTTATTATGTGTTTGCTTAAATTTAATTATTACCTCTTGCATACATGCTGGCATCTCTCAAATACAGTTCGTATGGTTCCTGTTCGTTACCATTTAATTCACGTACAAAACTCAATAGTCCCTCCTGCCGCAATCCATATTCCAAATTCTTACCCACTGTTAGGGAGAATAAATCAGAACGATCTACCAGTAGAGCAACATGTTTCCAATTAAATTGACGAAATACACTGGCAAAGACTAATTTTAAGCGACACTGGCAATAGGACATGCGTGTTAATGTTGGATACTTTGTTTTATCCTTAAACATGCCCTGTAAAGTATTTAAAAAAGAATAAAATTTTAATATTGTATTAAATATTCGTGCAAAGTACAAGTACCTAAGTACGTACATATATATGTATGTAAGTATATTCTTTAATCTAGTTGTAAATGATTTTTTTGAGCTAAAATTATAATTTTACTCTAACAATCTATTTTTTATCTAATTTTTTATTTCGACTTAAATTTATTTCCTGAAGTAAATTTAATGAACTTACAACACCAAATCTAAAACAAAACAAGTGACAGTGCTATATTCGGCCGTGCCGAATTATATATACCCTTCACAACGTGTAGCCTTGCAATAACAATTGTTTGTATCACCATTAATCTCATATAAAATACGTACATACATGTAAAAAACATTTAAAAAAATTATATATTAAAAATAAAAAAAATAATAAAGATTATAAAAAAAATTAAAAAAAATATTAAAAAAAAATTAAAAAAAAGTAATAAAATATAAATAATATATTAAATAAAATATTTTTGGCTCAGCTGGAATTCGATGCCACGTTTACCACCAGTATTTATGTAGGTTGTTGTTGTAATTGTGAAAAAAACGAGGTGGTCCTGGTTTTTTACTCATATCTCAGAAAGTTATGAGGCGATTGTGCTGAATTTCAATAGCGATTCATTCCTGGATATTTCCAAAAGATTGATACCATATAGAGATCTGAGGAACATGTAGTTGCTTCTAAAAGTTGATTTCAACCAACACACGGAAAGACGGACAGACGGTCAGGGCTTAATCGACTCCTCTATGAAATGAGGAAATGAAAATTGTAGAAATCACAAACGGAATGACAAAGCTATATATACCGTTGTGCACCACAGGTGAAGGGTATAAAAATTATATATTTGTTAACACTCAAAGTTAATCGCAAAGCTTCAGAACAAAAGTTTCGGGTATTCCACGTTGGTTCAGACTCCGTAAGACGATCTATACCTTTGTATTGGAAATGGGAGACACAATAAAACTAAGTTGAATAATACTACTCTAGATAGAAACGTAAGTTCAGGAGCCGCAAGCCAAACTCTGAACAGTAATTAGTTTAAGTTTTTATGGTACTCCTCCAGTTACGGGTAATGAGTTTAATTGATACTCCTCAAGTTATAAATGAGTTTAGTTGGTACTCCTCCAGTTAGTTAATTTTAAAAAGAGGTGGTTCATTGTAGAATAGTCTATAAACTGTATCAATTAACATGATCTAGAACTAATAGCACTTTTCTTTTAATATTAAAACAAATGTTAATGTAATATTAATACAAGTATTTTGAACACTACTAATATGTTAAATACAAATTTATGATTAAAACTATTTTAATAAATTCGAAATTGTTTTTTTTTTTTTTTTTGATAAACAAGTAAGAGTGCTATATTCGGCAATGCCGAATCTGATAAAAACCATTCACCATCATGTATATCAGTGATGGTATATGGGAATTTTAGTCTTGTGCCAAAATTTTAGCTCGAAAGTGCCAAAATATATTAAAAAGTGCCATAGCAAATATGTATATGTATACACATGTCTATTTAACAAAATTAAATCCATTTATTCATTTTGTGTTATATTAATACATTTAATTAAAATGAATTGAATTTACACAAAAAAAATTCAAACTTCAATATTTAAACAAAATATACAGATAAATTGTATATAAATATTATTTATTAAATACATAGTTATGTATTTAATATGTAATGTTTTTTGAGAATGAGAAACAAACGGACAGGCACACAGATATAGCTAGATCGTCATAAAATGAAACCCCGATTCAGAATATATATACTTTATGGGGTCTTAAATGGATATTTCGATGTATTACAAACGTAATGATAAAATTAATATACCTCCACTATATTTTTGGTGATGGGTATAAAAAAGAGAGTTCAAAATTTATCTGCAGTCGTCTGATTAAATCCACCCTGAATATGTAGGATGTCATTTATTTCGAACTTATACTCTCAGAAAGATGATTTCGTGTCATCGTAGCAGTTATTAGTAGTATTTACAACATGGAGAAAAAGCATTTATTTCGTTTTAATTAAAAATATATTACTTCAAAAGTAAGTAAAATTATATTTTTATAATTTTTTGAAAAAGTGCCAAAATTTTATTGAGCGTGCCATGGTGCCATTAAACAACTAATAGTGCCAAAAATGGCACGATTGTGCCACTTTTACCAACAGTGATGTATATATGTATAATTCCACATCGTACTTTCACCTATATTACATGTTATACGCCATTTTTCCTTATTATTTCCGACGCCATCCTTGATTTTGAGTTTTTATGTAGTTAACTATATTCTACTAGTCAAGCCTTTTAACCCCATATTGATGGGGTTAAAAAAATTTGATCCGCAGTTTTGTTTCAGACGCCATCTTGGATTTTACATTTTGTAATAATTTACTGAATTCTAATTGTCAAGCCCTTTCATTTGATATAAATATTGTGGGTGCTCAAGAAGTTACATTTTTAAATAAAAGATATGACCCATATATAAATTTATTTTCCGCCATTTTGTAGTGGCGGCCAACATGAATTTTAATTTTTTTTTGAGGGCTTATATTGCGCTAGTCAAGTCCTTTTAGATGATACCAATGTTGACTCTCTCTGTTGTCTAAAAAGTGAAAAAATTTGATTTTTGGATACAATTTTTTTTTTTAATATCTTTGCCTATAGCTATACCGATTAAAGCCCGCTTTATCCAAAATTTTTCTCGAATATCTCTAGAGGCATATTATATCTACAAATAATAGCAAAGGCACCTATAAAATATTCTATGGCTGAAAAATTTTATATATGGGAAAAGAATGGAGACCGTCGTGCTTATTTGCTCATATCTCAGAAAGTTATGGGGCGATTGTGCTGAATTTCAATAGGCATTCATTCCTGGATATTTCCAAAAGATTGATATCAGACACATCTGGGAACATATGGTTGCATCTAAAAGTTGATTTCAACCAACACACAGACAGACGGTCAAGGCTTTATCGGCTCCTATATTTATAAACTTTCAGAAAATAAATACTTTATGGGGTCGGAAGTTAAAATTGTTGAAATTACAAACGGAACGACATAGCTATATATACCTTTGTGCACCACAGGTGAGAGGTATAAAAAAAAAAATATCGAATTTTTACTGAAAAAAACTCTATATAAAAGTTTTTTTAAAAAAAAATCAAAGAAATTCTGAGCACAGCAAAATTTTTTAGCAAAATGGGAAAATATATACATAATAAATAAAATTTTCTAAAATATCATGGAAAATATAATTGAAAATTTCTGATATACAATTAGAAATTTTTGAAGTGGAATTGGGTATTTCTAAAATACAAATGGAAATGGTGTAGTACATTCTGATTAGACGAATGTTACTTTCAAATAATATGCAGGAAAAATAACTGTGCCTTAAAGTATGTTGCACATAATAGCACATTTTGACTTTATACTACTTAACATGTTAGTCGGCCAACCAAATGGAATGTTAAATGTACATAAACTGCTATAAATAAAACTACTGTTACTTAAAATAACTTACAAAATTAACATGTAAATTAAACTATTAAAATGTAAACTATTTATCTTTCTTATTAATATCTCTATACTAAAAGCACATGAAATTTTAACTTTCTACTAAAATTTCGATTAAGTTCGAATGTCGTCATTTGCCCAACAGTAATTTGAGGATTGTGCTTTTTAACCGATACTAGTAATTAGCGACACAGCTAACATTTTAAGTGGATTTTTTTACCAATTGCTTACAGCTTTTGTAAAACTAATAAAAAAGTAAATCGAATATACATTAATTATTTTTAAACATTCTTAAACGTTATGATCTAACAAATACTGAGTCTAAAATTGCAACCGGAACAAGTGAAATTACCAACAAACCAGGGGTCAAATTACGGCACTCGAACGTTATCGAGATTGGAAATTTTCAATTTATATATTAATATTTATAATTTTCCCAATTTTTTAGAATTGTTTTTTGTTTTATATAACTTGTATACATATTTACCCTGAAAAAGCTACCCATTGCTTGGTAACAAAATATTGGTCATTAATAAATAATTTTTTATAAAAAAAAACAAAAAAGTGATATTAAGCTTGAATAAAAATCATATATTATCAATAGAAAGATCTAGAAATTTAGACCATACATTTAAAAAAAAATTTATATTTTGAAAAAATCTTAACCAAAAAATGTATTTATTATTATTACATTTCCCCTAGTGTCCGAAGCAAAGTCTGAAGATATAATTTATATTTTCATCTGTTTGTACGTTAGTCACATGGGAGTATGTGAATACTGGGAGTGAGAATAAAAAACCTCAAACAGGCATTAAATTAAAATTTTTAAAGCAAATGTATTCTAAGACCAATGATAGCAGAATATTTAAATTTTAAATGTAACGAATGACATCTACTTTCGCAACTTTAAATACACTATATCATGTATGCTTTACTCATAATTTTATACCCTTCATACAGTGAAAAAGGGTATATATATATATATAGGTTTGTCATTCCGTTTGTAGTTTCTACAATTTTTATTTCCCCATAAAGTATATATTTTCTGAAAGCTAATGAATATGGAGTCGATTAAGCTCTGTCAGCCTGACCGTCTGACTGTCTATCTGTGTGTATGTTGGAATCAAATTTTTGAAGTCCCCCGACATTACCTGGACCGGCGTAAAGTATTGGAAATATTCTGGACCAGATCGGTCTTGAAATCAGAAAAATCGTTATATAAACAACTGAGATGAGAAAAAAACCACGACCACCTCGTTTTTTCACAATAACAACAACAACATGGTTATTGTTTTCTTATCATTTTATATATTACTAGCCAAACCCGGCGCGCGTTGCTACGCCCCTTCATGAATTTTAATCGCATTCTAAATTTTAATCGAATATCAAGTGAAAGGCTAAAAACTTCTTCTTTATGAGCGTGGCAATGCCCACTTTTCTAATTACGAAACTGTATAGTCATGACAGCTCAATAAGTGTGCAAAGTTGCAGAAAAGTCGGTCCAGTGTAAGTACCTCAAAATGATACCTTTTTTTTATGGGCGTGGCACTGCCCACTTTTCTAAATGCGAAACTGTATAGTCATGACAACTCAATATGTGTGCAAAGTTTCAAAAAAATCGGTTCAGTGAAAGTACCTCAAAATGATACCTGTTTTTTAATGGGCGTGGCACTGCCCACTTTTCTAATGACGAAAGTGTAAAGTCATGACAGCTCAGTATGTTTGCAAAGTTTCAGAAAATTCGGTCCAGTGCAAGTAGCCAAATCTGATAACTAATTTTTTATGGGCGTGGTCCCGCCCACTTTTTCAATCACGAAATTATAAAGTCATGACAGCTCAGTATGTGTGCAAAGTTTCAGAAAAATCGGTCCAGTGCAAGTACCTCAAAATGAAAACTTTTTTAGGGGCGTGGCCCCGCCCACTTTTCTTATCACGAAATTATTTAGTCATGACAGCTCGATATGTGTGCAAAGTTTCAGAAAAATCGGTCAAGTGCAAGTAGCTAAAACTGATAACTAATTTTTTATGGGCGTGGCTCCGCCCACTTTTTTTCACCCATAAACACTCCCTGGTATGTGTACAACAACTTACCAAAGTTTGAGCCCGATCGGTTTTACAGTTTCGGAGTCTATAGCTAACACACACACACACACACACACACAGAGTTTCACTTTTATATAAATATATAGATTTTATTTTTTTTTTTTTTGTTTTTTTTATTTTTGCCAAATATAGCACTCTTACTTGATTGGTTTAAAAATTCACCACTTTAAATTAAATGAACAACTTAATTCTACTTACTATATAGAACAGGCACAATAGACAAAAAAATATGAACATGAACTGATATTGCGATTTGTTGAAATTAAGAACATTTTTTGTTAAATAAATATTAATTTATTAGAGTACAAATTAATACATTGTAGTGATTACTACTATTTCGTCAAATATTCGCCTAATGTGAACATACCTTTAGATTATTTTTATTTTATGTTTGTTTATGTTTTTTTCAGATATACATACATACAAGAAAACACACATACTTACATACACACATACATACATATAAATGCAAATATTTATAGTTTGTACTTGATTTAAAATTAAAAATTCTATTAAGTATAAAATGGAGCAGTTTATTGTACTTTATTTTGCCTTTTTCAGTCAATTAACCTAACGACACATTTAAATAATAGATATAAGCTCTTGAGGTCAAATTTCACAGGAGATTTTGTTGACATACGTACACATACATATGTTTATTTGAATTTATAAATGAAATTATATTTATGCGAAGAATTCAATTTTCGTGGTTGATACTGACCGAGTACAAGAGAATTATAGTTTTTATATATTAATATTATGTCAGGCATATAAAACCAAGATCTTAATAATAAAAATGATTAGATTTTAACTAAATTTTAAAAAAAATTTTAGAGACTTTTAATTAAATGAAAATATTACACGGAGAAACAATGGATGTATAACCAATTTCTAAAAAAAAACATGACATACGATCATTTCGCGCACAAGGGCCGATATTTTCCATTACATTTATTTTTACTTGGACGTTAGCCCTAAGGTATTAATTTTTCTCTTAATAAATAATTGGGTAATTCTAGCCAAAACTATACCGTAGTTGTAAAAAGATAAATTATTAGCTCCGTAATGGATTGATTTTTTTGTTCTCCTTTTTTTCAAGCATGAATTAATACTTGTCTTAGAAAAGTAAAAAGTTAATTCAATGTAAATTAAAATAGGGGTTTATTTATTTGTTTCAATCGCTGTTAGTCTTTTCCGCAGCCGTGCTTTAAGTTATTATAAAATTCAATTCCATAAATAAACAAGTGCGTCTATTTGGTATACCGCCCCTTCTCCCTTTAGACATTAATAATCATAAAAATAATACGTTATTCATTCCTTCAGCAGAAAATTTTAAAACAAATATTTATCTACACGATAGTATAGTACAAAATATGGATATATTCGCACATAGAAAAATGCCAGATAAGTTTTAATTCAAAATGAGTTAGGATGTCTCAATGGAATTGCCCAAATGTAAATTTAAAGTACAAAATTTCACAATTTAACAATACTGTAATATCAATCTATTTCATATATTTTTAACTACATTTGATATAAGACAAATCAGATATCACAGAAAACAAGTAACAGTGCTATATTCAGCCGTGCCGAATCTTATATACCCTTCACAACGTGTAGTCATGCTATAATAATTGTTTGTATCACTATTCATCTCATATGAAATACGTACATACATACATGCATGCATACATATATGTTTTATTATCTTTATAATGACTTTATCAGCTTAAAACATCCCTTTGTAAAATTATGAGTTTATGTATGTATGTATGTATGTATGTTCAAAAAATAAAAATATAAAAAATAAATATATAAAAAAAATTTTTTTTTGCTCAGCTGGGATTTGACGCCACGTTCGGTTTGAACAGTATACTGTGTATTGTATGTTTTTGTTGTGAAAAAACGAGGTGGTCGTGGTATTTTCCTCATATCTCAGTTGTTTATGTACCGATTCTGATTTTCAATACCAATCTGCTCCCGCATATTTCTGATATTTTAATACTTCATACGGGTACAAGCGATGTCGGGGGGCTCCAAAAAGTTGATTTCAACATACACACGAAAATACAGACAGACTGACAATGCTTAATCGACTCCCCTATTCATAAGCTTTTAAAAAATATATACTTTATGGGGTCGGAAATGAAAATTGTAGAAATTTCACACGGAATGACAAACCTTAATATACCCTTTTTCACTTTTGTGTGAAGGGTATAAAAACATCAAAAATAGTGATAGCTTTAGCTAAAAAAAATATACAAATTTATTACAGTTGTTTTGAATGTTAGAATGTTTGCAGGATAACCAGACAGATGTATGTATATAGCTGAAAATACTCATAGTTTTATAATAACAAGAACCTAAAACATACTTACATACATACATAATCCATACATACATACATACATACAGCTGCGGTCAAATTAAGAGCACCAACTTAAAAGTTTAAGTAAATTTATTAACGTCTTTAAAAATTTGGTTTTGATTTCACCTGAAATGTAGTAAAAAATCTTATTTTCATAGCAAACAATATTTATTTATTTATTTCAAGAGCTTAACAATGTCAATTAATTCATCAACAAAACTTAAAAAATTAATCGCTCACAATACTAACCCTTCATATTATTCTTCCCAAAAAATAATCGGTTGTTCCTACGAAAATTAAACATATCAAAAATATTTCACTTTTTTGTTTCCATAACAATATAAGAGTAAATTTGTAATATTTTTATATATGTCATTTACTTGCAATTACGGCCGCATAACACTCTACGGCCAAATGTAATAATTTTGCCATCTTTCTACAGGAAATCAATTCCATCTTTTATTTAAAACCTCTAAATGCCTTCTGTACTTTATCGCAGATACTGACTTCTTTACTTCTGCTTTTCGATTTTCAATGGGGTTTACATCCGTGCGACTGTGCGACTGTGTTAATTAGGTTATCGATGAACCACTTGTTTGCCATTTCACCAGTGTGATTAAAGTAATTGTCTTCTTGAAAGTCTCACATATGCCAATAATCATTTATCGGAGGTATATGGAAACATTACTCCATCTAAGATTTTTATTCATTTTTATTGGTCAAATGACACATTCTTTTGCAAAAGACAATCCATATACTTACAAGAAAGTAGTTGCATTTTTCGTAGACTACAAGAATTGAGATTGCTTTATTTTGCGTTTTTTGCAGTATGTCCAATGCGTTTTTAAGTTCCGTAGCTAGCATAAAAGAATAATTTTTCCAGACTATAATGGGAGTCCACTCTAGTCTGATATCTGAATGCATTACGATCATTTTATTGAAAAAGTATTTTTTGCTTTAAAATATCAGTTTTTTTACGAGGTCCCATTTTTTATCCTGCATTGTTTTTCGCGTCCTATTGCTATATTTTTTAACGGAAAACTTTAAAAAATATTACAAGGATAAATGGATTTTAATACCTTTCGTTCTTCATTTCTCTTTCTGCAAAATTTAAACGAATAAATTAGATGTAAGCTAACTTATGCTATTATACTGACGGCACAAAATTTGATATGTTTATAAGTAATCGAACAAAACTAACAAATAGTTCTGAGAACAGAAAATATGTATGTAATTGTTCTTGTTTAATCTTAATTTTTTCTTCTTATAAAAATTTAATTGTAACTGGTGCTATTATTTTGACCGGCAGTGTATATATTTGTTTAAACCACTTGTAGTGGTAGAGAGAATTAAAAATTTTTTGAGAAAATGCCGCCAAAGATAATTTGACATTGAAAACTATATAATAATGAATGGTGATATTGCAATGGTTTAAGTGTTAATACTTACCGTACTTTCATTTTTCCACTTGTGTATTCGGCCCAAAATACCAGATGTTACAGTCAATTCCCCTTCGGAGGGAGGCTAAAGATAGTTTTAAATAAAAGCTTCCATATTAGTGAAGATATTAAAGTTATTTGAAGTGTTTAATTTAAAAACAATTCATTAAATAATTATTTCTAATTCTATTTCGTTTTTCTTATTCAACAATAAATAAATAAAACTAAGTGTATTACACTCTATTCTCTACTAGTATTTCAATCACGTGCTTCCAAATGCTGTAAATAATGTTTAATCGCACCCAGGCATGCGAGTAATTAAAGCATAATTACCCCCCTCATTGAAACTAAATAACAAATTAAAAACGACTTAATTTGCATGCGCGCACACAAGCACACTCACCTGGTCTCCCATACCCGTTATAATAGGTGAGTTCCAGTAGGCAGCCAGTCGAGCAACAGGTTCCAAGGCAAACGCACATGCTGGTCCTATAAACGCAATAACGTCATCCTTAAAATGCATATCAGCTGCTAAACCAGGAGCTTTAGCTCCCGAACAAGAAGGATAACTGAAAATAAGTATAAACAAGTAAGAGTACTATACTCGATCATGACGAATCTAAAATACCTTATAGAATATATCAATAAAATTATTTTTATCCAACAACTTTTAATAAAAGTTCAACAGTTATCTAAAAGTTTAACAAAATTAATATTTTGTGTTAAGTTTTTAAATACAATATGTTACATTTAAAAGCAATTATTTTAGTTTGCAATTTTAAGGAGAATATTGTTGCAGTTGTATTTTAATGCTTATTTCTCAGGAGTTTTCAAAACGGTTTTGCAGCTTTTTACAGAAATAATTCTTTAGACAATGGTTAGCAATCAGTTGTTAGTTAGTTGGGAACCTTAGGAACTCAGTAATTGTGTAAACATATAAGTTCTTTTGACATATCTTAACATTGGAACTTATTTTATATATACTGAGTTTGACCTACGTTTATATAAAACGTCGAATTTAAATACGACACCATTTTGTTAATACGAGTTGAATGGTAAATTTGTTTGACAATTGTCACGTATAAACCAAGCGATTTAAAAATATGGAGAAGTATTTAAACAAACAGCGTTTAAATAATTATTGTAAAAACAACAAGTAAGAGTGCTATATTCGGCCGTTGCGAATCTTATATACCCTTCACAACGTGTAGTCATGCAATAACAATTGTTTGTATCACCATTCATCTATATATATAAAAGAGTAACGTGACTGACTGACTGACTGATTCATCATCGCACAGCCCAAACGCTAAGAGCTAGAGACATGAAATTTGGACAATCGGTTCCTCTTTCGATGTATAGGGATTTTTGGAAATTCGTACTTTAAGGGGGTAAAAAAGGGTAAAAACGGGTAAAATCGGTAATCTTATATCTGCTAAACTAAAAATGATACAAATTAAATTGAAAAAGTTTTGTAATTTGCACAAAAAATAAGCTGACAGGTGTCTGGCCTTTTTTGGAATTTTCAACCCCTAAGGGGAAAAAACGGGTAAAAACTATAATTTGGTACTTTTTTGGTACCCTATGTAACTTCCAAACGCATGAAGCTAGGAAAAAAATTTAAACTGTATTAAGTAATCCGCGAAAAAATATTAATAGGAATTCAGCACTTTTTACAAATTCGCATTTATAAGGGGTAAAAATTTTCCCTTTTTTTGGTACTATTTTTAAAAGAAACTTTTCTTATATTATTCAATGGGACAACATTTGACAATTATTATTTCCTAATAGAATATGGACAACTATTTAGGGGAAATTTTTAGAAACTTTTTGGGGGACAAAAAAGGTACCAAAAAGGGGAAAATTCCGGAAAATGTAAGTAATTCCTAATTAGACGGCCAATTTTCACAAAATTTTTAATTGGGATTTCACTAGACATAAAAAATTATGTAATTTAGTAAAAATTTAAACACATTCATAGCAGGGTAGAAAAGGGAAAAATCGGGAAGAGTTTGGTACTTTTTAGAACATAATTACTTTTATGCAAAAAAGAGTAGATTTACTGACTTTAAATCATGTCTATTAAAATATTTTGTTACATAGATATTTGAACATTTTAAACTTGGAATTTGGAACTTGGACCAAAAATGTACTTTTTCGCTTTTCTATGGTACTTTTTGTATTTTCTACGTTTATAAAGATAGAATTATAAAATAAAGGACTATTGATTCCAGGTAAGACTAAAAATGTTATGGGTGTCCAAAAAGGTACTTTTTTGAATTTTTATGGTACTTTTTATATATTCTACGTTTGCGAAGCTAGAATTTTAAAATAAGTGGCTATTGATACAAGGTGAGACCGAAAATGTTATGGTCGACCAAAAAGGTCCTTTTTTGAATTTTTGTGGTACTTTTGGTATTTTCTACGTTTATGAAGGTAGGATTGTACAATCAAGGACTATTGATTCCAGGTGAGACTAAAAATGTTATGGGCGACCAAAAAGGTACTTTTTTGAATTTTCGTGGTACTTTTGGTATTTTCTACGTTTATGAAGGTAGGATTGTACAGTCAAGGACTATTGATTCCAGGTGAGACTAAAAATGTTATGGGCGAACAAAAAGGTACTTTTTTGAATTTTTATGGTAGTTTTTGTGTTTTCATCGTTTGCGAAGCTAGAATTTTAAAATTAGTGGCTATTGATACAAGGTGAGACTGAAAATGTTATGGTCGACCAAAAAGGTACTTTTTTGAATTTTGTGGTATCTTTTGTATTTTCAACGTTTGTAAATATAGGATTATACAATCAAGTACTATTGATTCTAGGTGAGACAAAAAATGTTATGGGCGACGAAAAAGGTACTTTTTGAATATTTATGGTACTTTTTGTATTTTCAACGTTTGCGAAGCTAGAATTTTAAAATTAGTGACAATTGATACAAGGTGAGACTAAAAATGTTATGGGCGACCAAAAAGGTACTTTTTTGTATTTGAATGGTACTTTTTGTATTTGGAACGTTTATAAATATAGGATTATACAATCAAGGACTATTGATTCTAGGTGAGACAAAAAATGTTATGGGCGACGAAAAAGGTACTTTTTTGAATTTGTATGGTACTTTTTGTATTTTCAACGTTTGCGAAGCTAGAATTTTAAAATTAGTGACAATTGATACAAGGTGAGACTAAAAATGTTATGGGCAACCAAAAAGGTACTTTTTTGTATTTGTATGGTACTTTTTGTATTTGCAACGTTTATAAATATAGGATTATACAATCAAGGACTATTGATTCTAGGTGAGACAAAAAATGTTATGGGCGACGAAAAAGGTACTTTTTTGAATTTTTATGGTACTTTTTGTATTTTCAACGTTTGCGAAGCTAGAATTTTGAAATTAGTGACAACTGATACAAGGTGAGACTAAAAATGTTATGGGCGACCAAAAAGGTACTTTTTTGAATTTTGTGGTACCTTTTGTATTTTCAACGTTTATGAAGGTAGGATTGTACAATTGAATTTTTATGGTACTTTTTGTATTTTCAACGTTTGCGAAGCTAGAATTTTGAAATTAGTGACTATTGATACAAGGTGAGACTGAAAATGTCATGGGCAACCAAAAAAGTACTTTTTTTGATTTTTATGATACTTTTGGTATTTTATTCAATAAATAGTAAGAACTGCGCTAACGAAGTAGCGGGTTAAATGCTGGTCTCTTATAAAATACGTACATACATGTAAAAAACATACATATAAAAAACATACCATTGTAAAATTATAAATTGAGTTTACGTATGTATGTTTCTAAAAAAATTAAAAAAAAAAATATATTAAGAACAAAAAAAAAACAATAAAAAAAATTGCAAAATAAAAATTTAAAAAAAAATGTAAAAACAATTTTTAAAAAAATTTTTAAAAAAATTAAAAAAAATATAAATAATATAAAAAAATAAAAAAAAAATTTTTTGGCTCAGCTGGGATTTGATGCCACGTTTATTCTAACCATTATATATGTATGTTGTTGTTGTAATTGTGAAAAAAAAGAGGTGGTCGTGGTTTTTTGCTCATATCCCAGAGAGTTATAGGGTGATTGTGCTGAATTTTAATAGCGATTCATTCCCGGATATTTCCAAGAGATTGATACCATATACAGATCTGAGGAACATATAGTTGCTTCTAAAAGTTGATTTCAACCAACACACGGGCAGACGGACAGACGGTCAGGGCTTAATCAACTCCTCTATTCATAAGCTTTCAAAAAATATATACTTAATGGGGTCGGAAATGAAAATTGTAGAAATTACAAACGGAATGACAAAGCTATATATACCCTTGTGCACCACAGGTGAAGGGGTATAAAAACGATAAGATTTTTGTTATAAAATTTTTATGGTATAAGCAAAACTGTAGAAATTAAATCTGACGCCCTTGTTGGGACATCTGATGCAAAATCAAGTAAGAGCGCTATATTCGGCCGTGCCGAATCTTATATACCCTTCACAACGTGTAGTCATGCAATAACAGTGGTTTGTGTCACCATTCATCCCATATGAAATACGTACATACATATAAAAACATACATATATAAAAACGTCCCATTGTAAAATTATAAATTCAGGTATGTATGTTAAAAAAAACAACAAAAAAAATTTAAAAAAAAATTTAAAAAAAAAATTTAAAAAAAATTTTAAAAAAAATTTAAAAAAAAAATTATTATGTATATAATATATATAAAACAAAAAAAAATAAAAAAAATTTAAAAAAAAAATAATAAAAATATAAATAATATATTAAATAAAAAATAAAAAAAAAAATAAAAAAAAAATTAAAAAAAAATTTTAAAAAAATTAAAAAAAAATTTTGGCTCAGCTGGGATTCGATGCCACGTTTTCTCTAACCAGTATACACGTTTGTATGTATGTATGTTGTTGTTGTAATGTTGTTTTTGTGAAAAAAAAATCGAGGTGGTCGTGGGTTTTTGCTCATATCTCAGTTGTTTATTTACCGATGTTTCTGATTTTCAATACCGATCTACTCCCGAATATTTCTGATATTTTAATTTCTTACCCGGGTCCAACCTATGTCGGGGAGCTTCAAAAAGTTGATTTCAACATACACACGGACAGACGGTCAGACGGACAGACTGACAGACTGACAGAGCTTAATCGACTCCTCTAGTCATAAGCTTTCAGAAAATATATACTTTATGGGGTCGGAAATGAAAATTGTAGAAATTTCACACGGAATGACAAACCTATATATACCCTTTTTCACTGTGTGAAGGGTATAAAAATCAGCTGAGCTGTCAACACCAACTTATAAATAATTTCAACCTGCAACTTGATAAATTTCCAAAAAAAAAGTTGACATTTATTTTCATCTAAATCATAATAGATATCACCTAAATCGATTCTCATGATTAAAAATTTTAATTTTAGGATATAACAAACAATATCACAAACGCAAAATATCCTACCCAACAGCTATCGTAATGTAGGGTAAAATAAATATACAAAATGCAAAAGTGAAAATGAAACTTTTAAGAATTAATCTTACAAAGAGAAATCCGCCAAAGCTCATTAATTTCATATAATTACTTGCTGTTGTTGTTGTTTATTTCAAATCATGCTTTAATTTCATTGATGTTATTTTCTTAAAGATTGGGAGTCTGAGGGGTTGGCTGCATGTATCTTAAAGATACTAAAGCCAGTGTGTTTGCGTATTTAAAAAGAAAAACAATTAAACACAAACGATTAATTTTGTGAACCTTCAAAATCGCTTTAATTTCAAGACAACACACGCACTGAAGAAAGAAAATTGTACATATTTACTTACAAATGTAAGTATATATACGTGTATAAAACATTCATACATTTGAAAGCAGTGAAGCAACAGGTTATACTTAATTTTATGGGGTGCACGATGTCGCAAACTAAGGGTTTGAGATGACCCGGACTTTTTTTCCCTGGAAACAGAAATTTAAAATTTCAATTTACTGGATTTGTAATAATACAATACTTATTAGAAATAAATTAAGTTTTACAGCCAAACCTAAAGAAGAGCTTAAGCAGTACGCGTTAAAATTGTAACAAAAATAAAACACATGCAAATCTTAAACGCCTGACGCTAAACGCTCTATTTAGGTGTGGCTGTTTTCTTTCAATACAATACAATTTATATCATATTATAAAAACAAAACTATTTTTTTTTTAAATTTAACTAAATTTAAGTAAAAAAAATAAGAAACAAAAAAAGGTGTCAAGGTGGACTAGTCAGCAGTGTGCTGGTCTGCTAGTCTGGGGTTTTGGGTTCTATTCCCGCCAGAGACTCTGGACTGGTCTGTTTTTCTTACTCTTCTTTTCTTTTCTATTCTATTTTATTATATTCTATTCAGTTATCATAAAGGGATCAATATAATGGATCTAAGTGAGCTTTTTTTAGCGACTGTAACTCAGTAATGGTTAGATTTAAATTTGCTTTTAAAAAATTACTACTTGACAACGTTTAAGAATTAAAAATA
Source organism: Phyto melanocephala (assembly GCA_941918925.1). NCBI lineage: Eukaryota > Metazoa > Arthropoda > Insecta > Diptera > Rhinophoridae > Phyto > Phyto melanocephala. The sequence continues at coordinate 67,173,436 of OW799237.1, forward strand.
TTTAAAACTTATTTAATTTAAAACAGGATACACTTAATTAGGTAGTTTTATTTGATCAGCTGATCATCAGGTTTCTTTTTTTTCAAATGTCAAAACTTTACACATGCCCAATTGGGCCAAACGTAATATAAAAGAAATAATAAAAGTTACGCCAGGATTTAAAATTTTTCCAGTTTACTAGTGTTGCCTGTTAAGGATATTTTTTAGACCAACTTAGTGATTTAAATATTTGGTAGTCTGGTTGAGAAGTGGTTTTTATAATATTTTGCAGCGGATAAATTTTAGGAATTTTTTTATTTAGCAAAACAAAACCGGAATAAAGTTAAAACTACAGGGTTGAAAACATTTAGCAAATTTTGCAAATGCATCTGTTAAGATAGCCTCCTATTATCAAAAATATTATATGAAATAGATTTTTTAACTGTTAAAAGAGTTTACGGGTGAAGTATGTTTGAATATGTGCCGCAATTTCACTTCAATATCTAAAATGCTAAATGATGATTTTGCAATACTTAATATTTTTGAATCTAAAACTTTCTATGACATTATTAAGATAACAAAATTTTATTGTAAATAAAATATTTTTGAAATTAGGCAATGATAGGAAGCTTATGTGATAATATTATTACATAAATTAAAATTAAGCCATTTACGGCGATTTAAAGAAAAAATTATATTATGAGGTTTAATATAAAAAATTACCTGGCAACACTGCAGTGTACCGCTAAATTTGCTACAACTAAAAGTAAATAACAACTTTGTTAATGATTAACAATTGTTTAGTTCTATTCGCCGCTTTCGAACAGAAAAGGTAAGGTATATATCAGGGATGGAAAATTACAAATTTATTTGGTATCAAAAAAAGTCTAAGTAATTATTTTTTTACGTAAGAGATTTTTAACTGATTTTTGCCCATATTCTAAATAAATTGAAATATATTATTTTATTATTATTTATTAATTATACCTCTTACCCTAGAACTATTCAAAGTTGTAATAATAGAAAAACAAATCTTAGTTTCTCTAGCAAATCGATTTAGGTTACTTCAAAATATTGCCACTTAATGGTTTATTTGCAGCACGACTTTGGAAAATAAATAAAAGACTCATATACTTAAAATTGTTTTATTAATGCAAAAATTTACAAAGAAACCATATGCTGAGTTTATACTCAGTTTATACAACACAATTATCTATTGTATTATTCCAATAACTTTAAAACTCCTTAAGAAAATGTATTCACATCAGTTTTTGTACAAAGTTTTTAAAATTTAAAGTTTTTGCATTTTTTTAATTAACAAATAGGACTGGGATTTCTAGACAATTTTTTCCCAAGAAATTCTTGAACCCTATTCACAATGTCAATTTTTACACATATTTCTTTGAATATTATTCTTTTAACTAGAAGATATAACTGTGTTTACTACTTAAAACTATATAAAAACAAGTAAGAGTACTATATTCGGCCATGCCGAATCTTATATACCCTTCGCAACGTGTAGTCATGCAATAACAGTAGTTTGTATCACCATTCATCTCATATGAAATACGTACATTCATATAAAAAACATACATATATAAAAACATCCCATTGTAAAATTAAAAATTAACGTATGTTAAAAAATAAAAAAAAAAATTAAAAAAAATTGTAAAAAAAAAGTTACAAAAAAATTAAAAAAAAACTAAAAAAAAATAATTAAAATATAAATAATAAATATAAAACAAAAAAAATAATAAATATATAAATAATATATTAAATAAAAAATTAAAAAAAAAAATAAAAAAAAAATTTTTTGGCTCAGCTGGGAATCGATCCCACGTTTACTTTAACCAATATACAAGTTTGTATGTATGTATGTATGTTGCTGTTGTAATGTTGTTTTTGTGAAAAAAAAATCGAGGTGGTCGTGGGTTTTTGCTCATATCTCAGTTGTTTATGAACCGATGTTTCTGATTTTCAATACCGATCTACTCCCGAATATTTTTGATATTTTAATACCTCACCCGGGTCCGAGCGATTTCAAGGGGCTTCAAAAAGTTGATTTCAACATACACACGGACAGACGGACAGACTGACAGGGCTTAATCGACTCTCCTATTCATAAGCTTTCAGAAAATATATACTTTATGGGGTCGGAAATGAAAATTGTAGAAATTTCACACGGAATGACAAACCTATATATACCCTTTTTCACTGTGTGAAGGGTATAACAAACAAAAAAATTAAAATTCAACTTCCATTTAATCAATGTAACGAGAAAATTTAACAAAAATAGTTATTAAAAAATTGGTCGCAAGAGTTTACAAAAAATTGTATGTAAATCTTTCTGTTGGATTTAAATTTAGTGTTTTTTGACATTAATAAAAAAATGCATTGACTATTAGGAGTTATAGTAAGTTTAACTTCAATTAAGACCAAAAATTTATATGCATAAATAAAAAGCGGAATTTGTTTTCTTCTGCTGGCATGTTTTCTGGCCAAGAAAAATTTAACAAAATAATCACTTTGTCTTTCCTCTTTTAAAAGAAATAAACAATTTAATGGCATAAAATTACTGATGGTTAAATTAAATTAAAAACGGTAAGAAGCCCGTAAAAAGCACAAAAAAAAAACAAGTAAGAGTGATATATTCGGCCCTGCCGAATCTTATATACCCTTCACAACGTGTAGTCATTCAATATAAATTGCTTGTATCACCATTCATCTCATATAAAATATGTACATAAATATAAAAAACATACATATGTATATAAAAACATCCCTTAATGTTAATTTTATGTTAAAAAAAATAAAATAAAAAAAATAAAAAAAAAATAAAAATATAGAAAATAGAAAAAGATATAAAAAAAAACATTAAAAAAATAATAAAAATATAAATAATATATAAAATAAAAAAAAAAATTTTTTTGGCTCAGCTGGGATTCGATGCCACATTTACTCTGACCGGTATACCACGTTTGTATGTATGTATGTTGTTGTATGTTGTGTTAAAAAAAACGAGGTGGCCGTGGTTTTTTGCTCATGTTTATGTACCGATGTTTCTGATTTTCAATACCGATCGACTCCCGAATATTTCTGATATATAAATACCTCACCTGGGTCCTAGCGATGTCGTGGGGCTTTAACAAGTTGATTTCAACATACACACGGACAGACGGATATACGGTCAGACGGACAGACTGGCAGAAAATATACACTTTATGGGGTCGGAAATGAAAATTGTAGAAATTTCACACGAAATGACAAACCTATATATACCCTTTTTAACTGTGTGAAGGGTATAAAAAACACTAAGTAAACTTCATATGCTAGTGTTTAAATTAATTAATAAATGAATGAATTAAAAACACCTTAAATATCAAATGTTTTTCAATTAAAGAGCTATAAAAAACTATAATAAATGCAATTATTTGCTAGGGTAAATTTAATTATACCTTTTTAAAATTTATGTATTTCAAAAGGATGACAAATTTATGTAAATGTAATATTTTCTTAATAGACAAGTTGTTCAATAATTTTCTCATATAAGGCATTATCTGTAAGCATTTTTGATTTACCTATTTTTTAATAGGAAATTTGCAATCATTTTTTTTTTTTGTCAAAAAAATTCTAATAATCTTCCCCTTAATAATTTCCCTTTTTCCTTAAATTAATTAAATTAATTAATTAAATAATAAAAAATTTCTAAAAATAATCGCACTTAATTAAAAAATGTGAATTTAATAAAATCTTTTTTAAAATTAAAAAATTATATTTAAAGCGATTTTATGAAAAATTAAAATTTGTGGAAATTTTTCAATCAATTTTATATCTATTTTTCAACTTCCCTTTAGCAGATTTACCTGGCTTGAACTTTCCGCAAGGTTATATTGTGTGGATGTAAAAACTCCTTATTAATAACATCTAGAGCTAAGTCCACAGCCGGGCCACAACGTTCCAAGTCAAAAGGTGAATCTAGCATTAGAAAATAATATAAAGAAAAATAGAAAGATGACAAAAGAAACAAAAACTGTTTACTTATTTTCACACCCCTATCACTTTTGCTCCTTTTAACATTTTTCTAACTTTTTATTGAATTCATATCAAATTACAGCTTGAATATATACATATGTACGCCTTTTTCGTTTAATAAAATGCAAATGGTCATAACATTTCAACAGCTTTAAAGTAGTATGGAAAATATGAGGAAATAAAATTTATATCTGCATTTAATAGTTGCTTATTTTTTTAAGTACATCCCAATAAAAACAAAGCAATGACTTGCTATTACTGAACAACATCTTTTCAATGACTATTACATACCGTCTGCCTTATTAAGAAGTGTTTTAGTAATGACTAGATTTATAATGTGATGCATAAATATTTATTTATCAAAAACTGTATAATTTTTTTTATTGTGAAAATTGTTACGAGTTTAACACACTTAGGGCCATTATTATAACTTACCAATAACTAAAGTTAGGATGTTATCGGACAGATAACTAGTTTTTCGTTATTACAACTTCACTTTAACCTAAAAGTGTCCGATAAGTTAAAGGGAAGATCACTCTACCTTTAACTTTTAACGTGAGGTTTATAATTAAAAGTTACCATATTTTCTACCGTATAAGGGAATTGTTTACTATTTGCTTGTCGTTGCCACTTTGGTTTTAAAGAACTAATAAATTTGTTCAGCATTTGCTTTGGTGCTGCCATACTTTAAAATATATACAATTTATTTTACAGGCAGGTTGTAATAACGAAAAATACTTACTGGTCAGTTTATTGCTCACGTTAACAAAAGTTACCTTTTATTAACATGAACTTTGTCGGCAAGTTGTAATAATGGCCCTTAAAGTACAAATAATAATATTTTAGACAATGGTGGTGGAGCAATTATTATAAGTAAAGGCAGAATTAGTTTGTGCGTTCTGTGCTGTTATATATCAGATGTTTTGTTTCTTTGTAATTGAAAATCTGTATGTGTGGCTTTTTTTTCTTTTTTCGTTCTCTTCTGCTGCTGACAAATTTTTAGAAAATATAATTCGATGTTAAGTAATAGCCATTGTTACGTATGCAAGAGAAACAGCTGATATTAAAGTGATTTTATTTTAAAGGTGACTGCAAAAGAAAAACTCTTTTTGTTTATAGATGAAGTGTGGCAATACAAATTTCTTCTTTACAAATGGATTTGACGATAAAAATACACCAAAAATTTAATAAGCCGTTTCTCTAAGGTGCCCTTGTAAAGTAAGGCAGATAAATATTTACATAAGAATTAACAAGAGAACGGCAAGTCACAGAACGACAACGGAAAGTAAAGATTAAGGAAGCCTTAAAAAGTAATTTTTTAATTCATATTTGTAGGCGAGTGTAGCAAAATATGAGGTTTAGATGCAAAATTTTAATTCGCAATTAACTGTATTTCAGAACTTTCAACTTATTATTTTGTTATGGGAGTTTTCGCAAGGATACTAAATAAATATTTCTAATAGATTTATCAGTGAGTTTTAAAACTTTTAATAAAACTTAAAGCCATTTGCATTTTTGGTGGCGACAACACTTTCAATGCAATATTACAAATACAACAACAACAACAACAACTATAGCAAAAACAAACTAAACAAGTACTTACCCAAATGAGATGCCATCAATACGCCAACATTGTAAACACGATTGCCCATTTTATCAAATTCCATTGTTTCACGTTTTCTGCGTCTCTTTAGCAATTGAAACCAATTGTTTCGTTGTGATGTCTTCTTCTTAGTTGTTGCAGATATTGTACCTGTTGCTAGAGATTGTAAGTAATTTTCTAAAGATTGTACGTTGAAATTGTAGCTGACATTACTGTCATTGTCTTCGTTGTCATTAATAGTGACGATGTCTACATTATTATTATTTGTGACATAGTCGCCTAGGTCATTCTCTGGCAAATATAGATTTCCAAATGACATTATCCTTTTCGTTTCGTAGATGATGGCGAGAGTCGTGAAAGTGATAAGCAAACAACAGCTGATTGTAAACGCTAAACTGTAGCGCATTATGTTGTGCTTATTTTTTTTGATTTTTTGCAAAAAGTGTTTGTTATAAAATTTTGTTTCCTTAATTGTATGTATTTGGTTTAATCAAGAGCTGCTGAACACACTATTTTAAATATGCATATGTGCATTACAATGTTATTATATTTATATTGTAGAATGTTGTTTTGTTGCCATTTTCGTCAAAAGTATACTTCAACTCGAGCAAAAAATTTTTATGTGAGAAACTATTATTTGTTACAATTTGGCTTATTCACAAGGAGTCCTAAGAGTCGAAAGTATTAAAATATTGTCGCATTTATTTAAAATGTCTTAAAATTTTCAAAAAACAATTCAACAATTTTCAATTTTTTTTAATTTTTTGAATAGTTTATGACAATACTAGTACAACACTTAGGACTTCTTGTGAATACACCAATTGTATACACTCCGGTTCACTGATTTAAAGGCACTAAAAAACTCCATATTCAAAAGCCTGCATCTTTCGCAATTTTTAACCGATTGCAGAATTTTAAAATATAAATGGAAGCTAGACATCTTGTGATATAAAAACAAGTAACAGTGCTATATTCGGCCGTGCCGAATCTTATATACCCTTCACGTAGTCATGCAATAACAATTGTTTGTATCACCATTCATCCCATATAAAATACGTTCATACGTACACGTTAGAATAAATGTGGCATCGAATCCCAGCTGAGCCAAAAAAATTTTATTTTATTTCATTTAATATATTATTTATATTTTATTATTTTTTTTAAATTTTTTTAGAAAAATTTTTAAAAAATTTTTTTAAATTTTTTTTTAAATTTTTTTAATTTTTTTTTTTTCTAGTTTTTTTTTATTATTATTTTCTCATTTTTAATATTTTTTTTTTTTGTAATTTTTTTTGTTTGGTATGTTTTTTACATGTATGTATGTATGTATGTTGTTGTTGTAATTGTGAAAAAAACGAGGTAGTCGTGGTTTTTTGCTCATATCTCAGAAAGTTATGGGGCGATTGTGCTGAATTTCAATAGCGATTCATTCCTGGATATTTCCAAGAGATTGATACCATATACAGATCTGAGGAACATATAGTTGCTTCTAAAAGTTGATTTCAACCAACACACGGACAGACGGGCAGACGGATAGACGGACAGACGGACAGACGGTCAGGGCTTAATCGACTCCTCTATTTATAAGCTTTCAGAAAATATATACTTTATGGGGTTGGAAATGAAAATTGTAGAAATTACAAACGGAATGACAAAGCTATATATACCCTTGTGCACCACAGGTGAAGGGTATAAAAATCATGCCAATAGTGGTTTCTTAACTAGAGAAGTTTTTCTGAGCAATTTATAAAAAAAAGGCCAAAAATGTGCTATATTTTTTTTGTTCACTTGAATAAAGGCACTTTAACTAACTTTAATTAAAAACAGTTTTTCTTGTTTTCTTAATTCATTTTACTTTATTATTGCTTTATTTACTTACGATTAGTAATGGGTATAACCCCCTATGTATTTAATAACTTCAAATATACGGGTTTTCATTGATAGATAAATAAAATTTAAGTATTCCAACGAAATTTGATTTCAAGCATCATTAATGGCCTGAATTAAGGACTGCTTGTCATTAAATTGTCTACATCCTTATAGACCTTACGAGATAACAAGAAATTTTCGATAATGTTTAGATTTGGTGAATAGAGTGGCTAGTTAAGATATTAACATATTGAATTGCAATGAACTCCTTTACTACTCTGGCGTTGTGTAAAGGTTCATTATTCTGTTGTAATATCCAAGATATGAGACCAAATAATTTATTAAACTTTCGAAAAGCTGATTCCAATAACGTTTTATACCCTGCACCAGTCATTTTTGCACTTTGAAATTCAAGATCGATGATGCCATAGTACGTAATAGCACCCCATAACATAACGACTCCCTCCAGGCTGCGATGTGGGTTAAAAAATCGATTTTCTTTGCGCAAATTATGGAAATAATAGTAATAGACATCAGGCCTATCCAAATTAAACTTCTTATCATCCGTAAATACAATTGTTCTCCAGTCATTTACATGTCCTCTTTACTGCACATCCCATGCCATGAAGTCTTTTGTAAATTGCAGCCGCTTTTCCTTACGAGGAGAACTAAGTGGCGGCTTTTTTGTAATTTCCGGTATTTAAGATACTCACAGTTCTTATTTTTGACAAGGATAATGCAGAATTATAAGCAATTCTGATGATTTTTCTTTTCTCATGCGTAGATAAAGACGATAAAACTCTTCCTTTAAAATTTGTTCCATAAAGCGAGGGGGTGAACGTTTATGTACGTTTCTCACTTTTATGTTCTGGCATTATAACAAAATCAACCAGAAAGCTATATATTCGAAATTTCATCATCATTCTTCTAATTTTGTTGGTTTTATGAGCTTTTAAGGTTAATTTAATTGCGGTATATGTGAAAAGTGACCGTCTAAGAAGGCGTGCCAAACAAATTTATATTAATGAACTAAAATTAGATATTTTAAAATAGAGTCCTTATTTTCAAAATCTTTGCCCATAGAAAAAAAAATATATAATTTTAGGATATAGCGTTATATGAAAGGTGGGCATTAAAGTGGGCATGTCAAATCTATTAACTTAATAGCAATGGATTGAAAATTTCAGAATTGTATATCTAATTTTGTTTTTTTTTTTACGTTTTAAATTTTAAGTAGACCGAAAAAGACACTGTGCGGTATAAATTTTCATATATTTTGATCTATAACTCCTTTCGTAATATATAAATTTGAGCAATTTTCATGGAAAGATATTTATTTTACTCAGGAAATATACATTATATACCAAATGTTATCGCTCTACGTCAATGCATTTAGACACAATTGCGTTTTATTCGATGTTGGAAGCACATAGATTTTTTGGCCAAATTATGTATTATGAGCTATAACTGTCTTCCTAATATACTGATTTAGGCATTTTTTAATACCAAACAAATCTTGTGTACAAGAAATATGTTGGCAAGTTTGATCCTCCTAACTCCCAGGACTCAGAAAATATATACTTTATAGGATCTTAAATAGATATTTCGATGTGTTACATATATAATGACAAAATGACAATTTTTGGTGGTAGTTATAAAAACATATATTAATAAATAGTAACAAACGTGTTTATTAATTATCCGTGGACTGTAAAATGTTAATTTTTGAGCGAAAAATATCGGAAATCGCAAAGGTAGTAATGTTTATTTGCTTATATCTTATCGAGATATAGAGCGATTGTGGCGGTTAACAATAGCGATTCATTCTCGAAGATTTCCAAAATAATCATACCTCATTTAGGTCTGTGCAACATATGGGGGCTTCTAAAAGTTGTTTTCAACAAACACAGAGACGGTCGCTCAATCGACTTTCTTATTCAAAAGCTTTCACAAAAGAAGTATATACTTAAAAATAATAATATTGTTTTAACACCACAGGTAAAAGATATACAAAGGAAACGTCAATACGAAATACAAATGATCTTTTGAAGTGAAAAAGATTAAACTCCAACTTTGGCTACTAAGTTAACAGACAATGTTAATTGCAATATCTCTGTTAAAGCTCTGTTTCTTGAGCTTGATTAACAATGCTGTTGTTGCCTTTTCACTATTGTTTTAACATTAATTTGACTGATAAAACCAGTTAAAGCCGAAAAAGAGGGAGAGGAGTATTCAGCAATTAAAACCAAAAGAGTGAATAAATTGTGTATAATGTTTAATAATCCAAAAACCACACATTTAGTTTACAGTTTTTTTAATGTGTATAAAACTCAAAAACATAGCTATGTTTGATAGCCCTCAATTCTTATTTGAATTAATGAATGTATAATTAAGAAGAAGAACTTATGTTTTTATTTTTAAAAATAAAAAATAAAAAATTTTTTGTAAATAGTGACGATACCTGTACATATGTAAGATATGTAAGATATGTTGCAGACAAATTTACCTTAAAAAAATCGACAGTGTTCGATATTAAAAAAAACAGTGTTGATTTAAGAAAATTTAAAAAATTTTTCATTTCATTCTTTTTAATAAAAAAAAAACTTAATATAAATATAAATATTTATGAAATTGATTTAGTTTTCATTCTTCACAAAAAATTAATTAAAACGTGGTTTTTACATTATGTATGCAGATTAAAAAAACAAACATTCTGTAATCCGGACACTCCAGTAATATGGCTCAGAATTTATGGTGTCCGGATTATCGAGTTATATTCAAACTATACTTGAATATTATGCACATTTTATTCTGTTTGATTTATTGGATTGTGGTAGTAATTGTATTTAAATGGCTTTTGAGTACAGCCATGCAGACGTCTAGTACTTACAATAAGCCTGTTAAAAATGTATCTTTACTAGTGACTAACAACTGTCGAAAATACTGACAGCAAAGTCAACTACCGATAACGATAGTAAATATCAAATAGCATTAAAAAGATAAATGACGACAGTTAGTTTACATGATTACATTTTTTACTTTTTAAGTTGTTTCTTCTACTGTCTTATATTGCATTTTATGTTTTAATTATTTTGTTAAATCTTTTATTTTAAGTTGATAGTACAATCGATATTATCGATGTTAAATTATAGAATTTTGAAAAGTGTCGATTGTAGCCACTACCGATAGTTCCCATCACAAGTATGAACATTGAATATTTTAATTGCATTATATTAAGTCAACGATCTATTATTCGAAGTTTGCAAGCTGTTTGTTATAAGTTTTCACAATTGTTACGTGTTGTTCTTTCGTAAGGCACTTCATTTTAGAAACATATGTGACAGCTTTCCAATTTCAGAGTTGCGACTAGCAAAAAAATTATACTTAATTTAAAAGGTTCATTCTTAATGAGGCACCCTTTATATGTCGTCTGAATACACCCAGCAAAAAAAAATTAAGTATTGCAAAGGGAATTATTTTCAAGACTTCTAAATCAATAGTCTAAAAGAATTTATTATAAATAACTCCCTAAATGCGATATAATTTTTCATAAATAACGTGTTTAAAAATTAATGCAATATCATGCAAAATATCTAAAGCAATTTATGTAATTAAACAAAATCAACTCATGAAACATCGAATGCTTTTCACTAAATATGTAATATATATCTGTGGATTGGAGCTTAAATGGCAAATGTCAAAATATTTACTTGTGAGCAAATTGGAATTGAACTTTAACTTTTTTAGGTGCTTTCATAGTGACATTGGTTAGCATTTTATATATGAAACTGTTCTGGGTTAAGTATGACTTTAGCTGTTTTACAGATATGTTCTATACACTTATTAGAATGGAGTGCAGTTTATTAACATATGTTTGTAAAGACGTGATTTCAAATTAAACTCTAATGTTAAAAACATTCGTAATTTTACCTAAATTTAATCATCTCGTGTCATTGGAGATCATGTGTTTACATGAATATTTTAATGATCAGCACTCTATTTTAACAAGTGCACAGAACTCATACATATATGAATTGTATAAGATATATTGCATTATGTTGCATTCATTTTTAAGCACATCATTTATGACAAATTGCTTCGCATTTATGGAGTCATTTAGAATAAATACTTTTAAACAATTAATTTAGAAGTCTTTATAATGTAATTCGCTTTGCACTACTTCCAATTTTTTTTACCCGGGAATTTTTGCATTTCGAACATTTATCGAATGTATAATTGATATAATTTGCAATTTTTAATGTTGCGTATACGCCTTAATCTGTTTTACATCGAAAAATTGGTTATCGTAAAAAAACATCACAAAGAGATGTTTAAAAAAAGAACGCAGAAATTAACTTTATAAAAAATCGTTTTACAAAAGTTTTACACGCTGTTAATCGAAATTTATAATATTTCTGAATTTTATACAAACAAATAAGCACAAAATACAAATAAGAAGTAATTGCCACTTTCGTCAAATTTTGATGTTTTTTTTAAGAATTTTATTAAGATACATTTACTGCTGGATAACTTGAGGCTGATTTTGTTGTAATTAATTTCGTTTACCATTTTTAAGAACCACGTTATTTTCATGCCAGCATTTTCAGTTTTTAACGCAGTCTAAAGTTCTTTAAAATTGTTTCCTTAAACAAAATTGTTATCTAGACAAAATCGTTAAATTCATATTCAGATAGGTAGTTTATTAATAACAAATGGTTTTGGTAGATAAAAGGCTTTTTTAAAAAAAGAAATTCTGTCGATACAATTTATTCAAGCAAAACAGTTATAGGCAGGTTGCCTAGAAGGAACGTAGGTATAAAACTAATTATTATAGATGAAAGAAAGAAGATGCAAATAATTTAATAAAAAAAAACCTGCGAAAAAACAACAAAATAATCATTACTCGTAGAGGAACAACTTACGTTGATTCACATACATATATTTTTAGTCATAAAAATAACCTCCTTTAATAACCCATATGTGACTATCGAAAATCAAATGAAAATTAATTGAAAATGATTCAAGTCGTGGTGCTGAAAATTCTTACTAAAAAAAATTGGTAAATTAACCTTGACGATCATTAGCTCTATGTGTTATTTAACATTCAACATTTTCTGTTAAAACGTCATTATTTAAAGTTAAGTGATTTTTTACACACCATCCTCAACACAAATATACATATTTATATTGATATTGCAATGGGTTTAAATTAAGCAAATTAATAATTATTTAAGTAAAGAGTTTTCCAAACAAACTTATTTCTCTATTTCTCTCAAAACGAAACACTTCAAATTACTTATAAAAAAAAATTTGTTGTCAGACTTTTTTGTACAAAGTATACATCAAAGTGCAATGCAGTCTGTAGAATTAAAACAATATTTGACAACTTTGTTAAGTTATGTATGTAAGTAGGAATTTTTAATTTTAAAAAGATTTTGAAAATAAAGGCATTTATTTAAAAATATAATGTCGACATTCGTAATAATGTGGTTCTTTATAATATTCGTATCTTAACCCGCCAAACTTTATGAACAAACCGCATTTACAAACTGGTCTAATAAAACATTTTCCGAATTAATGATTTCAAAATTTAGTTGACGAATTTAAATCCTTTTAAATATTTTTCAGATTCGGGAATTGTTACTGCAAATGACTTTTTACACACAATTTTAAAAATTATTAAAGGAATGCACTAGCTTTCCAACATTGTCGAAATTTGCTTTAAATTGTATATGCTTACCTATTCCATCTGCAAACGTTTAACATTGACAATGTCCCTCTATAATTTGTACTGACGTTAAAAAACTGAAACCTTCGAAGTATTATATTTAGAAATGTATGAATTATTTTTACTTATAGAATTCTGACTACTTTATATAATAAATCCTGACATCATTTTTTGTCTGATGGTTTAATCTCATAAATTTTAAATTTATAGTTTCAAATTTTGCCAATATTTTTTTTATAACATTAAGAAAAAACATGAATTATATTTGTATTACATATATTACAAAATAAAAAAAATCTGAATTTTTTTTTTAATTAAAATTTTTATTTCGAATAGACCAAAACAATTTATTGGCAATAATTTAAAATAAGCCGTAATAAAAAAAATGTATATCATCATAATGAGAATAATAGATAAACGTTTAATGTCAACATTCAATATTAAACTTTAATATTAAATGTTGACAGTATACGTTTATCTATTATTCTCATTATTCCTGATGATGCCAACGGATGGTAGGCGAAATATCGAAAATTGAAAATAAATAAACAAATATTTTTTACTTATTTGTTTGACCTCAAGCTCAACTAATACAAAATTAAAGTTTAAAAAGAAAAGGTCGAAAAAATAAAAAAAAAATTTTTAAATTTTATCATCATAATATTTATTAAAACTGAAAGCTTAAAGCTACGTACACATTTGGCAAATATTTACGCAAATAAGCGTAACCACTATTTTTAATTGTAATTTTTAATATTATGTGATTCGTTTTACACCAAATATAGTCAAAACGTATAACAATTTTAGTAGTTACGCCAGATTTGGCAAGTATTTTCCTAATGTTAACATACCTTAAGTATTAAAGAAATTAAAAAACTTTTACAATAATTGAGAAAACACAATTTGAATAGATTTTTTTCTTTAATTTAAAAAAATGCCTAATACGTTATATTTAGCTTTGTGTGCAAACTGCTTAAGTCATATTTTTTAAAACTTTACACCAAACATAAAAAACGTTTTCACTTTTTTTTGTTGTTTTTAATATTTATTAAATCTGTAATACTAATTTATTTATTTTTTTTAATTTTTATTGTTATTGAAGAAACATTTTCAAAGTAGTGTCAATTGTTGTTTGTAAATTTCTTAAATATTCATTTAACACACTTTAAATTTGTGCTTAATTATTCCCCCATTTTTTGTGAGTAAAATGGTCATGTTTTATTAAAAAATTTACACTACATTTAATGCCAAAACACTTGCAAGTTTATATTAAAAATTTAAAATTCATTCATAAATAAATTGTCCTCAATTTAATGTGTTGATGTTGGTGGTTAATGGCAGCAAAAGGATTATTTAATACACGCACACACTCATTCACAAATTGCAAATAAAGAAACACAAAAAAAAATAACTTTAAACTTATCTTTATGTTGCCTTTTGTATATTAATTTCAAATTATAAGAATCTTAAGCCGTATAACAGTTTTTTTTTTACTTTTATTATAATAATTTTTCTAACAACTATTTTAATCCAAATTGTTGAGAACCGATGCAAGGTGCCGATTTAAATGAAACCGTAACGTTGTTGACAAACGAATGAAATTGTTGCATATTCTGCTAGTGCTTTTATACCAAAAATATCCTTCACACAGGATCTTGAGTGTGCGTGTTGATGTGTATGTGTGCGTGTGGCAATTCTTATTACCCAGCAGTATTGTTTATTTTTTTTTTTCTGTAAGAATGTTTTACAATATTTTTAAATAATGCTTTTGAACTATTGATGGCATATGTTTGGCTCATTAGGGGTAAGTGCATACTTTAATATGCCTAAGTAAACGAACATAAAGCAAATTTCCACTTTAATTTCACTAAGTAACCTAGAGTTAAGTTGGTCACAATTTTTATATGCATTTCACATTTTGGCTGACCTTAACAAATATTTTTTTTTCTTTTGTAGATTACCTACCTTATAACTTAAGAACCTCAACAAACACGTATCGACGTGATAAATATTGAACAAGGAATTTTTTCTAACCAAACTTCTGTTAATGGCTGCAGTTTTGATGTCGATTTGGCGCCTTCATTTATGTTCGGGGGTCCCTGTTCTACGGTTGGCAAGCGAATTCCTGATAATGTCGTTTGGTGGTATTTCTGATAATGTCGTTTGGTGGTATTTCTGATAATGTCGTTTGGTGGTCTTCGTAGAATGTGGACGATCCTGAGGGCAAATTACGGCATTCGAACGTGATCGAAATTTGAAAATTCTTATTAGAATCTCTATACCTAAAGCACAGCGAACTCGATAGTTCGAGTAAAATTTCGATTGTGATCGAATGCCGTTGTACTTTTGTTTGTTTATGTCAGTTGTAACAGGCGATTTGTTTTATCTATAGACTTTGACAGCTGAAATTAAAAATTTAGTGAAGAAAAAAATAATCAGCTGACGAAATAAGACTACCTGATGAATAAATGTGCCTTGGTGTTTTATATAAAAATTTTGACATTTGAAATAAATGAGTGAGGACAGAGAATTATTTTTTTCTATGGTCTTTTACAGCTGTAGTTAAAAATAAATGATGAAAAAATAATCAGCTGACAAATAAATGCTACCTGATGAAAAAAATGTATTTAAATTTAATTTAGATTGCAAATTCAAAAAGAAGGTGTAGATTCACCTTCCCAAAGGCCTGAACTATAAACATCTGTTAAATTTTATCGTTTGAATATTTTTTTTAAAATGCTTTAATTTTTATACGATTTTTCAGTACTGCAAGACAATATTTAAAATATATATGAACAAATGTGTATGTAAGCATAAATGTGTATGTTTGCACTTTTACATGAATCCCGTCAAACAATGACAATATAAAAGAATGCTATAATGTAACGAAAAAAGTTTAAGTTAATAAAATATATCATATTGTTATCCAAAAAGCGTCACACTTTGAGGGAAAATATGTTCTATATATTCCCTTAGAATCTACAAACTAGCTCCGTTTTTCTGCGACTGCCTTCTCGGTTATGTTGTTATAGGGCTTATTGGACAGTTGACCAATTGGATACTGAATATAAGCAAATCTTGTGTATAAGAAATATTCTAGTAAAATTTGATCCCCCTAACTTTTTTGGTTCGAGCTTTCAACAGAAGGACGGACATAGATAGATCGTCCTAAAAAGAAACCACGACTCAAAAAATATGTGCTTTATGGGGTCTTGAATGGATATTTCGATGTGTTACAAACGGAATTACAAAATGAATATACCTCCACTCCATTTTTTTGGTAGTGGGTATAAACGTAAAATATTTTATTTATTCCAATTATAGCTTCGAAAAAAGAAAAGTACAGCAAAGACATTGCAGGAAACTGTTAACTCCTTTTTGGTTTATTATTTAATTACTTAAGTATAGAATGTATTTCCTAGTCTCTTATCATCTTCTATCTCAGCCAAAATAATACTTCTTATTTTACGAAGTTATGATTCGTAACCAGGGATGGAAGAAGGGATAATAAAATAGTGTTAAAATTATAGAATTCATTAAAATTAAATTTTATATGTAAATTACTTATACATATAATAGTTTTTAAGATTAATTTGTATTTTAAAAGTTAAAAAAAAAATCATTTATTTGTATTAATATTAAAGGAAAAATGTCACCAATTCTACATACTCCGTTGCATCTTTAGTTGTTTTATTATATCAATGGAATACTATGTATTGACACTTACAAGTTATCTACTACATTTTAATATTTCAAATGAAAATACAACCTCTTGCATATTAAATTAAAAAAGTTTTTAAGAACATTTTTATTCAAAATTTGTTTTGCCAGCTGATTATTTTTTTCTTCACTTATTTTCAATTTTAGCAGACAAAGTCTATAGAGAAAAAACAATTTTCTCTCCTCTCTCATTTATTTCAAATGTCAAACTTCATATACATATAAAAAATATAAACAAAAAAATTCTATCCGAACTGCAATTACCTGATGAATTAATGTCTTGATTGTGTGTTTTCAACTGAAAATATTCACATTATACCAAAAACTTAAAAAAAAAACATCAAACAAACCACCATGCTACCAAGTTATGTACAAATTAAAAATATCTACCGATCGGACCAAAGTAGCATTCCTGTTCATAGCGTCAGAAAATTAAAAAAAAAAATTAAAAAATTATAGTTTTGTTCTCCATTCCCACTCCACAAACTAAGCTTGGTTTAATAGTTCCTAATCTCCACTAATTTCTATTCATATAACCACTTCAAAATTTCATTAAATTGAGAAAAACCATTGTCAATCTCAGCTTGGACCAATTTCAAAAATCTAAATTCATATACTTACATATACAAAAACTACCATAAAATGTGTAACGTAAAACGTTGAAAACTCAACTCTCTAATTTTTAAATTCTTTGTTCATAAACTCAGAATTTAAATACTTTGTTCATACACTCAGTAAATACAAAAAGTGCATGAAAAAACAGAAACAGGAAAACAGAACGTTTTAGGCATATTTATTCATCAGGTAATTGCAGTTCGGAGAGAATTTTTTGTTTATATTTTTTATATATCAAGTTAGACATTTGAAATAAATTAGAAAAGAGAGAAAATTGTTTTTATACCCTTCACACAGTGAAAAAGGGTATATATAGGTTTGTCATTCCGTGTGAAATTTCTACAATTTTCATTTCCGACCCCATAAAGTATATATTTTCTGAAAGCTTATGAATAGGGGAGTCGATTAAGCCCTGTCAGTCTGTCCGTCTGTCCGTCTGACCGTCTGTCCGTGTGTATGTTGAAATCAACTTTTTGAAGCCCCCCGACATAGGTTGGACTCGGATAAGGTATTAAAATATCAGAAATATTCGGGAGTAGATCGGTATTGAAAATCAGAAATATCGGTACATAAACAACTGAGATATGGGCAAAAACCCACGACCACCTCGATTTTTTTTTCACAAAAACAACATTACAACAACAACATACATACATACAAACGTGTATACTGGTTAGAGAAAACGTGGCATCGAATCCCAACTGAGCCAAAAAAAAATTTTTTTTAATTTTTTTAAAAATTTTTTTTAAATTTTTTTTTTTATTTTTTTTTTTTTTTTATTTAATATATTATTTATATTTTTATTATTATTTTTTTTTTTTATTTTTTTTTTAATTTTTTTTTTTTATTTTTTTTTTTTTTTTGTTTTATATATGTATATTATATATACAATAATTTTTTTTTAAATTTTTTTTTTTTTTTCGTTTTTTTAACATACATACGTGTACGTATTTCATATGGGATGAATGGTGATACAAGCAACTGTTATTGCATGACTACACGTTGTGAAGGGTATATAAGATTCGGCATGGCCGAATATAGCACTGTTACTTGTTTATTTATGCATTTTGACAGCTGAAATTTAAAATGAGTGTTGAAAAAAATAATCAGCTGACGAATCAAGAGTACCTGATGAATAAATATGCCTTGGCTACCGATATTATATTTAGGTGAGTTTTTTTTGTAGGTTTTGTCTCTATTTCAATACGAAGTGTTGTTTGTTGTTTACATTGTAAATTTGCAATTTGTATACGTTTAAAAACACTTCTTTGAATACTTCATGGGATTGTTAGACGAGAATTTTTAAAAACTTTCACAGTTATGACAGTACGACACTTAAAACACCTTGTGAATTTACCATATATGTAAGTGTTATACATGCATACATAAGTATGTACTAATATCATTTCAATGAGAGAATGTAGTGTAGCAAAACTAAACATCTATTTGTTGGTAGGGATGTTGAAAATAACAATTATGCAAAATAAATAGTAAAGTCACAAACACAACATTAAAAAACAAAATACACACCAGTGACCCATTTGACCACGACTATTGACAATAGAATCTTAAACGAATATGTCTCGAAAATCTTTGAAACAAAAATTCGAGAATTCTAGAGATGAACAAAAAATTTTTTCCATTTTAATTTTTATACCCACCACCAAAAAAATTCTATGATTCTTTCATTCTTTGTTTTCGTTCTATTTGTAACACATTGAAATATTTATTTAAAAACCCATAAAGTATATGTTTTCTGAGTCCTGAATTCATTTTTGAACGATTCGACTGTTGAAAGCACGATAGAGCTCGAACATAAAAGATAGGGGAATGAAACAAAAATGTTTGGTATTGAAAAGGGTTAAATAGGTAAAATAGAAAGAGTGTTATAGCTTGTAATGCAAGAGTATGTCATAAAAAATGCCTTTCGGACATCAAATAAAATGCAATTGCATCTATATATGTACGTTTCCCCGAAAATTCGTATATTATATTGTTGCTTATTTCCTGTTCTAAATTTAAAATTCTTGAAACGTGAAGGTTAAATTCCAAAAATTTCGTTTTTCTGAAAAGTGGAAAACCTGACATATTTTCCGTATGATATTTAAATTACTGATGGGGTATAGCAGAATTCTGGACCACGAACTGAAAGAGATTAGGAAGACTCTGATGATGATAAAGCACATGGGTCGAATGAACATAGTCGTGGGGTTGCATCGTACACTCATAGCGTTTTGATCCATGTACAGTTAGGGCATGGATAGAGTCATCAGTACCATATCTGGTAAGGCATATAAAAATAATGGACCTCGTACTTAAAGATGTTAGGAAGACTCAGATCGTGATAGACTCATGATTACAGGTAGGCATATATTAAGTATGAATGCTATGGGGGACCTCAGCCTAACAAAGATGCTAGCAGTTACTAAGGACTATGTGATTAGGATTGTTGGGAATCACTTGTCGGCAATATGAAATCATTTTCTAGTCTAGAAAAAAGGAATGTAGTAGCGCAAGAGACAGTGAAGGAATGGATGTCATTGATGCCATGAAAAAAGTGAAAGGGATCGAAAAGGGACCCGAAATAGTAGTGGTCTGCTTCCATATTCTCCCAATATCCTACTAATATAAAAAATGTGAATGTTTGTATGTTTGGATATTTGTTACTCAATCACGCAAAAACGGCTGAACGGAACTAAATGAAATTCGGCACATAGATAGATAACAACCTAGATTAACACATAGGCTACTTTTTATCGCGATAATAAAGCGATAAAACAAACTCATCATAACACATCCTAAACGGGTTGTTTGTGTTGTAAATATTTTTATTTTTGTTGTTAATACTGAGTCTACCTTTTATAACGATAACTACGCAGACGAAGTCGCGGGCACAAGCTAGTATATATACATATATATATATAAAGAGTGGTTAAATTTTAAGGTCCGATGTTGATTTTGAATAAATTTTTTTGATTAATTTAGGAAATCATTGTCATTTCTTTTTATTATGATAATATTGGTATGGTTCAATTATGTATGGAACAAAATATAGGCTAAATGGCACACCTCCACCCGATGGTTAAAATTTTCGATGACGCCGAGACATGACTGAGGTTTTATGCCGTTAATGTGCCGAATTATATCATCCATTAGCTCTTGAATTGTTGCTGACTTATCGACTAACACCTTTTCTTTTAAATAACCCCAACAAAAGAAGTCCAATAGTGTCAAATGACATGATCTTGGCGGGCAATTGTCATCGCCACCATGTAAGATAACACGGCCATTGAATTTGTTTGTGTGGCAAGTGGCACCGTCCTGTTGAAACCACATATCGTCTACATCTATATCTTCCAATTCGGGCCATAAAAAGTTCGTTATCATCTCACGGTAGCGAACACCATTCACAGTAACTGCCTGACCGGCCTCATTTTAAAAAAATATATGGCCCGATGATGCCGCCAGCCCATAAACCGCACCAAACAGTAACTCTTTGTGGGTGCATTGGTTTTTCGACAAACACTCTTGGATTATTATTCGCCCAAATGCGGCAATTCTGCTTATTGACGAATCGACTGAGGTAAATATGTGCCTCATCACTGATAATGATTTTCTTTAAAAATTGATCATTCTGACCATTGACTACGTTTGGAATGGTCAAGATGTTCTTGAGTAAATTGCACCTTTTAAGCGTGTAAATGCAAGTCTTTATGCATAATGTTCATCAACGACGAGCGTGAGAGGTGGAATTGTTGGGAACGACGACGAGTTGAGGTGAACGGCTCTTCAGCCACACCATCGCGAACCGCAACAATATTTTCTGCAGTACGAGCTCTACGAGCATGCACTAGTGTTTTCACATCTCTTACAGGCACGGTTTGCTCAAATTTTTACACAATTTTTCCGATTGTACGCACATTTGGACGATTAATAGATCGAAAAAATCAGGAAGTGCACGATAAGCATTTTGATTTGAACGCCGATTTTCATAATAAGCCTTGAATAACTTTAACGCGTCGCTCGATTGTGTATCTTTCCATGGTTCAAATTGAGTTAGTCTAAAATTAATAAATGTCAAATGAAATGCAAAAAAAAAACTTGATGTTTAGGTGTGGTTCACATTCAACATCGGCCCTTAAAATTTAACCACCCTTTTTATGTATTATTATATACATTGAAGATGTTATCATCGGCTGTGAGTCAAAAGAACACCTACTGCAGGTTCAGGCCACAATTGCAAACGAATTTGATTCTGTGGATTCGGTTCCACTTAAATTGTTCTTAAGTATAAGAATAACTCGAAACGGCGAATGTGATACAATTTCCATCGACCAGCTTTTGGCCCAACACGGTATGAATGAATGTAGAACCATTAAATTCCGGTGTTAAACTTAATTGTGTGGACAAGAATTGTCCTAAAATAAATAGTGAATTAATCAATCATTAAATCACTTATGTACCTCGCGTTGACAACAACGCTAGATATTCTACATTCAGTCACAGATAAGGTCAACATAATGTAGATTCCCACAACATTACATTACATTATTTGGCGATTTCGAGTGAAATGAAATTGGTATATAAGTCAACTGGTAGAGCAATACATGGGTATGTGGATGTCGACTAGGACGGCAATGTTTCGTAACGTAAGTCTAATACAAGTTTCGTTTTTTATCTTGGAAGGTGTGCGATTTCTTATGAGTCGAAGAAACAAAATTCTGTAGCTTTAAGTAGCACCGAAACAGAGTATATGACTATATACTGCTGCAATGGAAGCAGTGTACCTAAAATCTCCTTTAAGTGAAATTGGATGCATGAAGAACAACTTGCAAAAAACCTGCTGATTGTTTTTTTAAGCATTCATAAGTAGTGCCAAGAATTTTTATTAACTTGTCTGCATCCGTCAAAATTATTTTTTTTATTTTTTGTTTGCGATAAATAATTCGCAATTTCAGTTGGTTAAAAATCATTTTAAAAATTTCCAAACGGAAAATATAAAGACAAAAATTGTGTAACATCGACAGGCATCTATACAAAAACATAATGAAAATGTTTTTTTAATTATTGTGTTTGTTGCCGGGATACATTAAACCTTATGAATATGCCTTGATCTAACTTCTTAATAAAACATTAAATTGAAGACTTTCCGTTTTTGTCTTGTGTTTTTATACCCACCACCAACAAAATTGTGTGGGGTTATATTCATTTTATCATTCCGTTTGTAACACATCGCAATATCCATTTTAGACCTCATTAAGTATATATTTTCTGAGTCCTGATTTAATTTTATGACGATCTAGCTATGTCCATTCGTCTGTCCGTATATTGAAAGCACAACGACCAAAAAAGATAGGGGACTCAAATTTTGCCAGAATATTTTTTATACACAAGATTTGTTTGGTATTGGGCTAAATCGGAATACTAGGAAGAGAGTTATGCAAGAGTAATTAAAAAAAACAATGTCCTTCCAAGATCGAATAAAATTCGATTTGTCTAAACGCATCGACGTAGAGCGATTAAACATCGAAAGTATATTTCCTGAGTAAAAAAAATATCATTCCCAGAAAATTGCTCAAAACTATACAATACAAAAGGAGTTATAGATCAAAATGTTCGAAAATTTATACCGCACAGTGTCATTTTCGGTCTACTTAAAATTAATTAATTAATAAAACCAGCATTAGATGTACGGTTATAAAAATTTTGCAAAAATTGATTGTTGGTCAAAAGATTTGTATTAACGAAAAATTAATGTGACACGCTCACTTTTACGCCTGCCTCCAATATAACGCTTTATCTTAAATCCATTTAATTTCTCTATGGACAAAGTTTTTGGAAGAATAAACCAACCATCAATTCGGTTTTAGAAAAAAACACAGTACTATTGAACAAGTGCATAGAATAACAAACCTCATTCGGGGAGCTTTCGAGAACAAGCAGTACTGCTCTGCGCTTTTTATAGACATATCACAGGCGTTCGATAAAGTCTGGCATGATGGACTAATTTACAAAATTACAAGACTATTACCCGAGAATGCACATAAATTACTAAAAAGCTACATCACTGGTAGATCATTTCAGATCAAATCTAAAAATATTATTTCTAACTGTTGGAACATGCGAAGTATTTGAAAATAATGGCAACACTAATTTACGTATTTTCTATTGTGACATTTATTCTTTATTGTTTTCTTATTTTATGCTACTTTAAAATGAACTGATTTTTGTAACTGATTTTTTGTATTTAGTCTTGAGCTGAACTTTGCTAAATAAAGCACGCGTTAATAAATTAAAAACGAAAGACTTATTTTTTTATTTTAACAGGTTATGGGCCCAGAAGAGCCCTGTGCAAATAAAAAATTTATATAGGCAATTGTGAAAATAGAAAGGAAAGTGTAATTTCTATCGTGCTAAATTTTTTTTTAAACGAAAAGATTAAGATGTCTGGTGGCGGTTTTCGTATACAGCAATTGAATGCGGAAAATTATGATTCTTGGAAGCTTCAGATGAAAGCTATCCTGATAAAGAATGACCTGTGGGCATACGTGAATGGTACGATAACTATTCCTTCAACAGAAAATGCTGCAAATCGTTTAAAATGGCAAGAATTTGACCAGAAGGCATGTGCCGACATAACTTTGTCAGTGACGCCATCGGAGTTGGGGCTCATTTCTGACTGTGAAACATCATTGGGAATGTGGCAACAATTGGAGTCCACATTTCAATCAAAAGGGCCAGCCCGAAAAGCCACCCTTCTGAAAAAAATAGCTATAGCCCGTATGAAGGAAGGGGAAAATGTCAGAGAACATTTGAATAATTTTTTTGACGCCGTTTTAAAACTGAGAGAGATTAATGTAATCGTAGGTGACGACCTGTTGGCTATTTTGTTGCTGTACAGTTTGCCTGAATCGTATGAAACCTTTCGTTGTGCTCTGGAAACAAGGGATGAGCTGCCAAATCCCAGCATCTTACGAGTAAAAATCTTAGAAGAGGATCAGGCAAGAAAGGCGAAAGATGAAAGAGCAGAACAAAATGCATTATACGCGAAATATAAAAAGCAGAACAGAAACAATGCTGACGTTACTAACACACACACGAATGCAAGGAAAAAATTGACTTGCTATAATTGCGGCAAAGTTGGGCATTTTGCAAGAAACTGCAAAACAAAACACACAAAACAGGCGAGTGCATGTCACGTTGGTGAAAGAGTAATGCATAACACAACTGAAACTACAATGTTCTCTTCATGTGAGAAAGATTATTGGTGTCTTGATAGCGGTAGCACTGCTCATATGAGTGCTGACAAAAACAATTTTTTTAATCTCGAAAAATTAGACAAGACGCTTAATTTGGCTAATGAAAATTCGACAAAAATAACCGGCGTTGGCAACGTTAAATTGTGTTTGAACGAGGGAGGCTGCAAAGAGCGCATAAACTTAAATGAAGTTTTTTACGTTGAAGATTTAAGAACAAATCTGCTGTCAATTTCAAAAATAACGGACAAAGGTTATAATGTTTGCTTTTACAAAGAGAAAGCACATATAATGGAAAAAGGCAAAATTTTATATACGGCAAATCGCATTGGTAATTTATACTACATAAAAAATTTTACAAATTTCGCAGGAGCTGTAAAAAATGAAAGTGACATAAATATGTGGCATTTTAAGATGGGTCATTTGAACGAACACGATTTGAAAAACATGTCGAAAGAAAATTTGGTGCACGGTATGCAAATCAACCAGAATGAAAAGTTGTCGCCATGTGAAACATGTTTAAGCGAAAAACAAGTTCGTCAATCATTTCCAAAAGCCAGTGGTCAACGAACTAAAGACTTATTGGAAATCGTACACAGTGATGTCTGCGGACCAATGAGGACCCCCTCCCACTCCAATGCTAGATATTTTGTAACGTTCACGGATGACTACTCAAGATATTGCGAAATTTTTATGCTCCAACAAAAGTCCGATGTATTAAACGCTTTTAAAATTTTTAAAAATGCAGCAGAAACATTCACTGGAAGAAAAATTAAGATGTTGCAATCAGACAATGGTCGTGAATATTGCAATCGTGAATTCGACAAATATTTGGAAGAGTGCGGTGTTCGTAGACGGTTGAGTGCTCCTCATACACCACAACAAAATGGCGTTTCTGAACGCAAAAACAGGACGCTCGTCGAAATGGGTAGATGTATGTTAAAACATGCAGGTGCTCCACCACAGTTTTGGGCTGAGGCAATTAATTCTGCCTGTTATATTAGAAACCGATGCCCTACAAAATCATTGAATGGTGAGATACCTTACAAATTATGGTCTGGAAAAACACCCTCAATTAAACACATGAATGTTTTTGGTGCAAAAGCATATGTTTTAATGAAAGGCAATTCAAGAGGTAAGCTTAGTTCAAAATCTGAAGTATGTGTCTTAGTAGGTTACTCGAATGAAGCTAAAGCCTACCGTTTGTGGTCCCCTCGGAAACGAAATATTGTAATAAGTCGTGACGTCAAAATATTGGACGAGATGTATTTTAAATATGAATACGAAGATATTTATGAAAACAGATTACAAAATGATGTCGAGAATGTATGTGTCGATGTAGAGTTGTTAAATGAGAACAAACCATCTTTTTCAATAGATAACGAACTGAGTGATGACGACGCTGATTTTGAAGGCTTCGAAGACTGCAATTTAGTTTTTTCTGAAGATCCTTCCACAATTGCTGAAATAATGCAAAGCAGTGACGAATCGTGGATTAGAGCAGTCGAGAATGAGTATATTGCTCAATTGCTAAACAATACATGGGAAATAGTTGAACGCCCAGATAACCGAAAAATAATCGGCAACCGCTTCGTTTTTCGAACAAAGAATAATAAGAAAAAAGTTCGACTAGTTGCCAAGGGCTGCTCACAGAGACCAGGTGAGGATTTTTGTGATACGTACTCCCCAGTAGTACGGTCTACCTCAGTTAGATTGTTATCTGCATTATCTGCAAAATACAATCTGGAAATTCATCAAATGGACGTAGTCACTGCCTACCTTAATGGTGAACTAAATAAAGAAGTTTTTATGGAGATACCTGAATATTTAATTAAAATCTTGGAAAAATTTAAATCGAATGAGATGATTGGTTCTTGTATGGAAAAATTCAGGCAAGCCAAAGATGTTGCGAAAAAATGGCTGGACGCATATAAATCCTGTAAGTATCCAGTATGTAAGATAAAAAAGGCACTTTATGGTCTACGTCAGTCTGGATTACAATGGTACCATAAGTTAACGTCTAAACTTGAGGAACTTAATCTTAAACCCTCTAAACAAGATCCATGCTTATTTATATTAAGAAAGGACGAGAAAATCGTACTCGTTACCGTATACGTAGACGATTTGTTAATAGCCTCGAACAGTAAATTTCTGTTGAACAAAATTAAAACATCCCTAGCTAAATCCTTTGAGATGAAGGACCTTGGACCCGTTACGTTATGTCTGGGAATTGAATTCGAACAAAATATGAATGAACACAAAGTATTTTTGAACCAACGCAAATATATTGAGAGTATATTGAGAAAATATAATATGAGTGACTGTAAACCCATTCGCACTCCCATGATTTCGAACTGTAAACTTGAGAAACCTGAAAATCCAAATGAGGACGTGATGACGAAATTTCCTTACCAGAATCTTATCGGTGCTTTAATGTACTTAGCTGTTAATACTCGTCCTGACATTGCATACACTATAAATTTCTTGAGCCAATTTAACACCAACTTTAATGAAGAACATTGGCAGGCCGCCAAGCGCGTTTTACGATACTTAAAGGGCACAATAGATAGTGGTTTACTGTACCAACGTAACAGCGATCAGCTCTATGGTGTGGTTGATGCCGATTGGGGTGCGAACATAACAGACCGACGATCATACTCTGGTTACGCATTTATATTATCAGGTGCAGCTATAAGTTGGGAAGCCCGCAAGCAGAGAACGGTTTCTCTATCCAGTACCGAATCCGAATATTTAGCCATATCGGAAGCGACTAAAGAGGCTCTATACCTGAAAGAACTACTCCGTGAAATTGGTCTAGAAAGTGAAGCTGTACCACTCTATAACGACAGCCAAAGTGCTCAGAAGCTAGCAGCCAGTTTTGGTTTCCACTCCCGTACAAAACACATAGACGTGAGACATCATTTCATAAGGCAAACACAAGAAAAAGGTGAAATCATACTTAAATATATTCCTACTGAGGACATGCCTGCGGATGTGTTGACGAAAGGCTTGTGTGCTGAAAAACATGCGAAGTTTATTGCAGCCTTGGGTGTTACCAGTGTAGAGAACCATTAGAATCATTCTCCATACTTCGAGGGGAGGTGTTGGAACATGCGAAGTATTTGAAAATAATGGCAACACTAATTTACGTATTTTCTATTGTGACATTTATTCTTTATTGTTTTCTTATTTTATGCTACTTTAAAATGAACTGATTTTTGTAACTGATTTTTTGTATTTAGTCTTGAGCTGAACTTTGCTAAATAAAGCACGCGTTAATAAATTAAAAACGAAAGACTTATTTTTTTTTTTAACACTAACAGAAAACAAATTTCCGCTGGCGTACCACAGGGAAGTATTCTTGGCCCTTTTTTATATCTTTTATTTACTGCAGATATGCCCACAAGTCAAGTGACCCATACATCTACCTTTGCGGATGATACAGCATTTGTGAGTATTCATAAAAACCCAATAATCGCATCCGAACAACTGCAGTCTCACATTAATGAGTTGGAGAAATGGCTGGAAAAGTGGAAGATACAGGTAAATGCTACAAAGTGCGTCCACATAACATTTACGTTGAGAAGGGAAACTTGTCCGCCAATAAGCATAAATAATGTCAGAATACCAGAACAGAACCATGTGCGGTACCTTGGAATTCACCTTGACCGGCGTCTAACATGGGCCCACCATATTGCGTCAAAAATTACCCAAATCAAATTGAAAACTACACAGCTTCACTGGCTTATTGGTCCACGATCACCCCTGGATCTGGACTTAAAGATACTTTTGTATAAGGCAATTTTAAAACCAATTTTGCTATATGGCATCCAGCTTTGGGGAACAGCCTCTTCTTCGAACGTTGAGAAACTACAAAGAAGAAAATCAAAAATCTTACGAATTATAACTTGTGCTCCATGGTTCATCAGAAATAATAACATCCATAGCGATCTTAATGTTATCACAGTCAGAGAGGAAATCAAAAACTCATGCACCATCTACAGGACGAAAATTTCATTACATCCCAATCCGCTTGCAAGGGACTTACTTTTATTTGAAGGCCATAGGCGTCTCAGAAGGACCAGTACATTTGAATTGACCGGATAACGATAATGAGAACCTAACGTTGGATATTGCAGTGGCAATATCAACTTTTTTAGTAGACTAGGTTAAGATTTTAATACTTATTGTAAATTTCTACAAAGAAAGATTCAATAATAAAAAAAAAATAAAGGACTATATTGAAATATCTAAGTTGAATTTATTAGCAGAAACTATATTGACACGCCTACTTTAATGCCTACTTTCATTAAAAGGCCAAATTTACGAAAATATATTAATAGCATATCGATTTTAGTATGAAGAGATTATTCCATATAGTTTACTGTTAATAACAAAATAATATATTTTGTTCTGTAAAAGTACACAAAATTGGTGTCGGGTGTCACTGCCGAATATAGTGCTCTTACTTGTTTATTCTTTAAACACTTTGTGAACTGCAGTAGAAAATTAATAACCACACTGTGCAGCGTTGCATTTTTTATGCTTGCAACTATATTCCAGAAAAAAAACTTTGACAAAGAAGTGATTTAATTTAGGTGTTGACATGATAATGGGCTGCACTTCTTTTAAATAATTGCCTATAACTCATACATATTTGGTGAAAGGCAACGGATGTTTCATAAGTTCAATTTGTTGGTTTAAGATGTTGCATTCATTTTAAAGCACATCATCTATAAAAAGTTTTTTTGCATTTAGGGAGTTATTTAGATGGATGCTTTTGATTTAGAAGTAATGAAAATGTAATACTTTGCTTTTAATTTTTTTGTTTTATATGTATGTATGTATATGGAAAACTTGTTATGAATTTTATATTTGTAAAAAGCTTTTTCTGACTTTAAACTTATTGTTTTAAATTTTCCCAAATTCTGTATAAAGTGTAAGTCATACATATATCTATGTTTGAATGTTTTTTTATCATTTCTTTGATGTTTTTTTTTTCTAATAACATTTGTGTTCTTTTTTTAGAAATACCTTAGGGATGGGACGTTGTCTGCAAAGAATACATAAAAATTAATCTTAAATTGAATTTTTTAATGTTTAGTTTTATTAGTTTTATTTTCAACTCATTTTTAAAGATGTTTAAAATAATAAAGAAACTAATAAATTAAATGAGTATACCAAAAACTAATAATTTACAAACTCTGTATAAGAACTTGTTTGCAAATACTAAACGATTGAAACGTTTATATGGTTTACAGAATCTAAACAAGTCAATCATTTTTATATATATATTTTTTTCCATAAATCTATGAATTTAAATTGAAATTAGAAATCGGCAAATGATTTAATATTTTGCCATGCGTAAACTAGTCCTTATAATATAAAGGTAGTGCTAATTATTTACGTTTAATACCACCCAGTGCTTTAATGGCAGTTAGTTTCGGTACTTGAGAGGCATCTTTTTTTGCTTCTTCGATGGCATGCAGAACACGACGTGGTTCAGTTAGAAACCATATCCATAATAATTGGCTGTAACGCCAAAGTTTATCTTTTTGCTAAAATTAAAAACAAAATATAGAATATTTTTAAATATTTCAATACAAAATTGAAATTTTATTTTACTTTAATGATTTTTGTTAGTATGTATACAAACATTGTAAGTGATTCATTTCTGGGTGTAATTGCTGTTACTGTCTAAGGCCACATGTTTCTAACAGAGTTACTGAGACACCTGATTTAGAGTATGTAGGCATGATATATTGGTATCAGTAGATAAACTTTTTTGGTATTTATATCTCTTTTAATATTAAATATAAAAATGTGCTACAAGTGTCTAAAACAGGTGTCTGTGAGTCATTATTTATCGAAATTTTTTTAATAATTCCACATTTATTTTTTGTATTGTATTATTCTATCGATTGAGATTTTTCATTCAGTTTGTTTTCTCATTGTTAAAGGGTGTCCAAATTTTAGGTATTTATTTTGTTTTAATATGATTGTTTTTTAAATATTATAAATTTTTTTATTGTAGTTTATTATTGTAGTTTATTATTGTAGTTTATTATTAAGTTCTGGTTGAAAATTATAAATTATGTCGGCGCCTAATCTTTTACCAAAACTCTCAATTACATTTTTTTAAAAAATTGTTATCAGTGGTTGATGTCTGCTCGATAATCTTGTTTTAAACTGTTTTTTGTTTTAACTGTTGTGGAATTATAACTGTACACTATCGGTTTTAAAAAACCCCACAAAAAATAGCCTAAAATTGTCCTGTACAAGAAATAATATAATTTTCAAACTTTTCTTTCGAAAGATCCATTTTTTTCTTTTGATGTGTTGGAAGAGGCACCATTCTGTTGAAACCACATATTCTCTACGTCTAAATCATAAATTTTCCGACACAAAAAGCTTCGAATCATCTACCTGTAACGATTTCGATTAACCATGGATACTTTAAATTTGGAGACACTTTATTATAGTTGTTAATAGTTTTGATTGAAACTTGTTTGCTGTGAATTCAATGTGTTCACTAGGTCGAAAAGTAATTTATCTATTTTCTAAAGGTTGGTCCAATCATAATGAACGATGTTAACTGTAAGTCAAGCTTTAGCTTTAAGTTTTTTGTCCAACATAATTTGGCATTTTGTAGTTTTAGTGTTTGACAAATTCAACCATGAAAAGGTACACAATTAAGCAGCGCGTTAAGAATGTTTAAGGCTTTTACGAAAATGAGCGTTCCAATCAAAATGCATTTCAGGCACATTGTAATTTTTTTTGGTCTCATATTTGACCAAATGTGTCCAAAATCGGGAGAATTGTGCAAATGGCACAAATTTCAGTAAACCGGGTCTGTAGGAATTGTAAAAATTCCTGTGCAAGCTCGCCGAGTTCGTTTTGCGGAAAGCATTGCTGTCATTTGCAATAGTGTGGGTGAAGAGCCTTCAACCACGACTTGTCGTCGAACCCAAAAATTTTACGTCTCGCGTACATTACTGATTTAAATTTTAAATACAAATTTGAATTTACATGCTAACAACTACTAACCATTTCAAGTGTCGTCAATACGCCGAATGATTGGTTGAACAGAAAGAAGTGCATGATGACTTTACAAAGAAAATCATCCTCAGCGACGAGCAGATGCATCCACAAAGAGTGCGGATTTTTTCTTCGAAAATTAGGTCGGCCAAGCAGTTACTGTGTATAGTGTTATAATGATAACGGACTTTCTGTGGCCAGAAATTTAGGATATAGACATGGACTATATGTGGCTCCAACAAAATGGAGCCAATTACCACACTACCAACGAAACAATGGCTCTTTTGAGCGAGAAATTCAATGGCCGTGTTATCTCAATTCATGGCGATGTTAATTAAAGGATGAGATAATTCGGTACATTTACAACATTGAACCTCAATTATGTCTCAGTGCCATTTAAAATATCGGATAGAAGTATGCCACTAAAGCCGTGGCGAGGATTTGGTCAATATTTTGTACATTAACTGTTATAAATTGTCATAAATCCTTCTATCATAACAAAAAAATATTAATATAATTCTCTAAATACTTTTTCTTTTTTTTACATTTAACATCGTGCGTTTCGGTTGAAACACCGCCACATTAAAATTTTGCTCATGACTCGTCTTCACTTATTGACTTTTGATAATTTAAATAATTTCTTGACAATTGATTTATCTGTTCAGACGTTATATCCTTTTTTCATATCATTGCCTTATATTTTCGGGTTGACTATTTTAATGATTTTTTTAATATCGTGACTAAGCGGATAAAACGCAGCCTTTTTGTGTAACTCGCTAAAGCTCAATCTCTGTCGCTAAAACTCAAAAAAATATAAAGGTTTTTGGCTAATATATATTCTCTAAATATATTTTTTAAGAGTTTAAGTGATAGAGATTTAGCTTTATCGAGTTACAGAATAAGGATACAGAGGCCGTGGAGCGACAAAGATTTAGCTTTAACGATACAGCTGATCCCTTCTCTATTGTTTGGAAATTGTAGCACAATTCCACAGCCCTTGCACGTTCAAATTAACAACATTATAAGATATGTTTATGAATTATAATTGATCGTGTTTCCTCTGTTTCTACTAATCTTTACGGATCCTGAGTCTGGAGAGCTGACAATAATGTTAATAGTGTTAATTTATTATAGGTAATATTGTTATTTTGGCATACAAGACTTTTGAAAAATAAATAATATTAACATTGTTTATAATTAAACAAGTAAGAGAGCTATATTCAGCCGTGCCAATATAATCTGATAATACCTTTCACCGTCATGTTTTTTTAAACATCGAAACAGTTGTACTTTGGTCGATAATGCTGATTTCCAATAACGATCTGCTCCCGAATATTTCTGATATTTTGATACCTTACACGAGTCTAGGCAATGTTGGGAAGTTGATTTCAACATACACACGGACAGACGGATAGTATAGTGCTTAATCACCTACCCCGTTCATAAGCTTTTAGAAAATATATGTATATTCTTTATGGGGTCGGAAATAAATATTGTAAAAATTTCACACAGAATGACAATCCTATACACTGTCGTGTAAAGGTAAAAAATATATTTAAAAATAAGTTCTACTTAATATAATAAATGTGACCGTTTGTCCAAACATGTTTGGATGTTTGTTACTACTCAATCACATGCTGAACGGAACTAAATAATATTTGGAACAAAGATAGACAACAACCTAGATTACACACATAGGATACATTTTATTACTATAATCAAACAAATTTTCGAAATTATGCAATAAATATATATTTTGTACTTAGTAAGTCAGCTGTTCAAGGGTTTCGAGTGTTCAAAATTTACACGTACTGGCGAAAAATTAAATCGTCAAAAGTCGTCTTTAAAAATATTTAAATGTTTAATGTTTTGATATTTTATTTTTACTCAATTAATTAAAAAAAAATACTTAACGAAATTATATAAAATTTACCGCACAGATAGATAACAACCGGAGTTATTAAATAAATACGCTATCTTTAGTACCGATAACTACGCAGACGAAGTCGCGAAGTTCAAAACAAAAATATAATTAAAAATTAAATATCGGACAAAACAAAAGCACCAAATCCTTAATACTAATAAATCGTTTACTCCTTCACACATTTAAATGTATGTTAAGGGAAGTTATCTTGTTGTTATCTCCATTTAAACGACATTTCTTTCCTAGCATTACATTTTGCAGAATGTCTCTATAAGGAAAACGATCACTTATTCCATTTATTCTATGAATTGGTCAGATGCCAATACCTGAAAGACATCCCCAGAGCAAAACGTTACCGCCTCCATGTTTCACTGTACCTTTTGTAAAACGTGAATTAAGACGTTGGCCTTTCGGTCTTTTTCACACAAAACAAGTTACTTAAAATGATATTTAAACTTCCCTGGCACTATTCCACTCGTCGCCTACATTTACTTGCTGGGTTCGAATTAATACAAGATAAAATCGAAAGATTGACTCACGATTTTAATAGATGACAATTCTCACAACACCCACACATTAATGAACTGATCTCAGCATAATTTTATTTTGCCCTATCTTTTAATTTTTATCTTATACCCCCGCTTCATAAACGTTTTAATAAAATGTTTCCCTTCCACTTATATATTGTAGAACATAGCTTTTAAAGTTAAAATATTATATTTAAGTAGAAAAGGAACAAAGTTCCTAAACTCTTTACTCTTATACTTAAGTCAAATGTAAATAGAATTAATATTACTTTAAATAAATTGAATTGAAATTGAAAAAAAAAATTGAAAAAAGACAAGCTTTAATAATTATTAATTCTCCAT
The DNA here is from genome assembly GCA_941918925.1 of Phyto melanocephala. Lineage (NCBI taxonomy): Eukaryota > Metazoa > Arthropoda > Insecta > Diptera > Rhinophoridae > Phyto > Phyto melanocephala. The sequence goes on from OW799237.1 coordinate 67,208,069, forward strand.
GATGGCACAAACTTTTAAAAACTTACCAGCCGTTCAGATAAATTTTCTCTAAATTGTGTACGCAGGTTTCTCAAATTCTTTTCAATACGTTGTTGTTGATTATTAATGTTAAAAATAGGCCTTAAATAGTTGACATTCTCAAACATGGGCACGTTTACCGGACTGTCATAAACAAATGGATGTAAGACCATCTCCATATGCTTGCTAAAAATTAAAGAAACAATATTAAGACCACACTGTTTTAAACAAATTTTATTGAGTTTTACATTTCCTTCAGTTTCTCTAATGCTGCATTGTAAGGTTTACGATTGAGTAAACCCTGAAGAGCATAGTTTAATAAACGTTTAAACTTTTCATATTCATACAAGCAACCCTTGACATCGCAACGTAATTGTAGTCGCCAATGCTTGGACAGCTCCTGTGACAAATGAGTAATAAAGTCTTGACTCGGTGATACTATTGTATGTTTAGTTGAAGCCTGATTCATGAGTTGTATACGTTGCAAACATTGTTGAGTGGCCGTTGTTAATTGTTCTGTGTTGTCGAAACGATTACGATTCTTCTCTAAGTCCATTTGAATGCATATCCAAATAAGTTCTGCATTGGAGATTGCATCCGAGATTATTTTTGTAAGATTAACAACGTTTTCCTGTCTTTTTAGGGCTCTTTCTAGTTTTTGTTTAGTATTTTCATACAGTATTAACTCAATGGTCTTTTGTGCCTGCAGTTGCACTTGTATATTGAGATCGACCATTAGTGTTTGTTGGGCAATATTTTGATGCGAGTTCACAATCGTCAACTCATGTGTTTCACGTTCCATTTCCGACAGACTAATGACATGAATTTGTGAAAGATTTAAAGAATCTATGACACTTTGAGTAGCACGGCATTTAGCCTTTTCTTTTATGTAAGCCAAGGTATAGTCCTGCATGCTGTAAATTTAAAGAAAAATTTCTTTTTAAGCAAGCTAGTAGAGAATTTTTCTAAAGTCCGACAGATGTTTTAAAAAAGAGGGTGAGGTATTATTGTTATATAGTTTTTAATGATTGCCGCATAGATTGGCCTAAATTTAACCATATATTGATTTTTGAACCTCAAATTGATTGCAAATTACTGTCATAATCTGCAACTTCGTTACATATTTAACAGACTTTACCAAAACATGGCCACCAAACCTTTCAACATCTAGCCGTGCTAATTAAAAACACTTTAGTATATACATACATATATATCGATGATCACAAGTTGAAAGGCCCTAATTAGTATTTTTTACTAAAAACAAGTTTTTAGTAATTTCAAAACTTTCGACACAAATACACTTCGACAAATAATAATCAGTTTTACAAGCAATTTTAAAAGATTATACTGCTTAAGTTGACAAATGCTAAAAATGAGATAATCATATTATTGAAGTCCCGAATTTCAAAACTAACCTCAAGTAATTTTTCAACTATTTTGGACAACTTTGCAGGAAGTAATAATGTTGACTTATATTTTTTCAAAGAATTTTAGGTATCATATAAAATAATATCTTATTTTAACTTATAAATAAGCTTAATATGTGAAAATTAAAATACCTTTTTTTTAAAGGGAATACTTTTTTAAAAATCAGCTCAAATATTTCAGTGTTTTCCTAAAACACTATAAAAACAGACATAAGCAGTTTTTCTAATTGTCACATATACAATTTCTAAACTGTTTTTACCTTCTTCTGTTATTTAAGTTAGCATCTTTCTACTTGTGACCGACGAATCTACATACACATATACAAATTAAATACTTACGATTTTTTTAACTTCTCCAATTTTCCAGCCGTTTCATTATAATCGACCATATTTATATCCAACTCAGTGTAGTCTTGCATTTTATAATTATCTCTTAAATATAAAGTAAGATATTGGGTAAAGGTTTCACATTTTAAAAAATATTGATCCAGGGAAAGTTGATGCATAAACAGGGGAGGAGAATGCTAGAATTTAAAAATGTTTATTTAATATACATATATTTTTTAATTATTTTCAATTTATAAAACACGAGCACAATTTATAAAAAAGTATTTTACAAAAACGCTCACCATTGTTGTAAAAGTTTTAACCGCTTCCAAACACTTTTTATGATTTTCAGCCTCTAAATCTTCTAGTTGTTTAGCTTTTGTTCTACATAATGCTATCAATTCAATTTCAGTATTTGACAAATTATTAAAACGTTTCTCCTGGCTATTTAGCTTGCAATTAAGAAAACTTTTGGTTTCTCTTAATCATCAATAACGAATAAAAAAATTAAGATATTTTGCATTTATACCTATAAACATACATAAATATTTACAAGCTTACTGCATTTGGTCCACTAAATCGTTGTAGTCCTTACAGGATTTTTCTAATAACTCCACCGTTTGTTCCAAATCCTCTACATCCTCTTGAGAATCTTTCATTAAACCAGGATATTCTTTAATCAATTCTTCTAATCGGGCCTGCCTTTCGGCAAACTCTAAATACTCCTGACGTTTTATATACTCATCACGTTCAAGCACTTCAATTTCCTCCAATATATTTAAGTCAGTAATATTATTGGCAAAAAAGTCAAAGAATTTATGGAAACGTTCGTCATAGAAAATCCATTGATTGGAGGTGTCAAAGTTAAGTTTTTTGAAAATTTCCATATTCTTTTAGATCAAAAAAAATATATGTACATAAATATTAATATTTTATTCGAACTTTATATATTAAATTTTCTGTAAATCATTTTTATTTTGGCTCAAATTCATTTATTCTATTATTTTAATTTCCTAAAACTTTTTCTAAATTAAATTAAATTGTAATCATTTAAGAATGAACTTTAGTCAAAATAAAAACAGATTCACAGTAAATAAATATATATAGGGTTATTGTTACTATTGTTATCATTTTGTAAATAACATTTTAAGCTTACATTTATTATATCACCCATATTTTCAAATGTAATTTAATTGTTTATTATTAACACTCAAAATATCATTGCAAAATTAGGCGGTTTGTGAAAAGAAATTTAAAAAATAAAAACCATTTGACGTTTTAAAGCAAACACAAACTGTTCGTAAAGAGATACCAGACAAATAATATATGAACAAAAAGTTGTATTTTGAAGCATCGTTTACACTGAGTATACAACTGAATAACAATTTAAAAAAATCTTAAAAAAAATTTTTAATTGATTTATGTACGTACAGTAAACTTGTGTATTTTTTATACCTAACTTCTTAAAATATTTTTTTGAAATGCTTTCACAAGATTTGTAGACTTGTGCCAAATAGTTTAGTCATAGTCAGTTTTGTTCATAGTTCAGATATGAGCAGGTGAAGGGTATAATAAACAAAAAATGAAAAATTAGGAAAAAACCAAAATAAGAGTTGTTCGGCAGTATTGAATCTTTGATACACACCACTTGTTTTGTATACTTTTATAGCACAAAATATCGTCATTCGTTAATTATTGTGTTCTATGTGACACATAAAACCTATACATATAGAACACAATAATATACGAACGACGATATATTATTTTGTTATTAACAGTAATCACTATGGAATAATCTATTTGTACTAAAATATGTATAATTTCTGATAATAAAGAGAAATTATATAAATTTGAGAAAAAGTATTTTATGGGAGGTATGCGTTAAAGTAGGCGTGTCGCCTTCATTTTCTGGAATTACAATGACATTGATCAGAAAGCTATATGTGCAAAATTTCATCATCAAACCCGCAGTTTTGTCAGTTTTATGAGCTTTTAAATTTCATTAACAGTAGATTACTTGAAAAGTTGGCGTTATATAAGACGTGTCAAAGTAGTTTCTACCAATGAATTCAACATAGATATATCAATGTAGAGTCCTTTATTCTTCCAAAATCTTTATTCCTAGGGAAATTATATGAGTTTGAGATAAAGCGTTATATGAGTCCTTTGACCAAAAAGGAATGTTTGCAAAATTTCAGAATCATACATCTAATTTTGTCAGTTTTAATATGTTTTAAATTTTAAGTAGATCCAAACTGACACGGTGCGGTATAAATTTTCGTACATTTTGTTTTAGAACTTCTGTCGTAATGAATAGATTTTCTGCGAAAGATATTTCTTTTACTCAGAAAATATATTTTCATCGCTCTACGTCAATGTGTTTATACACAATGACATTTTATTCAATGTTGGAAGGACATGGTTTTTTTACTTTTTCTTGCACTAAGACCTATAACTCTCTTCCTTATTTTCAGATTTAGCTCATTTTCAATAACAAACAAACCTTGTGTATAAGAAATATTCTGACAAAATTTGAGACCCCTATCTTTTTCGGTTCGAGCTCTACCGTGCTTTCAGCAGACAGGCGGACATATGTAGCTAGATCGTCATTAAATAAAACCAGGACTCAGAAAATATTTACTTAATAGGGTCTAAAATGGATATTTGGATGCTTTAGAAAAATTCATTTTGTTGTATACTTCAAAAATTTAACTAAGAGCTTAATTGAACTAAAAAATTGAACCAGGTTCAATTAGCTCAAACGTTCAATTTAAATGAAAAGAGATTTTGCAGAATAAAATCCACGATTTTGAATCATCGTCTGGGAGTAATCATGTGATTATAGGATATTTTTATTTTATTTCATAATAAAGGTCAGTCACTGTTATTAGTTATATTGTTACTTTCCATTTTGGTAAGAAAAATGTTTGTATTTTGATAAATTTTGTTACGAATGTTTTTTCTTCCATTTTATTCAAACATAGCAAGCGTAGCAATTCTTAAATATTTATTGGTATATAAAAAAAATAAAAAATGTGTGACATATGCAGACATTAATACAGAAACAAAATGCTGGTGTGTTTGTTGCCGTGATAGTGCCGTGTTATCAATAAAAAGCTAACTAAATATTTTGTCATTAATTTTTTTAAAGTAAATTTGACATCACTGGTTAACAATGACAAATGAGTTTGCAGTTTAATGCCGAATATATTTTTTGTGGATTAATACTTGTTTAAAACATTGAACTTTTTAAAAATATAAGTAAAAATGGTAAGATCAATGTAAATAATTATTTGTTATAAGGAAAAACAAAATTAATTCGAATCTTTTATATTAAATTTGTTAACAGGCACGGCGTTATGATTCCCGCACCACAATCTTCTCACCCGAAGGTCGTCTTTACCAGGTGGAATACGCAATGGAGGCCATTTCACATGCCGGTACCTGTTTGGGCATTTTAGCAGAAGATGGAATTTTATTGGCGGCCGAATGTCGTAACACTAACAAGTTGCTGGACAGTAGCATATTCTCAGAGAAAATCTACAAATTAAACGATAATATGGTATGCTCTGTAGCTGGAATTACTTCGGATGCTAATGTGTTGACTAATGAATTGCGCGTAATAGCCCAGCGTTATCAGTTCAGCTATGGCGAATCTATGCCCTGTGAGCAGTTAGTATCTTACTTGTGTGACATTAAACAGGCTTACACACAATACGGCGGTAAACGTCCATTTGGTGTTTCCATTTTGTACATGGGGTGGGACAAGCATTACGGATATCAGTTGTATCAGTCAGATCCCAGTGGCAACTATGGCGGATGGAAGGCCACCTGTATTGGCAACAACTTCGGCGCTGCAATATCAATGTTAAAGCAGGAATTAAAGGAAGATGAAAAAATCACTTTAGAAAAAGCTAAAGATTTGGCTATTAAAGTTTTAAGCAAAACTTTAGATACTACCAAATTAACATCAGAGAAAGTAGAAATGGCAACACTACAACGGGTCAATGATAAAACTGTCATTAAGATTTTGAACAAAACTGACGTCGAACAATTAATAGAAAAACACACTAAATTGGAAGCTGAAGTCGAGGCTTTTAAGAAGGAAAAACAATCTACTCAAAAACCTTAAAAACTGTAAAGGAATAAAATTTTAAAAGTAGCATTGATATTACTGAATGTATTTTTGGTTTGATTTTTCTTTTAATGATATTGATATATCTGTGGTTTTCATGGGCAAACGCGTATGTTCATTTTATACGATTTTGAGTTAACAATGCCATATTGCTTGGTTTTAGACGTCCTTTATTTAATTTTAAAAATTTCTCAAATAAGATGGGGCCCATTTCTATTATTTTAATGGCATAACAACGTAACTTATATATATGTACATATATTCAAAAATCGTTCAGCACTAACACGGTTTTGTAGCTCTCCTAAAAAATTTGATTTTAAGACATACGTGGAAGTTGCTATAAGTATTATTTTCAATCGTATCTCAATAAATTTTCTAGGGTTGATGTATATGTATGTGGACTACCAGAAAACGATAAAATCGCGTTTTCGAGATATGCTCTTTTTATATCAAGCTATCGACTTATGAATTTTGAAGTAGTACACCTAATATTAGTTCTATGCACTAAGCATAATGGAGGTGCAGTTCATAAATAAATCTAATTTTGTTAAATAAGTATTGTTGGCCTTTTTTGTTGTTTATATATTTTGTTAGATTTTTGTTTGGCTTTAGGTCATAAAAATTCAATTTTGTTGTTTTATTTTTAAAGAAAAGATTTTAATTAATTTTTTAAAAGCATACACATATGTATATATTATGGATTTATATGTAAATATCCTGGATTTATTTCCAAAATGATTGATATTTTCCTCTTCCAGGAATATATAGAAATAACAATACTTAATCATACCTATAGAACACAATCATTTACGAACGACGATATATGTATCTATGTATACATACTTAAAGATCAGAGAGCGTAACTTTAATAAGTGTTATTAAAAAAGTTTGTTTATAACAGTTATTTTGTATCTTAAAAATAATAATCAATTTAACAGTTATTTTTATACCCTTCACCTGTGGTGCACAAGGGTATATATACTTTGTCATTCCGTTTGTAATTTCTACAATTTTCATTTCCGACCCCATAAAGTATATATTTTCTGAAAGCTTATGAATAGAGGAGGCGATTAAGCCCTGACCGTCTGTCCGTGTGTTGGTTGAAATCGACTTTTAGAAGCAACTTTATGTTCCTGAGATCTGTATATGGTATCAATCTCTTGGAAATATCCAGGAATGAATCGCTATTGAAATTCAGCACAATCGCCCCATAACTTTCTGAGATATGAGCAAAAAACCACGACCACCTCGTTTTTTTACACAATTACAACAACAACATACATACATACAAGTAAAAAACATACAAAAAAAAAATTAAAAAAGAAAAATATATTTAAAAAAAAAAAAATACAAAAGAAAAAAATTTAAAAAAATAATAAAATATAAATAATATATTGAATAAAAAAAAATAAAATTTTTTTGGCTCAGCTGGGATTCGATGCCACATTTATTCTAACCAGTATATATAGCACTGTTACTTGTTCAACTTAAACATAAATTTTTAAATAAAACTCTTGAAAATATAGCTTTAATTAGCCGTCATTAAAAAAAACTTATTTGAAGAACTTTATTTGTTCCTTCGGAAAATAAAACTCATTTTATGTAACCTAAAGATAGCCGCTGGTAAATTTCTTTACATTATACTAAAAACATGTCGGTTTTTTTTTAACTGTTTGACTCCAATTATTACAATGTTCTTGCTAATCACATGTCTTTATTTCTGTGCCAAAGAGGAAAAACTGCTTAAATTGACATAGCTAAAATTGAGATAATAACATCAATCTAAGCAATTCCAGAATTCAAAACTACCTTAAGACAAATTTTCAATACTCTTTAATTTCTCTAGCGAATATTTCATATAATAGTCTTTATTTTAAAGGAAATTAATTTTTAAAAATTAATTCAAAAATCAAAAAGTGCTTTCCTGGAAAACTATAAAATAAGATATATGCATTTTTCCTTATTGCCATCTAAATAAAAATGAATTTTGACTGCATAGAGACAAGAAATAATAACCAATGCTTTGATAGACCGTCGACAAACAATGAAGCTTTACGATCTTTACCAGAGGTTTTTTCATCTTCGCCGGATGAGTGTTGCAGAATTAAAAAAAATGTGTTCGGAGATTGACTGATGGCAAGCAAGAAAGCTTTACGATCTTTACCAGATGTTTGTGTTAGAAAAAATTTATAAATATTTTGTTCATAATATTCGTTAATTACCAAAAAATTTTGTTCGTTCTTAGTTGAAAAAAAAAATCAAATGAGTTTATTACAATTTTACAAATAATGCTAAAAGGATGGACAAGTATTTTAGTTTCGTGTGGTCTCCTGAGAGTTTCAACCGAACTTTTTTTAAACTATTAACTATGAAGTTGACATTGGTTTCTTAAGATAAACATAGAAAAGACTATATAAATATTCTCTGTTGACTCTAACATGAAGAGTTTTTGAGTTTAAGCTTTCTGGATAACTGTTATTTACGGTCCCTAAAAAATACATCCGTTTATATATTTTTATTCTAAAAAAAATCTGTTTCAAAGATACTATAAAGTGTGTGGATTTAAATTCTCAGCTATCTGGCAGCCTTAAACATAAATTTTGTAACAGATTATTTAATAATAGATATTTCCAAGCCTGCACATGTACATAATGGTAGCTACACACTTTGCAAATTGTTTATACAATCTGTAATTTTTTGTTGTTGGTTGAAAAGTGTAAACACATATGGTTTGATTTCTAGTTGCAATCTAGATTTTAAAAATATGAAAATGTTTTGATATTATCTGGTTATATAGTGTGTTTCGTTGTTTATTGTTTTTTCTGATTTAGCTCATTGAAAACCAGCAAACTGTGAAGATGTATGATTTGATAAAAAAATGTAATAGCTAATGAGTAAGAAATTAAATGAGCTGACAAAAAAAAAATGGCGATTGAAAAAAGTTTTTTTTTTTTAAATAAATTTATAAACAATTTTAAAGGGCCGTATTCATAAAAAATATTTTAGGATTGTTAAAGGCTTATTTGACAGATGTTGTAGAGAAATTTGTCAAATAAGCCTTCAATAAACCTAAAATATTTTTTATGAATATGGCCCAAAATATGCAATAATATTTATATGTTCATTTTATCAAATGTGTTTGTTACGCGATGTTCAATGCGAATACGAAGTAAAGTTGTTAGTTGCAGTGCGTGTATTAAAAAATGCAACATGAAAGAGAAATGTGTTGCAAAAACTACCTACCATAAGAACACAGAAGAAGAATCGCCGTCAAAAATCAGTGGATTAGCTAGAGCTAGCAAACTATCGATAGTAACGCAATTCGCATGCTATAATAGCATGTTTCCACGACACATTCAATTACTTTATTTGCTCTTTAAATTACTTATGTGAATTACCTTGTTTCCACGACATATTGTTAATTTGATTTGACAGTTTTTTTTTGCGCTTTTTTATTTAAATTATCGATTTTTTCTAGACGGTAAACATTATTATTTTATTATTATTTCATACATATTATACATATTATTTTATCAATGGAGGCAAAAAGTAAGTAATAATATTGTAAATTTATAAAAAATGTATGCAAACAATATCATTATTTTTTTAATTACCAGAAAACAGAAAAGTGCAAGCAAATGAGACCAGTGCAGCCAGAAAACCCTCTAACCACAATTTCGTCTCATCCAATAGTATTGATGTGGCCAATAGTCTTCTAGACATAACAACATTCTTTAAAATTTTCTTTTTCTTTTTTTTTTCTTTTCCATTTAATTTGATTTTTTTGACAGCTCGAAATTATAAACTACCGATAAAAATTAGAGAAAACACTAATTTTATTATAATTCGGGTGGTAATTCTAAATGAATTACACAAAAAATAGTAATTTGCTTTTAAAATTTCGCATGGGAAAATTATGTAATTTGGTTTGTAATTAGGCTTTGAATTATAAATTAGACATTGAATTACGAATATTGCCGTGGAAACGTGCTATAAGCATTGAACAAAATTATGAAAATCTGTATCCTCTACTATACTCTCTATACACTATACTCTACATCATTGGTGTTCAGAGTCAACAAAGCGCTATCAAGTTCTTTTTTACATTCGGAGCACTGATGGTATATGAGGATTTCAGTCTTGTGCCAAAATTTTAGCTAGAAAGTGCCAAAATATATTAAAAAGTGCCATAATAAATATATACACATGTCTATTTAAAAAACTTAAATCCATTTATTCATTTTTTCTAGATTAAAACATTTTATAAAGATGAATTGATTATATAAAAAAAAAAAAATATTTAAACAATTTATACAGATAAATTATATATGTATATAGTTATTATTATTTATTAAATACATAAGTACATATGTATGTATGTAATGTAATGAAACAAATGGACAGACGGATGGACATAGCTAGATCGTCATAAAATGAAACCCCGATTAAGAATATATGGGGTCTAAAATGGATATTTCGATGTGGTTCAAACGGATAGATAAAAAATAAGTAAGAGCACTATATTCGGCTGTGCCGAATCTTTTATACCCACCACCAGTTTTCCGTTCTTTTATAGCTAGGGTTTTTTTCCCGAAAATTTTTATTTCCCGGGAATGCAAGAAAACCATATATAAAGTATATTTCTTTTTAATTAATAAAAACGGGATCGCGAAAAATAATCCCGGGAAGTTGGGAAGTTTAAATAACTCAAATTCCCCGGAAATAACCCAATTTATAGCACGAAATGTTTTATTTTGTTTTTAACAGTAATCGCTATGCAATAATCTTTTTATACTAAAATATGTATCACTTTCTTTGTATAACTTTGATATGCTAGTAAAATGTTTTCGTAAATTAAGTCTTTCAATGAAAGTGGGCGTTAAAGTAGGCGTGTTGAATTTGTTTCTACTAATGAATGCAACTTAGATGTTTCAATATAGTCCTTTATTATTCTAAATCTTTATTCATAGAGAAATTATATGAATTTGAGATAAGCCGGCATAACAATGACATTGACTAGATGAATATATTTAGCAAATTTCATCATCATACCTCCAATTTGGTCGGTTTTATGAGCTTTTAAATTTCATTAACAGTGGATAACGTGAAAAGTGGGCGTTATAGTAGACGTGTCGAAGTTGTTGTAGTCTTTCGATGAAAGTGGGCGTTAAAGTAGGCGTGTTAAAGTTGTTTCTTCTAATGAATTGAACTTAGATGTTTCAATATAGTCCTTTATTATTCCAAAATCTTTATTCATAGAGAAATTATATGAATTTGAGGTAAAACGTTATATGGAAGGTGGGCGTAAAAGTGGGCGTGTCACATTTATTTTCCGTTAGAGCAAAGCATTTGACCAGAAAGCCATGTTGGCAAAATTTCAGAATCGTACATTCAATTTTGTAGCTTTTATGACGTTTTTGTTTTTAAATATACCGAAAAATACACTGTGCGGTATAAATTTTCGAACATTTTGATCTATAACTCCTTTCCTAATGCATAGATTTAAGCAATTTTCGGAAAGAAATATTGTTTTTACTCAGGAAATATATATTCGAAGTTTCATGACTCTACGTTAATGCGTTTGGACACAATTCCATTTTATTCGATGTTATAAGGACACGGTTTTTTCGACCTACTCTTGCTTTACGAGCTATAACTCTCTTCCTAATATTCCGATTTAGCCCATTTTCAATACCAAACAAACCTTGTCTATAAGAAAGATTCTAGCTTTTTTCGGTGCGACCTCTATCGTGCTTTCAATAGACGGACAGACAGACGGACATAGCTAGATCGTCATAATATCAAACCCTAATTCAGAATATACATACTTTATGGGTTTTAAAATGGATATTTCGATGTGTTACAAATGGAATGACAAAATGAATATACCCCCAACATTTTTTTGGTGACGGGTAGAAAAAAAATGGCACGATTGTGCCACTTTTACAAACACTGGTTCGGAGTCTGTTTCCTTGGCTTGGTTGTTTCGGAAGTTGGTTATACGAAAGTCATGTTTTTTTTTTTATTTTTCTAAGCCTCGGAATTCCTTGTCGTGACTTTTTGATGGAATAGTTTCTGTTTCTAAATCAAACTCGCTTTTTTCACTATCTTTAGCAGCCAGTTATAGGCTTAGCACTATCCTGCTTTTACACATAAGTATAAGAGTAAGTTTACACAAGGTATAGGGTGTGGTGCTGAGCACGGGATAATAAGTGTCTCACGTAATGCGAATTGTAGGGACAAATTTTAAATTTCTTTTTAAAATGATGTAAATAAAAGCTATTTATAATACAAACACACATAGTATAAAACAAGGTACATATGTAAACGAACAAAAAAAAGTAAACAAATTTTGACATTTGGTAAAAGAAATGCAAAAACAAAACAATGATCAGCTATAGACTTAAGTCCACCTGGAGTTAATATACCTTGACCTAGAGTAAATATACATTTGAATATTTAGATGATATAATAATAGGTGGTAAAACTATAAAAGAACATGATGAGAATGTAGGATTATTTCTGAAAAAAGCTAGAGAAAGGACGTTAAATTAAATAAAATTCAATTCAGATTGCAAGAGGTAAATTTTTTAGGACATATAATTTCAAATCAGGGTATAAGGCCAAATAAAAACGCAATATTTATATTTTTAATTTTATATTTTAAATCTAAGTTTTCCAAAAGAAAAGAATAGCCTTCAATCATTTTAAAGTCTTGTAAATCACTTAAGAAAATTTTCATCAAATTTAGCAGATGTGACAGCTCCTCTGAGATCTTTACTTTAAAAGGGCAGGAAATATACAGTTCTACCTGTACGTGATATCAAATTATGTTATTCAACACATTTTTATGAAAAGGAAGATGTCGTAATTCAAGCTAATGCTTCTTAGGATGTAATAGGATGCTGTTTGTTTCAGAATAATAAAATTATTTATTTTTTTTGCCTCAAGGTCATTGTCAAATACAGAAAAATAATATTTTCAAATTGAAAAAGAGTTTTTGGCAATAGTGTATTCATGTAAAAAATTTGATCAATTTATATATGGGAGAAAAGACATTATGAGAAAATAGTCATAAGAGACATTTAAAAAATAAATAAATAAATAAAATGGGATCTTCTAGACTACAAAGGTTAAGGTAAAAAATATTTTCATATAATGTAACTAGCGAACCTCCCTGCACACTTCGTAGTACAAAAAAAAAAAAATAAAAAAACCAATTCGAATTCATTAAAATCAGGGATAATTTGTTTTTATTGTAATGCTCTGTGGTAAACAACATTTGTTGTTTTTCCATTTTCGGTGTAAATATACAAAACCGATGGCTTGCCAACGCGCGAACATGCTACATACAACTGTCCATGTGAGAAAACTGGATACTCTAAATTCACTTCACAAATTCCTAAGGATTGGCCTTGCGGCTTATTAATGGTAACCGCAAACGCAAGGCGAACAGGAAACTGAAGTCCTTTAAATTCAAATAGCATATCAGACGTAATCATTGGGATGCGTGGAATTAATACATCTTCGCCTTTGAATTTTCCTGTTAAAATAGTAGCTTCAATTACATAAGCCATCAACCTTTTAATAGCAAGTTTTGTACCATTACACAAACAGGGTTGATTGATATTGCGAATCATAATAATAGTGGCTCCAACTTTCAATTGGAGATTATGCGGAGGCAATCCTGGTATGTCCAACGAATTCAATAATTCTGTTGGATAATTCACAACATCTTCTTCATTTGTAACAGTATCCACAGACTTGTACGACACCAATTCGCCAGGAATCTTTGTGTAGCCATGTTTAATTCAGTAACATCTTTGTTCTTTGCCGCTAAAATTGCTCTGTCTTTCAACCATTCATGGCATGTATATTGTTGTGCTATGTTAGTGAAAACACATTTAATCAATTCCTCTTTTGACTGTACGAAACGGCAAAAATCATTTGGCAATGTTATCAATCCAGTGTCATCAATAGGCATTGCACCATTTCCAATGTTCAGCAAATGCTTAGAGAACTTATCAGCAGATGGATCATTCTGCAACTGAACACGAACGTTGGTAGTAAGTTTCAATGTTTTAACAAATCTCCATAAATATGAAGACTTTAAGCAAGCGTTAATTTCATCGACAGCTGTCGACCTAGGAATGACGGGCAATGTTTGCCTAAAATCGCCAGAAAATAAAATCAACGCATCACCAAACAACTCTGAATTATCTCGAAGATCTTTCGTTGTTCTTTCCAAAGCTTCAGAAGATTTCTTATTCGCCATAGTGCATTCATTCAAAATAATGAATGATACCACAACGTTTCAATAATTTTGCCGTTCCAGATGTTTTTGTAACGTTACATGTGGAAGTTTCATTAACTTTGTAGTTCAATGGCAATTTCAAAGCAGAATGTGCTGTCCGACCACCATCTAACAAAGTTGCTGAAATGCCTGAAGATGCCAATGCTATTTTATTCTGGGAACGTATCGTTGCCAACAACAATGAAATTAAAAACGTTTTTCCGGTGCCTCCTGGTGCATCCAGAAAATAAAATCCACCGGCTTCACTATTGACAGCTTGCATAATAGTATCGTACGTTTTTTTTTTGCTTCGCATTCAATGTCGAAAGATTTGCGTGAACAAAAGCATTTAATTCGTTGCGATTGTATTGTTGTTCACGTTGCTGTTCTAACTCAAAAATGTCATGCATTGTACGATTAGGTGATGGCATTCCCAATTGTGCTAATGCCTTATTAGTAATCGACAAACAGAAATCTTCAATACAAATCAATGCTTCATTGTAAATTTTCGGCGTGAAATCCATTGTTGGATTACGATTTTCATGACGCACTCGAAATAGAATATCTTCCGATAGGCAGTTTTGAAAATTTGTCCACAATTTAGATGGATTCGATGGAAAACAGGTAGACAAAATAATTGCAAACAAAGCTCGAATTTGATAAGGATGAGCGACAACTGCTGCATTTGCAAGAGTTTGTTCCCAATGTTGGCCCACGAACGTTTATTAATAACAAACGTAAATAAAAGCACTCAGCATTATTTGGCTGAACAGTATAAATACGTCCTTAGGCATCACTTGAATATAAATTTTGATGTCCATCAACACGATTACCTTGCTTGCGCCGTTGGAACTCTTTTTTTGATGCACTCCACGTAAAATATTTTGGAACTTCTGCATACAATAACGTTCTGGCAAAAGCATCAACTTCACACAATTTGAAAAATGCAGTAAGAGTTGTATGAGGTGGTGATAGAGCTCTCTGTGCAGCATTTCGGTAGTGAAATATACACGTTGGCCTGCACACTTTGTAGTGCAAAAAAGAAAATAAAAAACTAATTTGAATTCATTAAAATCAGGGATAATTTTTCTAGTGCCTTTTAAAAAGTTTGAATGCTGTAGCTGTTACGGTTTTTGAAATATATTAAATAACGTAATTTGCTTGTATGGGGGGTCTCTATCCCCCTGAGCCTATCCTACCAATTTTTTAGAAAAAATACAAATTTTATTCTCCGAGTGGAGGGTGCGAAGTTTGAATACGGTAGCTGTTACAGTTTTCAAAATATAGCAAAATATATTTTTTCTTTAAAAGGGGGGGAGGGTCCTCTCCCCCTGATCCTATTCCAGATATATTTTGCCAAAATAAGGCACTTATTGTTAAAATTACTCGAACAAAATAAGAAGCTGGTATCTATTTTAGTTCCTAAATTACGACATAAAGTATATTTCCTTTATATGTGAGGTGCTACGCTTAAAATGGCTATAACTCATGAACCAATATACATTCAGAGACCGTTTATACATAAAAACCTTGGTACTGACGTCACCTTTCACGCATTCCAGAGAACATCAATTACTAACACAATGCAACTTATTTTTATATATATAGAGATGTTATATAAAACCCTGGAAAAACTATTATTGCTGCAGGTTACTTTTCCTGAAATTTTATTAACACTGGTGATGGAGAGCATGAAAAAGGTGTAACGGAAATGATACATAGTGTAAGTGTAACAGATGAGACTTTAGAAGGAATTAAAGTTGCTACTTAGAATGATGAACAATTATACTTAATAGGAAAATATTATTTGAAGGGTTGGCCAGGGGTTACATAAAATGGTATTATTATATATTATTTATGATAATTTAGTATTTTATAATGACCGCATAATAATACCAAAAACTTTGAGATTTGCTGAATTATTTTATTGGAGAAATATGAATCAGGATATAGAAAATTATATTTCAAAAAAGTAGAAAATGCTAAGAAATAGGTCCATCTATTGCTAAGAGGCCAATGAAATTGACTAATTGAAAAAATTAGTTGTGATATTTTGGAATATTCTGAGAAAAATTTTTAAGTTATTGTTGATTATAACAGTAAGTGTTTCGAATTAATTTATTTAAAATCTAAGACATCGTCAGATGTCATTGATGCGTGGATAGAAGTATTTTCATGTTTTGAATACCTAAAGTTTTTATAGCAGATAATATGCTTTATATAAATGTTTAGAGTTTTCCAATAAACGGAATTTTAAATTAATTACTAGTAGTCCAAACTACCCTAGAAGTAACAGTATGGCCGGAAGAGCAGTTGGAATAGCTAAAAATATTTTGAAAAAAATCTGAAACAAAAGAAGATGTATTAAATGCTTAATTGAAGTATCGAAATACTCCAGTTAAAGATTTAAGTTATTCGCCAGCACCAACTATAATTCCCATCACAGATAATTTATTAGAACGTAATTCTAAATATACATATTAGCAACAAATTGATTAGGGAAGAAATGGAAAATAAAGTAAAGAAGTTTAAACGTATTATAATAGAAATACAAAAGAAAGAAATGAATTTAAGATTGAAGATACTTAATTGTATTCTACTAGTCAAGCCCTTTAATTTTATACCCATATTGATGGGGTTAAAAAATTTGATCCGCCACTTTGTTTTAGATGTCATTTTCGATTTTACATTTTTTTATAATTAACTGTATTCTACTGGTCAAGACATTTCATTTGATACCAATATTGAGGGTGTTCAAGAAGTTACATTTTAAAATACCAGATTTGTCCCATATATAAACATTTTTGCCTATAATTTTACCGATTAGAGCACTCTTTATCCAAAATTTTTCACGAGGCAAAATATCTGCAAATAGTATAGCTGAAAAATTTTAATTTTTGGTGGTAAAAATATGTAAAAAAATAGAGGCAGTCGTATTTATTTGCTCATATCTCAGAAAGTTACGGGGTGATTGTGCTAAATTTCAATTGCGATTCATTCCCGGATATTTCCAAAAAAATAATACCATACACAGATATGAGGAACATATGGTTTCTTCTAAAAGTTGATTTCAGTCAACACACGGACAGACGGATAGTGCTTAATCGACTCCCTTATTCATAAGCTTTCAGAAAATATATACTTTATGGAACAACTCTTGCTTTTTATTTAACGATACTTAGACCTGTAAAGTAGTAAAATAAAAAGTAAAAATATTGATAACAGTAAAATATTTAATGAAAAACTAATTTTTATTACAAATATATAGATTTATATTAAATTTTTCTTAATCATTAATTATCGGAAAACGAGAAAGGTTTCTGATATGAGCTTTAAAGAAGAATTTGAAAAAATCATGACATTGAAAGTCAACGAGAATGCGGTCTAAATAATTCTTATATATAAGCGTCACACTGTTTTAAGCCCCATTTTGAATTAATTTTATATTGTTTCATCTGGCATCGCCTTTGATGGTGAAATTTGTAATAGATTATAAAAAAATCGCCATCATATTTTAAAAACGAATACGAGAACAAAGTAAATGAGAGAAATCTTAAAATTCCATCGTGCAGCGCCATTAAAGCGCCTAAAAATACTTAAAATTTACGATTATCAGTAATATTATAATTAATTAAAATTAATTAAATGATAAACCAACTAATGACTTATCTAAGAGATATAAATTTCATAAATAATTTAAAGAATTTATGAGAAAAAATGCAATTGAGATCATAAAAAGCATCGTCGGCTACTAAGCACGACAAAACAAGAAAAAAAACAATCGAATATACGTTGTCGTTTTCGGATGGTTGCTGCTGGTCTTTTTAAAAAAGTATTTGCCACAGGAGGTGGCAAGAGAATCGTGAAAAAAAATTATAGGCGAAAAAACGGGAACGGAAAAAATTGCATAAATAACAAATTATATGGTAGAAAATTAAAAGTATTAAGTTTAAATTCATTTTCTTTTTGTTTATTAACAATGTGAGTGTGTAAATGTTATTTTAAAAATTAAGGATAAGTGAAAAAAAAAATTTAACAAATATAGGTAACGTTGATATCTAGCTGAATTATTTTTGTGTTTATCTTATTTAATGTGTATTTTTAAAAACGTTTGTTTTAAGAATTCAATGCATTAAAATTCATTCTAACAGAAAAAAAGGTTTTATAATGGAAAATGAAAACAAGAAAATATCCGATAAAAAAGAAAATTCAAGATAAAAGTATAAGAAAAACACATAATTCAGAAGAAAAGTCAATAATAAGAAAATGTATATTAAAATATGAATGTAAAAAAGAGCAGAAGCAAGACCGAAAAAAATATCTATTGAAAAAGAAGTAGAGAAACGACAGCTCTGAACCACATAACCTCAATATAACACCACTGCTGCATGTACTTCTACATAACACTTCTGCTGTAAGTAAAACAGCGCGCGTAATTGAACATTATTAGCGCCGTCAACGTTCAAAGACGGCAGCGTTGACGTTGTCGTCTACGACAACATTTTATCGTTTCTTTTCTGGTGAAACAAATTAATAGTAAAACAAAAATATATACTCATAAAATAATTAATAAGATAAAAGTTAATGTGAAAAAAGAATAAAAAAGCAACTAGAAATTAAGAAAATAAAATCCAACCTATGTAGCTAAAACTGAGTATTCGTTTAAAGAGAAAAAATGGTTCTGTGTGAATGTGTTTGTTTTTACAACTGCATGTGAATTTGTGTGAGTAGTATGTATATAAAAAATATAAACGAATTATAAAAATAATAAAAAAGAAGAAAAATACAACAGTTCAACCATCCATTAAAAGGCAGCTAATAATAAACACAAATTAAATAGCAACAATAACGAAATAAAAAAGAGAAAAATAAAGATGATTAAAAGAAATTAAAATAAAAATTCAAAGAAGCAAAATTAAGCCAAATGCCGAATAAGAAAAAGATATCAACAAAGCAACAAAATGGATACAAAAAATTTACAATTGGATTTTAAAATACTGGTAATTAAAACTTATATACGTACCTATCTAACAGAAATAACATACCTATTTAGATAAAATTACAACAACAAATACACACATATTAAAAATTTAAACGCTTTCTGTTATTTATATCCCTAATTGACAAATTAATTTAGACATTTTTTTTCGAAATTATTGTGATAAAGTGCAAAATAATGTTTTTTTTTCAATCTTTATTTTATACCTTACTAGTTTGTTATTGTACAATTATTATATTTCTTTTATCACATTGTGAATTTAATAGTGATAGAGAAAGAGAGAGAAAGAGCGAGAGCGATAGTGACAAAGAGTCAAGTTGAACATTGTGTACAGTTAAGGTAAATTAGAAAATTAATTTAAAACAAATTCTTTGTTTAAAGCAGCGATCTGCTGAAAAGCATGAAGAAAACAAACGCAAGAGCATTCTTATTTATGTTTGTGGATAACAAAACCTACAATCTAGGTATGTAGGCTTATTTTTTTAAATATCACTATAGGCACACAGTATTACATACTACATTGTACCTACTCAATTTAAAACATAATAATTGTTAAAAAAAAACCGAAATTTTTAGGAGCTCAAATAAATTGTAAAAAAATATAAAATATACCTATGTACCAATGTTATATAAATAGATAGGACTATTTAAAACCATAAAAAAATTAAATAACTGTGAAAGAAAAAAGTTTTGTTTTAAAAATAATAGTTTTTTTAATTAAATAATATGTTGTAGATCAGAAATTAGAAAATATACCTATTGGACGCGAAGAATTTTATACGTTTTTTTATATGTGATATTAGGTTTGTTCGACGTAAATCCGGGTAAAGTTCGGCAAAATGAGAGTAAACAAAAAAATTCTCTCAGAAAACGATAAATTTACCAAAATTTGCTGGAAAGCAAAAAACCATAAGGAACTACTAAAGAGATGATGAGATATGAAATATGAAAAAATATATTAAAAAAGTTAAAGTGAAATAAATGTGTACTATGCACTTCCACCCGTTGCTACCGAATTTCGACTGTCTGCTTTTCAGTTTCTCTATTGTAAAAGGGGATTTAGCACTAAGTTTTAATGAAAAAGATTTAAAATAACTCTGTTATATCCGCAATCAAACAATAGATATATGTATATACACATGTGGCCATTAAAATAGGTACCATCTTTATAATTATAAAAAATGCATATTTTTCGATCTTATGTTAACTAAAATTTATTCTTAGTTCATTTTTATTATTCGAAGCATAAAAATAAATAAAAATAATAAAAAAAAGTTATTATTTTAAAATAAAAAAAAAAATCTACAATAAAAAAAGCAAAATTCACTTGGTCATAAAAATAGGTACTTTAAAGGAATTGTGAAAAATTAAAGGAGTTTTAAATAATTTTCAACATAAATATCATTATTTCCGCTTCATTGCATCAGTAACCACTATGCCCACCATTATTTTTTATAACTTGATCTAATCTGTTGGGCATAGAAGAGATTAACTTGCGGCAGGTCTCAAGAGGAGTGTCATACCATATTTCTTGCACTTTTTGCCATAATTGAGTCTTGTTTTGAATATTTTCTTTCCTAAGTCTAACTTTGAGATCTCCCCAAAGATTCTCAATTGGATTGAGATCGGGTGATTGACTTTACCACTCCATAACACTAACTTTATTTTGCTAAAACCATCCACTAACTAACTTAGAAGAGTGTTTCGGTCGTTATCTTGCTGGAAACACCAACGTAATGGCATTTCCTCCTCAGCATAATGCAACATAACATTTTTCAGAATATTTTTGTACCCTTCCTTGGTTATTATTTCTGAAATTAGTGACTAGGCCTTACGCCACTCCAAGAAAAATATCCCCAAACCATGATGTTGCCGCCAGCATGTTTTATTGTTTTTTTAGTGTAACGTGGGTTAAATTATTGACTGTTTGGTCTTCTCACATTTCATCCAGCATCGTTTCCAAACAAATTAATTTTAGTTTCATCACTCCAGAGTATGTTATGCCATTTTTTTCCTTCTGGCCACACCATGGCGATTTTCAAATTCTTTCCTCTTCTGTAAATTTACTTTTTTTAGCAATGGAACTTTTCGAGCTATTCGTCCCGGAAGATTATTATCACATAAACGACGTCGCACAGTTCTTGCTGAAATTTGATTATTTATTTCAGCTGCAATCGCCTTAGAGGACTTAAAGGGGTCTCGTTTTGGAAGCATTGCTATGTAACCATCAGTAGTTGGGCTGGTTTTTTTCTTAGCACAATGTCTTTTTTAGTGTTTCGGGGCTTAAGGGTATTGACAACAAAATTTTTAGACCGTCCAATTAAATCGGCTATAAATTTATAGGATTTATTCTGTTCCCGAAGCTTTTTAACTAGTCTCCTCTTTTCTTCAGTACAATGTTGTGCTCGACCCATCTGTCATCGATGTCAGTATTGATATTAGATTATTATTGTATTAAAATTAGATCACCCACCTTTAAATGTTCAGTTCGACCTTAATTTTTGGAATATGTGAAAAAATTTAGCAAAGTACCTATTTTATTGGCCACAAAAATTTTCTTATTTTTAACCAATTTCCCTGTGAACGCTAACAAAAATTTCTAAAAATAACGAATTTTCTTATATTAATGTAAAAAAGTGTGTACAATTAAAACCATGTAAAGTTTGTAAAAAAAATTTATGCATTTTTTAAAAAAACTTAAAAAATGTAACAGTATATCAGAGTACCTATTTTAATGGCCATATGTGTATATATATATCGGCTGCACTAAAAATTACAAGAAAAACATATTAACATATATCGTTGTTTTTTCAACTCGCTTTCATTCGTAATTATATGGTAATACGAAATCTATTTAATTTTCTATTATAAAAAAGCAGAAGTTTCTGTATGATAACGTTAAAATAGTTTAATCATTATTAGGATTGATATAAGAAATTATATTGAGTTTTATTAAAATATATCCTAGATCCTTTTGTAATATAAAATAGTCGAATGCTAAGATTTTGTAATCGTAAAGATATGACTGCTGAATATGATTAACGCAAAACCTACTTATTTCGTTAAAACACTTATTTTTCGTTTTTTTTATTTTTTTATTTTTTTTTTATTTTAATAATTTCTTAAACCAGCTCCAATCTACCGCCGGTAATTTTTGCACGTAGCCGCCACAACGCCGTTTTTCTACCAACAGCATATGTTTTATTAAATATTAAAATTTATTCAAATTACAAAACCTCTATTTATATTCTCAGACAAAGCATATTCCATTGTTTACAAAAATAAAAAAATTTTTTCAACCTTTTATATTTTTACAAATTAAAAACAGCTGATTTAGTGATCTGGCAGTTTTACCATTTTACACACAGAAAAAGTACGGGTAAAGTCTGGTAAAAAGAGAAACACAAATTACTCTCTCATGAACGTTCTCATTTACCCAATTTTCAACACAAGAAACGCTTTTCGGTAAAATTGGGAGCCCGCAGGTTCCCGCGGTAACGTACGTCGAACAAACCTATTCTCTGCTGTATATATAAAACATTGATCTAGTGCTAAAAGATTTTATTTACAATTGTTTATTAAAAGTTTTGAAATCCTAATAAATTATAAAATAAAAGGAAAAAAGAAATACAATGAACTTACGACAGTGGTTTTTTACCTAAATTTTATTTTAAAGGAACTGATATATGTATGTATATGTAGGTACATATTACATTGTTTCAAGATGTTGATTTTTATGATTTTCGTATATATTTTTGTAGATATGGTCTAAACTATTTCAGAGTATATTGGTACTGTTTTATTTGGATTAATAGATTTGAATGATTGTGTAATAAAGAACATAATTGTTGATGTAATATCTTGTTTGGTAGTTGAGATGAGTTTTATAATAGGGGTATTAGTGGCTTATTTCTCAGCTTCATTTTCTAATGTTTTACCAATTATGACTATGGCCGACTTCCTAAACGCAAGTTGCAATTCATAATTTAAAAAAATGCGTATGCAATGCTAAACATGTCTTAAGTGCAACCTTGCGTTGCAGAGATTTTTTTTGCATTTTATAGGCATTTAGGAACGCTCATGGATCCACTTTTTGTCTCTGCAATATAAAGTGTTTAATTATTTAAATTATTAGTCTGTGATTTAAATAAACTCTATCAATTATAAATAATTTATTAAAAATAAACAAAGAAAATACTAACTCAGCCATTGCAGCTCAAATGTTTGCATACAAAATAAAAATGATGCGCGATTTTGACAGCTGATACGTAGTAAAATGAGTTGCCAAACGATTAGGAACATTGGACATTGCTAGAAAGTTTACATATGCGTTTACGAAGTGTATGCATTGTAAATATGCATTGCAACTGGCGTTTAGGAAGTCGGCCTATGTGACTTGGTATCTACATGATTTTTAATTTGGGGTGGTATCTCATTAAAAAGTATTTTAATTATTAAATGATTTTTTTTTTTAATATTAATTAATATAAATAATGTTAATTTGAAAAAGTAGAACATTTCAAGTAACTAGGTTTTATGATTGATAAAAACTATAATTTGAAGAGCCATATTTACTATCGATTAACTTTATGTTAGAATCCTTGAAATGGTTAACTAATAGAGACTAGAATAAAATACGTACTATACAATTTCTACATGAAATTAAAACAGGAAATTCACCAGAATATCTAACGGAGCTATGTAAGAGAAGCTTAACCATACCAGCTAAGAAATAATGAAAACTTGTTATAAATATACATATGTATGTATGTATATCATAACAATAGTTTTTATTAAATAAATTAACTAACTCAATTTACTCAATTTACTCCCACACCAAAAGAAAAGTTAAGTAAAATACACGTTTACACACACTGATCGCCGGTTTCTTAAATTTTATTATTATTTTTATTAGATATTTTCCAATTAAATGCCAGTTATCAATCATACAATTACCTTCCTATTTACCTAATAAGAACTTAGTTTATAAAAACTGGTAAGCTTTTTTGTATATAATAATATTTCAGGATAAAGTTGGGAAAAGTTTAAAATTAAATTCTTTATTTTAAAAATCATTTAATCCAATCAAAAATAATATTTCTAGATTAAAGGAGAGCTTTTAAAACTATTGATAGACAATTATTAATTCTGAAGTTAAAAATTTATGTGCAACAACTAAGATAAGAAACTTAAATGGTTTAAATCATACCTTACGAATAGAAAACAAACTACTAAAGTAAAATACTTAAAATGAAATGAAATTTATAATGATATCGGTGTACCACAGGGTTAAATCTAAGGCATATTCATACAGGTATATGCAACGAAGAATTAATACAAAAAAGCAACTTTTTAGGGGATATTTTTTGTCATAGCCAATTCAAGTCGAATTGATTCGCCTTGAGCCAATTCGTATAACAGGGATGGAAAGCTTATTGTAATATGTTTAATTTAATAAAACTTTACTAAAAATAGGATATGTATTTGCGAAACATATTATAAATGGCGCAAAAACAATAAATATACATAAATTTGATACATTTATTATCGAAAATAACCTTTAAGTTAATTTCTTAATACTGAAACCAAAACCTCATTTTCCATCTCTGCTTTAATAAATAAAAACAAGGTGAATTCAACAAATATTGATAAAATGATTCCCTATCAGCTGGGCTGATAATTTCACCTGTATGAATTCGCCTTGGTTCAATTTTGGTTGCATTAATACTTGACAGATAATACTTGACAAATGTGAAATTTTACTATATGCAGACGATACACTAATATACACAGAAGGAGAAACTGATGTGGAATGCTGGAAAAAATGTGATAAAAATATAATAAATGTAAATAAATGGTTTGAAATTAACAAACTTAATGAAAACAAGTAAAAGCGCTATATTCGGCCGTGCCGAATCTTATATACCCTTCACAACGTGTAGTCATGCAATAACAGTAAATTCACGTATGTATGTTAAAAAAAACAAAAAAAAAAAATAAAAAATAAAAAAAAATTTAAAAAAAAAAAATTTTAAAAAAAAAATTAAAAAAAAAAAATTATTATATACATATATAATATATATAAAACAAAAAAAAAATAAAAAAAAAATTAAAAAAAAAAAATAAAAAAAAATAATAAAAATATATATAATATATTAAATAAAAAATAAAAAAAAAATAAAAAAAAAATTAAAAAAAAAAATTTTAAAAAAATTTAAAAAAAAATTTTTTTGCCTCAGCTGGGATTCGATGCCACGTTTTCTCTAACCAGTATACACGTTTGTATGTATGTATGTTGTTGTTGTAATGTTGTTTTTATGAAAAGAAAATCGAGGTGGTCGTGGGTTTTTGCTCATATCTCAGTTGTTTATGTACCGATGTTTCTGATTTTCAATACCGATCTACTCCCGAATATTTCTGATATTTTAATACCTTACCCGGGTCCAACCTATGTCGGGGGGCTTCAAAAAGTTGATTTCAACATACACACGGACAGACGGTCAGACGGACAGACGGTCAGGGCTTAATCGACTCCTCTATTCATAAGCTTTCAGAAAATATATACTTTATGGGGTCGGAAATGAAAATTGTAGAAATTTCACACGGAATGACAAACCTATATATACCCTTTTTCACTGTGTGAAGGGTATAATAAAACTAAGTATTATAAATAAACATTACCAAGAGAAACAAAAATCAACGACAAAACTATCGAGAAAGTAAACAGTATAAACTACTTGGGTTAATAATAGACAAAGATTTGAAATTTAAAGAACATATTGAATTCATTTGCAAGAACATTGGAAATAGAATAGGATTTCTTAAAAGAATTAGAAACAAAGTTTGCTTAATTACTGCAATTAATTTTTTATATATAATACCACAGTAAAATTTTATTTTGAGGTCGGATCAACAATTTTATATACATGCTGTAATGATACAATCACCATGACGCCATTAAAAGGAAAGCTAGACGAGCAATTATGAAACAAATTACTAAGACTTGCGAGCTATACGACTGGTGTTGTCCAAATTTTTTGATTTGAGATTTCATAAATTACGGACAGTAGCTGGAATTAAAAAAAAATGCATAGCTTTTTTCCGCTAATCAATTAATTATTAAACATCCTTATAAATAATAAACTTCATGACTTACATATATGTATATATTCATTAAAAAATAAATTTGAATTTTAACAAAATTTTGTATAAAAAAATTTAAACAAAATACATTTTATACTCATTTTAGGTATATGTTACATGCATAAAATTAATAAATTAAATTATTTTCATGAAAAAAAAAATATTTATTTTATTAACTTTCTATTATGTTTTTTAATATCTCCGAAACCATACAGTATGCAAAAATGAAACATACAGGAAGTGTAGACTAATTTTAAAAATGCCGTTTTATTTAAAAAAAATTCTTGCTTAAGATATGTGATCAAAATATTTCCTTTTAACTTTGACTTCTTAATCTATAATTTAAAAGAAGAATTTTCTTTAATTTCGTCCTACATAAAAGAATACTGTTAAATGTGTAATTTTCAAGTCTCTGTATCTCGCGAGGGAGTCATGATAATATGCAAAAATTTTGCACCAAAGCTTACTCTCATAGGCAACGTGTGGTCCAAGTGGACGGTTGATTTTATGTTTTAACCAGGGACCGAAAATAACAGTTATTTTGGAATTTTAAACCAAAAAAAGCATTTAGAAGTAAATGTCGTAAAACGGATTCAAGTATACCATATTGATCCTTATGCATTAGTCTATCATAAAATATGTTGCTTTTTAAAATTTTGATTTTTATTTTTTCGAGCAAAAATAAAAGTTATTTTTTGATTTTTATTTTTTCGAGCAAAAATAAAAGTTATTTTTTGATTTTTATTTTTTCGAGCAAAAATAAAAGTTATATTTTGATTTTTATTTTTTTGAGCAAAAATAAGTTATTTTTTGATTTTTATTTTTTCGAGCAAAAATAAAAGTTATTTTTTGATTTTTATTTTTTTTTTTAGCAAAAATAAGTTATTTTTTGATTTTTATTTTTTCGAGCAAAAATAAAAGTTATTTTTTGATTTTTATTTTTTCGAGCAAAAATAAGTTATTTTTTGATTTTTGTTTTTTTGAGCAAAAATAAAAGTTATTTTTTGATTTTTATTTTTCCGAGCAAAAATAAAAGTTATTTTTTGATTTTTATTTTTTCGAGCAAAAATAAAAGTTACTTTTTGATTTTTATTTTTTCGAGCAAAAATAAAAGTTATTTTTTTGATTTTTATTTTTTCGATATTAAATATTTAAATGTAACGGTAAAGACGAGTTTTTCATAATGAAAGAAATAATAATAACACTGTACTAGAATTTGTGATTTCTCATATCTATTGTAAGTGATTGTTTAATATCGTTACTTACTACTTTAAAAGCTCCTAATAACTCCTCTCATTTTTATCAATTCGTTTTGCTTAGAATTTACAAATTATCAACTATTTCTTTTTCAAACTTTGTTATCAACTATTGTCTTTAATTATTAATTATAATGTGATTTTAATTTTTATATGTATGTTATTTTTCAGATTGTTTTAAAAACTTTTTAGTAATACCTGAACCTAATACCTAAATACCTGAACGACTTCGTAACTCAGGTAAACCAGCGCCCACCATTGATATAGAATACATAGTATACAAAAATGTGAGAAATCACAAAAAATGTGATCATCATGGGAATTTTTTATGCACATTAAAATAAATATTTAATATTAACTTAATTATTGTAACACGTACATTTCGTTAGAAAATAATTTTTTTTTGTTGCTCAAAAAAATAAAAATCAAAAAATAACTTTTATTTTTGCTCGAAAAAATAAAAATCAAAAAATAACTTTTATTTTTGCTCGAAAAAATAAAAATCAAAAAATAACTTTTATTTTTGCTCGAAAAAATAAAAATCGAAAAATAACTTTTATTTTTGCTCGAAAAAATAAAAATCAAAAAATAACTTTTATTTTTGCTCGAAAAAATAAAAATCAAAAAATAACTTTTATTTTTGCTCAAAAAAATAAAAATCAAAAAATAACTGTTATCATCTGACTTTTATGAAAAAAGGAATAATTATTACGGTCCCTGGTTTTAACCCTATATATTTGGAAATATTGTTTTCATATAAAAACTAATAAAATTGTTAAAAATATTTTTTAAATCTTAATGTTTCACTGTAACGCAATGGACCTTATTGGTCTCCAAGTGTGGGTGTAGGAGGCAGATACTGCTTTCTGCATCCCCCTTTCCTACCTAATGTTTCACTAAATAACGGCAAATTTTTTAATTTAAAATATAATTTTATCTAAAAAATAACTGCCGTATTTATAAAAATTATTTTAGGCTTATTTAACAGATGTATAGAAATTTGTCAAATAAGTCTTCAATAAACCTAACATATTTTTTATGAATATTGCAGTGTTTTAAGTATAAGAGCGTAATACATTATATGTACATTATTTTTTGTTTAAACAACTTTTAATTGCAAAATGATATTGAAAGCAAATTTAGTATTTATTTTTAATATAATAAAAAAGTTTTTCTCTAAATTAAAAGAACTGCCTTTTTTAATGTATAAAAAAGAAAACAAAAAATTAAGCCTTTAAAAAATACAATTTTCTACACTTTGCGCTGTAAACATTGTTATTAATGAACATATATACATGTGTATGTATAAACTTAAGCATATAAATAAGCAACTCCTTTTTACGTTTTACCTTAAACCCATACTTGCTTTTTATTAACTTTCTTATTAAGCAAAACATTTAATATACATATTTGTCTTAACCGCTTATTTACTCGCATTAGGAATAAAATCATTTTAAAATTATAATTTACCATAAAAATAAAATAAATTTAAAATAATTTTTAAGGACAAAAATGCATTTTAAATTGTTGGTTCGTATGGGATTTATAAAAAATATAATTTAAATAAACAAACAAAAATTTGGAGTTCAAAATCAATAGATGTATCAACAAATAAGAAGCTACTAAAGTAATGAGTTATTATTGTTGAAAATCTATACTAAGTAAGCGGTATAACAAAGACCATTTTAACTGATCAAAGTTTTCGTAGGGAATCGAAACCGATTCTATTTATTTATAAAAATTAAAAATTGTCATATAAAGATATACTATGTTCCGCTCGCCCCTTTAGAGAACATAAGAACGCTGTATTAAATTATCTTATATTTTTATTTTGCACAATTGCCAAAATAATATTTATTTTACAAACAAAATCATCAGTTGACCTTTGAAATTTTTTATTCCACAACTGACAACAAAACTGAAGTTCAGTTGATACTGTTATTTGAACAATAAGTCTATAGATTTTTCATTATTATTATCATATATCACACATTCTGAATTTCAAATGATAATGCTGTCGATATGAGCATTGCTATCAATGGAAAGATAAACTTAATCAGGTTGAAAGGTTTTTGCATTATTTTTTAATACATATGGAATAATTTTTGCAAAAGTAAGAGTAACTAAAAAAAATTAAATCTTTATTCAGAGGGTACTTTATTAAAAAAAAAATAATTATATTCGAATAATTGTTGTCTAAAATATCGAGCAAAATTAGAGTATATCGTACGTGACAGAAAACAGTAGTGATTATGAAAAAATCTGCGAATCTTGGGAGGTTTTTTTTCTTTTTTTAATTTCTTACACTAAACCACATATTTTTCATTTAAAATCCATCATACTTAATTGAAAACAATCTTTAAATGATTTTATAATAAATATAATTTAATATCGTACGTGACATATCGTATGTGACAGATTTTTCTCTTATAATATTCTTAGGTATATATGTTAAGAAAAAAAGTTAAATTCTAAATTAGGTGCTAAGTTTTAACTGTCACCTTAGCCTACTACAAACTAGTTAAGTTTTAACTTTTTCCCTTAATGAATATGCAGTTTGAGAGACATTTATAAATTGCTTGTCATAATATGAAAACGTATGAAGTTTTTTTTATCATTGGAATGGGCTGGACATTTTACCGAGAGATAATCAGATTAAACTCTTATTATTGCTCTTAAAATAATTTAATAAGCTCTAAATACCTGCGCATAGTAAAATTTGAGTGTTTTTTTATCATTAAACTTTTATTGAGAGTTTTTGTTTTTACAGTCGTGGTTGACATATTCATGGAGTTGCCCATATGTATGTATATATTATAACTAGGTTTTTATTAAATGTTTGCTGGTTCAAAATAATAATAAGCTGACAACCTACTATGTACTTATATTTATTATTCTCCTAACTGATAGTTTTATTATACACTTCACCTGTGGTGCACAAGAGTATATATAGCTTTGTCATTCCGTTTGTAATTTCTACAATTTTTATTTCCGACTCCATAAAGTATATATTTTCTGAAAGCTTATGAATAGAGGAGACGATTAAACCTGTCCGTGTGTTGGTTAAAATCAACTTTTAGAAGCAACTACATATATGTTCCTCAGATCTGTGTATGGTATCAATCTCTTGGAAATATTCGGGAATGAATCGCTAATGAAAGTAAGCACAATCGTCCTATAACTTTCTGAGATATGAGTAAAAAACCACGACCACCTCGTTTTTTTCACAATAACAACAACAACATACTGGTTAGAGATGCCACGAATCCCAGCTAAGCCAAAAAATTTTTTTTATTTTATTTTTATATATTATTTATATTTTTATAATTTTTTTTTATACATTTTTTTTTAAATTTCTTTAAAAAAAATTTTTTATTTTTTTTTTTCATTTTTTATTGTAATTTTTTTTGTTTTTAATATATATTTTTTTAAATTTTTTTTTTTAATTTTTTTTAGAAACATACATACGTAAACTCAATTTATAATTTTACAATGGTTTGTTTTTATATGTATGTTTTTTACATGTATGTACGTATTTTATAAGAGATGAATGGTGATACAAACAATTGTTATTGCATGACTACACGTTGTGAAGGGTATATAAGATTCGGCACGCCCGAATATAGCACTGTTACTTTTTTTTTGTACTTTCAACTTCATTCCATTATAAAATGAATACATCTTTTTGTAAGTTTTTTGTAAATTTGAAAATCAGTATTTTGTGTCACAAAAAAAAAAATAAAAATTGAGCACTGACTCAAAAATTTTCAGCGACAAATTTTAAAAACCAGTAAAACAAAGCTGAAAGGACCGCATTAGCAACGTTGCACCTAGGTATTATTGTAGATTAATAGATATTTTTTATTACTAAAAGTACAATACATTAGCTAAATTTTCCATCTCTGTTATTTTCTTATAATACCTATACCAACGGACCAAACAGGCAGCCATGGATCTAACACTCATTAAATCTCACTCATACATGCACACACCTTACTTAACTTCCGTTAAATAAATAAATGGTTGTTTAGATGTTTGGGTTGCTAGCCCCAAACCTATGATATTATTTTTACCTTACTTTTTTGTTTTCGTTATTTATTTTTTTTACTTCGCCTTTTTTGCATATACATTAAATTTTCCAAAATTTTCTCTTATTTACTCTAAAATGTTCTAACTCATTCGCTCACTTACTCATACTACAACCAGGGTTACCGGTCGTCGACTAAACCTTCACTTGACTTTTTTGCGGTCTTTGGACTTTTAGTGAGACTTTTTTTAACGCAGCTAATTTTGAACCTTATTATTTTATTTATTTTTTATTATTCTTAAATTTCTTTTTACAAAAACTAGTCAAAACGAAACAGCGAACTGGTCTGCCATATTTTAGTTTAATAAACAGTGGGCCAATTCAAAGTGGTTGCATATCAGTCATATTTGTACTATTTCATATTATTTTATGCACGCATAAAATTTTTGTTAGTAATTTCCATACAAAAAAATAATAAGACTTTACACATTTGTTTCCTATGTACCTATAAGAAATTGTTTATGTTATACTTTTAACCATACTGTCTCTCAGAGAGAATTTCTTCGCTACTCACCTCTCAGAGATAATATTTTCTATTTTCTTCTTTCCTGTATACTTACAATTTTAACAGCGTCATCTCTTTGTCTTCTTTCTTGTATTAAATACATAATTTGTTAACAAAAGGTGTTCAAAGTCACTAGTCATATTAATATGAATTATATGACATAGTACAATATGAGAGTCTACTTTGAATTGGCCCAATCTCTAGCATTATTAATTCAATTCACAACAGTGATGGTATAAGAGAATTTTAGTCTTGTGCCAAAATTTTAGTTAAAAAGTGCCAAAACATCTTAAAAATTGGCATGACAAATATATACACATGTCTACATACAAAAAAAAGTTTCAAACTTCAATATTTAAAAAATTTATATAGATAAATTATATATATATATAAATATTATTATTTATTGAATATATACATATGTATTTTTTATGTAATGGTAAATAATTATTCTAAAATAGGGATTGTTAAATAAAATTAAATATATGTGGTTATAAAACTCTAGTAAATCCTCGTTTACAAAATTGTATTTGTACCATTTGTTGGGTATTATTTTTAAGACACCACTGTCATAACAACATTTTCAGTTGGATTTTAATAAATCCTTAGATTGAATTAATGATGATAAAGTGTTTACCTGAAGCCGGGCGCTAAATTCAAATTGTGGCAGATACAACCATTAATGTACAAATTTGGTTGATCTTTTTTAAGCAGAGCCTGCACACCATTATTCTTTCCCATTATAACCAAACAATTATCGGATTAAATTTTTTATAGGAATTTCATTATCCTGTAAAACGTTCATAATAGCATTACAAATCGATTGAGTGGAACCATCAGGTACTTGAACTAAGGTCAAAAATTGATCAACACATTTTCCAATATATAAACGTACTAAAATGGCCAAATTTTTTATACTGTGCAGTCCGTACTTTCGCATTTATTTCTTTTTAATAAAAAATATATTTCTTAAAAAGTAAGTAAAATTGCATTTTTTTTAATTGTTTAAAAAAGTTTTAATTGAGCGGGCCATCGTGCAATTAAACAATTAATAGTGCCAAAAATGGCAATGATTCACAATCCCAGTTGTATTGTACTCTTAGTACTATTTTTGTATGTGTTTACAGTATTGTATTCTTGTTGTTAGTAATTTCCATTGAAACATTTTGTATGTATAAGAATTTCATATGTTTATAAAGCGTTGTATTGAATTAATACAAAGATGGGAAATGAAAATTTTCTAGCATTTTTTTACTCCCAAAATAATAAGTATATATTTTTTTAAATTTTAAAATTTTGCTTATGTTTTTACCGTTGCTAAAAATGTTTACTAATTCCCTATTTTTTTATTGTCCTAACGTTTTATATCAATTGACGGTTGAATTAAACAATTGCTAATTTAATACAATACATTTTTACTGATGTATGTATGTGAAGTATACACATATATAGTAGTATGGCTTTGGCAATGCTGCTTTTTGTTTTATGTTACGGTTGTAATTTTATTTTTCTAAATTTTTTATAAATAAAAATCATTAAAAAAATTCTTCAAAAAGAGTTCGTGCAATTTTTTTTAAAACGACTTTTTGTGCAATTTTTTAAAAATTCCTAATGGTAACCCTGACTACAACATTTGCTTATAGGATTTTTCCAACGAGTAATTTCTATTAAAAACTTTTGTACGAGATTCGAACCATACACACTGTTATTAAGTTAGTCAGAAAATCAAATGACGTTTGTTCGTAATATTGTCGGTTTTTTAGTCGTTTAAAGAGCCGGTAAGTAAGTGGTTTAGTCTATTCGGGGGACTTTCTATTGCTCACTCTATATTTTATTCGCAGACAAGCTTTACTTTTTTGTATTTATTTTTTTGATATTTTTATTTAAATGTTTGCAATTTTTTTTATTTATATATGTATGTTTATATTACATATGTACATACATATTTTAATGCATATTTTTTTTAATTTTTGTATGTATGTACAAACATATGAATATGTACGTACATACATATATACATATATTTACGACCAGTTTTTGTTGTATTCCTTTTTTGTTTTGGGATTAAAACTTTTTTCCTTTAGTTTAAAAAACATTGTAAAATCTTTTAAGGCACAAACAAAGTTAAAAATAAAATATATTAAATATTTTTTTTAATTAAAAATTTAAAAATTGAAATATTTGAAAAATTATTTATTATAATAAACATAGATCAATAAGTAAACCTGGCATCGAATCCCAGCTTAGCCAAAAGCAATTTTTTTTTATTCTATTTTTTATTTTATATGTATATTATTTATATTTATATTTTTATTTTTAATTTTTTTTATTTATTTTTAATTTTTTTAAATTTTTTTTTAATTTTTTTCTGTAATTTTGTTTATTGTTGTTTTTGTTTATTGTTGTTTTTGTTTATTGTTTTTTTTTTATATTTTTTTCGAAACACATACGTAAACTCTATTTATAATTTTGCAATGGGATGTTTTTATATATGTATGTTATTTATTTCATATGAGATGAATGGTGAAACAAACTATTGTTATTGCATGACTACACCTTGTGAAGGGTATATAAGATTCGGCACGGATGAATATAACACTCTTACTTGTACACTTTTTGTTAGAAGTCGAAAATTTCAATAAAAATAGTTAAATATATTATTTGGATGTATAACAGAAGATATTATTATTAATCTAAGTTGAGTTTGAAAGTTATAGGAAAGGACAAAAAGTTACTTTTCTTTTTACTGTTTTCATTTTCTGAATTTAAAATTTTGAAACTCAAAAGTATTAATCCTGGGTGAGCAAAAAGATATGGCCCGATATGTTCATACAAAGTGATTGCAATTTTAATAAATATGTAGTAAGAACTGTGCAAGCAAAGTAACAGATATTTTGCTAGTTTATTAATATTAGGAAAAATTATCATATCGAAAATTTTGTTTTTACAAAATGTAGTAAAGACAAAACGAATAAGACTAAATCAATTTTAATGTAAGAAAAGCTATAAAGTTACTTTACCTACCTATTTAATAGATAAAGACAGAAGGAAAACATATAGAATATTTGCATTTACGAAATTTATGCATGGATTTTTGTATTAATTTGTTACAATGATAATAATATATTTCAGTTAAAACGTTCGTTCTAACATTTATGTAAAAGTTTATATATTTTCTATGGAAAGTTGCTTTATAAACTTTTTTTTTTTCAATTTTTAATAACATTTATGAAATTACAAATGCCCCATATTATTTATTTTTATGTACAAAATTAATCTTTTATTATCTTACATACCAAGCTGTAGGTTTTTTGATGTTTGTATTTAAACAATTGAACAACATTACTCTGGTATTTGTAAATTCATTTAAATAAGAAAAAAAATAAATAAAAATTGAGATATGTAGATGTAAACGCTAGAGAGTAAATGTTTGTATTAACTATTACAACTACCTATTATATTTCAATAATATGTATGTATTTGCACTATATTTTGTGTAAGTATTTTTAATTTTTGTTTTTGCCAAATAGTAGTATGACAGCTTCTAAAAAATGCATTTGTCCCACTTCCCACTCAGAGCCTTCACTACAATAGCAACAACTATATCTGCAACTAGATGTCTTTCTAGTCTTAAGCATAAAATAATACACAATTAAAACAACAAGAGCAACAGCATCTATGAAAAAATAATAAATGATGAAAACACAAATTAAATAAAATAAAAAACAAAATAAAAATTTGCTGTTTGAGTGCTTTCTCTTCGTGATAAGCAATTTTTCTTCAACTACAATATTTTTAATTCAGCTTTTACATCTGCCTTAAACTCTGCTCTCAACATAAAGCGCTGCTACTATTGCACAGTTAATTTTACTTGCATTCATGCCTGTTTGTGTTGTTGCTTTTCGCAGTTAGCTTCTCTGCCACCATAAACATATACCATCCCACAAACATTTACTTTTAATATTTTGTTTTTTTTTTTCATTCCTGCAGCCAGTTTCCACTCCCCCGCCCCACCGAAGCGATTCCATCGTCAATAATTTTAACCATTTCAATCCATCCATCTATATACCAATCCCACCATTTATTTACTATGCATATACCTACATACATACAGCTGCTGTGTTTCTGACTTTCCTCTTTATTCTTGAGTTTGTTTTTTTTCTCTCCAACAATAAACCCCACTATTGGTTCCCTTTTTTTTTCATTCTTCCCCCTTTCCATTTTTTTCTGCTTCCTTTTTAACGTTACAACTCTGAGCACACATAAGCCCGCAGCAATAAATTTAATTTGCTTTAATATAAATAAAATAAAATAAAAAAAAACACGAAATAAAAAAAAAATAAAAAAAATTCCAATAAAATATTGTATTTTTAGCTTGACAGCAGGTATACAATGATTTCGGAGTATACTTCTTTTTCTTTAATATTTTGACTTTTTTGTGAACACTGTTAAAACGTATTCCGAACTTTTTGAAATACATTTGTTCTGGATGTTCTGGTTTACTAAATATTGAATAATTAATTGGCATTTTTTGGGTAGTCTATATTACAAAGCTGTTACTCGAAACATGCCGAACTGTCTTTTAAAATCAATTGAAGCAAAAATTTGCCGGTCAGATTTTCTTGGTAATAATTATCGAATTTGTATACTTACGTGGGAATACAAACATATCTATACTAATATAATAAAGAGGGAAACTGTGTTTGTATGTTATGAGTTTTCTTCGAAACTAAGGTTTTCCTTCCGAACGGACATAGACCATATTTTTGTTTTATATATTAGGTGGGAATACCTCCCATACAAATTGAACACATTTTATGACATATTATCTTGAGAACTGAAGCAGATATTCCATTCAAACTTTGTACGAGATACTTTGATAAAAATTTCCTTCTTCGAGAAAAAAAAATAGATAGGATCGGAGTAGGATAAATGGTAATCCCCATAAAAAATACATTTTATGTGATATAGAGGAAACTATAAACGAAATATAGTTGAAAATTTGTACGTCAAATTTTAATAACCATTTTCATATTACAACCAAAAATTGTTACGATGAAATACTTTCTGTCACAATTATAAATTGCTTCAATAATTATAAATAAAATATATAATAGTATAAAAACTATCGAAAAAAGAATGCACATACATACAAATTACTAGATCTGTGCGCATGCATTACAATAAAAATCAAATGTATTTTTTATAAAAAAACCATAAAATAATAATAAACTCAAAGAAGAATTGGTAGATGTGGAAATAAATAGATAAAATTCTTCTACTAAAATTACTTTTTATATAAATAAAAAGTAGTTAAGTAATATCATCAGTAAATCCTCAAATTAAAAAATAGTTTTTTATTGTGGATAATTAAGCATATTTTTATTCTTTACAATAACAAAAAAACTATTTCTTTTTACTCCGAGCAAATCCATTGCTGATTAAAGTTATGGAGCCCATGTTGACGAGGTTAGCCGCACCTAAAGGTATGTAGGGAGGTAAGGCTGGTGCAAAGTTACTCTCACATCCTCACCCGGAGACCATTACGGTCCATTGTGAGTGACGCCTTAATATAGAAGTATAGCCGCACCTAAAAATACCTTACTAGTGTGTTCTCTGCTGAGTTTCGTTAAAGACTCCCTGTCATTACAAAAGGAACGTGAGCAGATATCCCCAAAGCAAGCCTTAAATAGTTTCCTTAATAC
Organism: Phyto melanocephala; assembly: GCA_941918925.1. NCBI lineage: Eukaryota > Metazoa > Arthropoda > Insecta > Diptera > Rhinophoridae > Phyto > Phyto melanocephala. Next base: position 67,245,964 of record OW799237.1, read on the forward strand.
AATTATATTCAGAAACTAAAATTGCGGACAAATAATCTTGACGGAGTCTTGCATAATGATGTTCCACAACAACTACAAACTTAAGTTTGTCTGTCTACAATCTGCAATATTTTTTAGATATCTTGACCTCAAAATTTAACTAGGAAAATTTTTAACGCCCAGCAATTACAACCTTATTATACAAAAGTCCTCGGATAAATTAAAACAAATTGATTGAATGACATAGATCTGAGGAATATATAGTTGCTTCTAAGAGTTGACTTCAACCAACACACGGACAGTCGGGCAAACGGCCAGGGCTTAATCGACTCCTCTATTCATAAGCTTTCAGAAAATATATATTTTATGGGGTCGGAAATGAAAATTGTAGAATTTACAAACGGAATGACAAAGCTATATATACCCTTGTGCACCACAGGTGAAGGGTATAAAAATAAGACCTAGAATAAACTAAAAAAATATATAAAAAGAAAGTGTTTTTTTAAGTTCATTTATGTTATTTTTGCTTAAGTTAATTTTTATTGAAGGCTTATTTAACAAATTTCTGTACAACATCTGTCAAATAAGCCTTAAACATTTTAAAGAGACTTATAAACTCATTATAAAAAATATCAATAAACTGCATTAAAAAATCGCTTTAAATTTAAAAAAATAAAATTACATATATACTTATATGTAAAACAATTATGTATTAAGTATGTAATATAAAAAACTGTACGAAATTTACCGGAATAATTTTGCAAATTTAAAAAAAATGGCTCTGTTTCACCAAAAATTTGTTATCAAAAGCACTTTTTCTTTTGTTTAAAGTATAAATTCAAAATTATAAAGACAAAAAAAATGGTTTTCTTTATGTGTATAATTTGATAAAACTTGATAAGTAACAACACATCTAAAGTTTGTTACCTATGTATAATGTTTAAACTTTAGAAACGGGATCTATGAGAGAAGCATATTAAATAATTATTCGACCATCAAAAATCGTTTGAAACTGATGTATTTTAAATAGATTTTAGTTTTTTTGTAGTTTGTTTGATTAGGGTAAATTTTAAAAATTTAATTTATCTTCTGGTATGATTTAATCATACAATTATATAAAACGATAAAAAAACTTATTTTTGTAAGCACTTATTTTCTACTTTCCAAAAAAATGTTTTTATACTATTTATTTTGTACGTGCAATTGTAGAAGAAAAAACAGGCTGTGTCGAAAACTTGACACTTTCCCTAAGTATACTGAAAAATTTTACATAGGGTGACTGAAAACATACACATATACGTATGTATATGTTTATGTATGTACATACATACACATATACGTATGTATATGTTTATGTATGTACATACATATAATTGCTTGTATAAATAATTGTGTATACTAGTGATTCTCAACCACTGTGCCGCTGCACTTTTGTGTGCTGCCAAATTTTAGATAAACAAGTGTACTGTTCTTTTTGTAGGTCATATTTTATTTCGCACATTTAAAATTTTATCATTAACTATTTTACGCAATGTGTTAAAGGCGGCTTATATTTTGCTTTGTGTGACGTTAAATTTTGTAATCGTTTTAAGAGCGCCGCAACAAAAAAAGTTGACAATCACTGGTATACATACATACAAACTTTTCGCCCATTTACTTTAATAGGGTCACAACTTAAAATTCGCATATTGAAAACTGAGTACTATAAAAAATTTTTCAGTTGATACTTTCGCTGTTAGATTTATTTTTCGTATTAGGAGACATGTTTAATTTTGTTTTAATAAAGGTCATTAAAAAATGCAGTTTAAAGTCTTTGCTCTTTTTGCAAAAATTTAGAAAAATTCATGATCTTTTAAGTTTTAAACAAAAACTGCAGTTTCTGACTTAAGACCTTTTTTGACTAACTTCAGTAATTTTTTTTTTTTGGGTTATGACATTGTCGGATTTATTGAGCAATATGTATGTTAATTTTTTTATGTAGTATCAATGTAAGTATGTATGTACTTATATATAACATCAGACATAAAATAAATGTTTAATGAACATATAAATAAGAAATTAATTATATTTATTTTTAATACATACATATATAGCTTATAATTAAACAACAAAATATGTTTTTAAATGGAATTAAAGACAAACGTGTAGTACAGTAAAAATAAATACAAGCATATGTATAAAGTAATGTGTGCAAATATTCTTAAATCTATAAAACCGTAGATTTCATTTGTTTAGATATTATCTAATTTGTTGAAAATCTTATATCAAAAGTACTTACGCACATATATACATACATATATTTGTATGTATGTATGTATATAAATGCATGCATAACATAAGTAAAAGGTGTTTTTTTAAGCCCGATAGAACTTGAAATTGTAAAAAATAACACAAAAAATTAAATTGTAATCAAAATTTTTTTTATTCGAAAGATCAACACGTGACATTAACATTTGAAAATGATTTCGGGCATATGGGCACCGCGGCTGTTCTTGACGAAGCGCATTCTGGACGTCCAATTTTGGGCCACTTTTTCGAGCACTGCTGGCCGTATGTCACGAATAACACGAACAATGCTGGCCTCTAAGGCGTCAATTGTTGCTGGTTTATCAGCATAAACCAGTGACTTCACGTAGCCCCACAGGAAATAATCGAGAGGTGTCAAATCGCACGACCTTGGAGGCCAATTGACAGGTCCATTTCTCGAAATCAACTTATCGCCAAATTTTGATTTCAATAAGTCGATGGTTGCGTTCGCCGTATGGCACGTAGCGCCATCCTGTTGAAACCACATCTCCTCCGGATCAATGTCATCCATATTTTCAAACAAAAAATCATTGATCATGGTGCGGTAACGATCTCCATTGACCGTAACGCGAGCTCCGGCCTAATTTTTGAAGAAATAAGGTCCGATGATGCCACCAGCGTGAAAACCGAACCAAACGGTGCATTTTTCTGGATGTAATGGAGTCTGTAGGGTCTCTTGTGGATTGGTCTCGCTCCATATGCGGCAATTTTGCTTATTAACAAACCCGTTAAGCCAAAAATGCGCCTCATCGCTGAACACAATTTTGCGATAAAACAACGGGTCAGTTCCCAACTGCTCTAGAGCCCAATCGGCGAAAGAACGACGCATATAATGGTCTCGTGGCTTCAATTCCTGCACCAGCTGGATGGGTGTAGGCCGAGATCTTTGCGCAAAATTTTCCACGTAGTGGACGGACAGAGCCCCAATTCCTGCGACCGACGACGAATCGATAAATTTGGATCTTCTTCCACACTTTCGTTTACAGCGGCGATATTCTCTTCAGTACGCACATTCCTTCGACGTGTTGGTGTTATTGCATCCTCTAGAGAGTATGTGGTACGAAATCTATCCACAGTTCGACGAATGGCTTGTTCAGATGGACGATTATGTACGCCATAAAAATGACGAAGTCGTCTATAAGTTGCGCGAATCGACGACTGATTTTCAAAGTAAATTTGGATAATTTCGTAGCGTTGTTCAAGCGTGAGTCTATTCATGATGATTTGTCAGAGTATACTGAAACGATAAAAAAAATATTTCATCAAAATTTAATTTTTTGTGTTACTTTTTACAATTTAAAGTTCTATCTAGCAAAAAAAAACACCCTTTACATACATATTCAAAAATACCCTTTCCCATTCTGCTTTATACTTAAATTTGTAAGTTATTATTTTTTAAACTTATACTTTGTATGTATAAACAAACAAAATATAATTATCATAAGGTGTCTATTAAGGTACTGAACAACAATTTTTCCTGTTGGGATCCTTACCATTTTTTTTTAAAGAAAATTGTTATTAAAGTGGTTTATATATATGTATATAACTACTTTTCCAGATGTATAAAAAATTTATTTTATTTTCAAAAGAATACCTCCGATCTTATCCATTACCGAATAAGTAAATTATAATAATTCTCTAAATATGTCATAAAATGTGTTCCATTTGTACAAGACTAATTATATGTATAAGAAATATATGTATATAACCAATTTTTATTCAGAAGGTACATTTAAATCCTTATATACTTTCGGATATAAACCAATATACAAACAGACATTTCTTCTGTATTATATTGATAAGCGTCTGCCTGCGACTTCGTCTGAGTGGAACTAAATGTTGGGCTCAAAAATAAATAACTTTAGAAACCGACTTTTAAACAATTTTATTTTACCTCAAAATATGTAAATTAAATATTAAATATTGAGCGGAAATTCGTGGGATCCCGGGAAATTGAAAAATTCTCGCAGTTTGGTAAAATTAATTGGCCAGTTAAATATTTAGTTGTAGTTTTTAGGCGTTTATTGAAGATGATAATAAAGAATTTTTGCTACGAATGACGATATTTTTAAATACTGTTCATATATTAGTACAGCTGCAAGAGAAAAGAGTTGTAAAGAGCTCCGTTAAAGTAACTGCTAGATTCTTTACATAGCGTAAATTAACGTATGCTGAGTTAAATTCGTTTTTAGTAATAGAAAAACATCGCATACAATAAAACAGTTTTTAAAACTCTATGGGTATAATCTTTTAAAATCAATATTTGAAGTAAAAATGAATTATACAATAAACTTGTCTGTAAAAAATTCTTTCTGTTATATTTTTCAAATTACATTAAAGTGTATTGCACTTACGTATTTTGTTTAAATTATTATTTTTTAATAAAAATACTATTTTAAGGTTTGGGAGAAAATCTTTTTTTTTGTTTTTTTGTTTTTATATAATTCAATATTAAAAATAATTTCTTTTTTATTCTTCTAGTTAATTATGCAATTCACAAAACCCTATACATTTCAGATAACATCATTTAAAATTATTTTTCTCATATCGGGGTATGCATATTTTGTAATAGTGTTATACAATTTAAATATAACGTCTAAATTTCTTGATCTTTTAATTGATAATATTTGATTTTTATTTAAGCTTAAGATCACTTTTGTTTTTTTATAAAAAATTATTTATTAGTTACCAATATTTCGCTACCAAACAATGGGTAGCTTCTTCAGGGTTTTTATATTTATACCATTGTTTGGTAGCGAAATATTGGTTATTAATAAATAATTTTTTATAAAAAAACAAAAAAGTGATCTCAAATAAAAATCAAATGTTATACAATTTAACTAAATTTTTAATAGACTTTTAACTTCTTTATCTGTATTAGAAGAAAATATATCCTCGATATTGAATAAAGAGTATTTAATTATTTATAGAATTTTTGAAAGTTTTTTAGTTGGTTGCAAAGATAAATGAACATAAATATAAAGATTAAAAAAATAGGCTTAAGTGGACAAAACCCAATTTTTTGACATTTACAAAATTAACAATTGAAAAAAACCTAAAGCAGAAAGTTAAAAAAAACGAATCTCAAAGAAATAAAAATTAATTTATTCTAAAACAATAGAAATCTGGCAACCTCTAGATTGTTTTTTTTGCATTTTTGTTTTCTTGTTTTTTTTTTATACAACCACAACAACAATAACAAAGACGATAATATTAAAATTACGACACATATCCACACAAACATAAACGTTGTATACCTAGTTGTTTCTTTGTATGCAAGTATATAATGTTTTGTATGGCTGATTGTTAATGTTTATTATAGTTAAATATAGGAACATACATACATATGTGCATATCTATATATATAGTGTATAAGTATCTACATACTATATACATCAATACTGAAGCGAATTTATAGGAAGTTTATCTTAAAAAACTATTATTTGTTTTAAATATTGGCCATACTTTCTGGGGCCATCCTAGTGTTTGTATCTATGCAATGTTATGTATTGGAGGCCTACATGAATGCCACTAAATCAAAGTTCATTCTCAAGATAAATTATGCTTAATATGTGACACTACACTACACTTGAATTTGAGTACCCTGTGTAGTATAAATGAAACGAATATATATTCGTATTTGTAAATATCGGCTTCAAATATCCGCATTCGTGAATACTTAAAAATTGATATTCGTTACATCACTAGTGTGTAGCTCTCTTTGAAACACAACGTCTATTTCTGACAGAAAACAAAACAACAATGAATACTCACATTACACAGTATCCATTCAACTATTTTAATAAAGAGATCAACAGAGTAAGTGTTGCAAGTTTAGGGAATTTTTATCATAAGTGGGTATCCGGGGAATATGGCGTCAATTTTGTTAGCTGTCAAGTGGTCTATGTTTAGTTTGGTTAGTAAATATGTAAAAACAGATAACTTTAAGCGCGTATAATGAACTAAGCATATAAAAAATTAATAAAACAATAATAAGGAGTGTATCGAACAAATTTGTAGATGCATTAAGTTAAATAAAACTCAAATCGTGCAATAAATCATTTTTCTTTTTATCGCGTTATATGTATGTCAGATACTCAATCGTTTTCAATTGTTATTACGATCAAAATGGACTGCGAAAAAAAGTACGTAAAAATATAATTAAATGGACTTTAAAAAAAGCAAACAATTTTAAAGTTGACCCTCGAACCGTTACAAATGTCATTAAACGGTGAGACGTGAGCATTGAAAGAAAACCTGGATCAGGAAATAAAAATGGTTCAAGAGATATTGGTAAGGTAAAAGAAGTCGATCAACTGTTTCGAAGAGCACATAACACTTCTATCAAAAAAGCAGCACGTACGGTGAAATGCTCTAATAGTTTGGTCCAAAGAGCCAAAGCTTATGCTAGTCTTAAAACATACAATGTTCAGAAAGTTCCAGATCGCAATTCGGTAAAGAAATGAAAATTGCAGAAATTTCACACGAAATGACAAACCTATATATGTATACCCTTTTTTACTGTGTGAAGGGTATAATAAAACGAACCAACAAAGTTATGTACAATAAATTTACCAAGTTTGGTTTAATCATATTAAAGTGGAATCCCTGCAACATTTACAATTATTTTTAATTTCACTCTTTACACTCGACTCATACTAGACACAATTTCCTTTGTGTTGAGTTATTAAAGAAAAAGTGTACATTAGTTTTTTAATGTTACTGTATAGTGTACAGTAAAAAAACAATCGTGTTTGAGTGAATGCAATTTAATTAAGTTTTATTTTTCTCTACCACATTTACTTTTTTCATTTGGTTTGTGTTGTGTGGTAAATAGCGTCAGTAACGCTGCGTCACTGTGTTAAGCTGCAATCATTGTGATTTCAAGAAGTGAATGCAGTATGTATTGCAGGACTATAATGTATGCTTTTAAATTTATATAAATATACTTACATACCAATGGATGCAATTTTGTATATGTTTATGTATCCATGTATATTTATATGTACATATCTGAGCTAAAATGCATTCTACTAGCTGTTTTTTTTTATCATGTTGTACAATAAGCAGTAAGTATAGCAAGAATACATCTACAGAAAGACAAAAAACTATACAGAAAAACAGAAACAACAATAAAACAAGTACAACAACTTGCTACAATAATAAAAGCAAGTACACAACTTTACATATGTGCTTGTGTATATTTTTGTATTAAGGAAAAACAACAATTACACGAAACTTGTATGCTTTACCCAGCTACGTCCAACATTCACTTAGCTTATGCACGGAAAAGAATTGGGGGAGGTCAGATTGGAGGTATTACATGTATATGTGTATGTATGTGTATAGAAGGTATGAGCACAAGAAGAGGTTAGTAAAGGGAAATAAGAAAAATAATATACAACAAAATTTACGAGAAACAACAGATTACTTTGTATGGTGGAGCAAATCATATAAAATTGTTAATTCAAAGACAACAAAATGTCTTAATACTAAACATGTTCATACTAAATGATTTTGATGAGCTCGATCCGAATTGCTTCCTCGATTACATTTTGATGTAAATAAGTATGTTTAATATTGTTTTCTTTAAAGGAAATAAAAATAAAATTAATATAGAGTTATTTATGTTTGATTTAGTTTTAAAAGCATTTATTTGTATTTATATAAACAAATGAGATTTATGTCACTGTTGCTTCAAACTCTTTTTATACCCTTCACACAGTGAAAAAGGGTATATATAGGTTTGTCATTCCGTGTGAAATTTCTACAATTTTCATTTCCGACCCCATAAAGTATATATTTTCTGAAAGCTTATGAATAGGGGAGTCGATTAAGCCCTGTCAGTCTGTCCGTCTGACCGTCTGTCCGTGTGTATGTTGAAATCAACTTTTTGAAGCCCCCCGACATCGCTCGGACCCGGGTGAGGTATTAAAATATCAGAAATATTCGGGAGTAGATCGGTATTGAAATTCAGAAACATCGGTACATAAACAACTGAGATATGAGCAAAAACCCACGACCACCTCGATTTTTTTTTCACAAAAACAACATTACAACAACAACATACATACATACAAACGTGTATACTGGATAGAGAAAACGTGGCATCGAATCCCAGCTGAGCCAAAAAAAAATTTTTTTTATATTTTCTTTTTTAAATTTTTTTTTTATTTTTTTTTTTTATTTTTTATTTAAAATATTATTTATATTTTTATTATTATTTTTTTTTAATTTTTTTTTTTTTATTTTTTTTTTGTTTTATATTTATTATATATATTTTAATTATTTAAAAAAAAAAAATTTTTTTTTTAAATTTTTTTTTAAATTTTTTTTAAACTTTTTTTTAAATTTTTTTTTTAATTTTTTTTTTTTTAACATACATACGTTAATTTTTAATTTTACAATGGGATGTTTTTATATATGTATGTTTTTTATATGAATGTACGTATTTCATATGAGATGAGTGGTGATACAAACTACTGTTATTGCGTGACTACACGTTGTGAAGGGTATATAAGATTCGGCATGGCCGAATATAGCACTCTTACTTGTTTTGTTTACTAGTAGGTACTAAAACCAAATTTTGTTTCAAATTAGTAACGAATATTCGCATTCGCAATTTTTTTTGCACTCATATTCGCAAAAACTTCACAGCAAATACTAGGTGATTTTTTAGACGTATAGAACTTCTGATAGGGATGACTATAAAACTACCTGTCATAATAATGAAGGTTGTTTACCTTTTTTAGAATACTTGAGCAAAGACTTACACTGAAACAATGTTTAAAAATCGTAAAAATTTATTTACAAAATTCGCGCTTTGGTCGCACTTCGTCGAGATTACTGTGCACATAAAAGTCCATCTGAGCAGGTAATACGAAACAATATAGGTTGATTCATAACTACATTTACTCTTTTGGATATTGTTCATCCAAATCAAGCCTGTACGGTGCGTACAGAAAAAGCCATCGCCGCTTAAGACGCAATCATGACGAAGGACTTAACCCCATTAACACTGTCTCAGCCCGTCTACTATTTGGAAAATTTTTATTAAAGATCTTGGCCTGCGTCCACATAAAATTGAACTTCTGCAACAATTAAAACCAGTTTACCAAATGTGTCGTATGCTCCGTAAATGAGATTAGAATCAACTGGAAGTTGAACCAGAATGTTTGCCGTCAAATTAACTTCAGTGATTAGGGTCATTTCTTGATACTTAGTAACAAAATTATCTCAAGAAAAAGACCTATAAATTTTACACCTTGTTCATGTGAAATTACAGAGTTGAACTCCTTTTTGTTGGCTTACGTCAAATTTGATGTTTATGCGGATAAACCAGCTACGATTGATTTTTTAAAAGCCATCAGTAGAAACACTTGATAAAATAAGATCGGGTATGATCGGTAAAAATTTGGAAAAGTTCAAAAGTCGTTTTAGCTGAGGCCATATTCCAGAAACTACTTTAAATATTCAACTGTGTATGATTTAAATTATATCAATGATATTGTTTAAAGTAAATTTTTTGTTCAACACAAAAAAAATTGTTGAACTCTTGAAAATTAAAATTTTGTTTACTGTTGGAATCAGAATTTTTTTCCACTTCGGTAGGTAAATTTCAATAAGTTCTTTCTAATGTAGTTTTCCAGATACGAAAGTTAGAAACAACAACAACTCCAAGTTGTTTAAAGGTAAAGACACCAAGTGTAGTTGGTGTTATTTACCACTGAATTTCTAAACAATAAGTCAGAAGTGCTTAGAAGTAAAGAACTTTAAGTGTACTTAGTTTTGTTAGCCTTTAAACTTGTCAGTTAATTGTTTAAATTTTAATAGCTAAAACCTTGACACCGAGTCATCATTCCAATACGAAAGATGTGATTTTTACGCGTCAAATGTGAAACTTTTGTTGTTGCTTTCATGCTAAGTCCAAATTTGTTAAAACAAGTTCTAGAGTTCTATATTCGGTCGTTCAGAATCTGATAATACCCTTAACCATGATGTACATAGGTATAATCCCACATCGTATCTTAACCTGTATTTCATGTTATACGCCATTGTTCCTTATTATTTCCGACGCCATATTTGATTTTGAATTTTTACGTAGTCAACTGAATTCTACTAGTTAAGCCAAGTTAATTTGATACCCATATCGATGCGGTTAAAAATATTTGATCCGCCATTTTGTTTTAGATGCCAACTTGGATTTTAAATTTTTTAATAATTTGCCTATAACTTTATCGATTAGAGCCCTCTTTATCCAAATTTTTTCACGAACATCTTTAGATTATTCTATGGCTGAAAAATTTTAATTTTTGTGGTAAAAATATGGGGAAAAAAGAGGCAGTCGTGTTTATTTAGGGCTATGACTGACTATCCTACAAAGTCGTCAAACAAAAATCTAATAGTTTTCTGTCCTACATGAAAAAATAGCAACAAAATGTGTGATTGGATGCCACACTGTCATACTTGCTTACAAAATACCCCGTCCACAACAGACATGAATTGTTGTTAATACATTATGTTATAACTTAATGTTAAATTTTTTATGTTATACTGTGGAGTACACGTACTTATGTTAATGTTAAGATTTTTCATTATTTTTCGATTGTCGGCGAAGCAATACAGATAAGTTTTTAAAAGTATTTAAACGTTTTTGCATGTGCTGTGATTTTTAGCACTTTTTGTGTTTTGAATTTGTGAAGGAACTTATAAAATTATAATTTAGAAAAAAATTGTTAAGTTAAAATAATTTAATATAAATTTTAACTTTCTCCACAAACCTTTTTACACTTTATTTCATTTTAATTAAATTACTTTTTAATTTAATTTCTTTTAATTTATTTATTTTTTTACTTTAATGCAAATTTTTCCTATTTTCACAAACTTTTTTACACTTTAAACTTTGCCGAAGAAAAGGAAAAGAAAAAAAAGCAAAAAAAAATACTTCTTAAACGTCATTCCATGGTATAAAAGCGTTGTTAAAACAAATGTTTTAACAACCGTGTTAAAACACGAAGAAAACTCTAACATGAGCAGTCCACACTTAACACTAACATCATATTAGTGTTAATGTTAAGCATTTCATGTCTGTTGTGGACGGGGTGAAAAGCAACTCTGATCGCACATAAACTACTATTTTATGGAAATTTCCAAAAAAATTATCAAATCGGACACATCTGTCAATAAATCTCACACATGTGCACTTTTTGTCCACACTATCACACTTTCTGAACACACATAGAATTTTTGACATATCGAACGACTAAATCTGATAGTCAGTCTGGCCTTTACTCATATCTCAGAAGGTTATGGGGCGACTGTGCTGAATTTCAATAGCGATTCATTCCCGTTTATTTCCAAAAGACTGATACCATATATACATAGATCTGAGAAACATATGGTTGCTTCTAAACAATGATTTCAACCAACACACGGACAGACGATCAGGGCTTAATCTATTCATAAGCTTTCAGAAAATATATACTTTATGTGGTCGGAAATGAAAATTGTAGAAAGTACAAACGGAATGACAAGGTGAAGGGTATAAATATCAACAATAAATGATTTTCTTATCAATTCATACTTAAACACTATTGCTAAACTAAAAAGTTTTTTTTTAGTAAAAATTTAATAATTTGTATAAACCATTTTGAAAAGCAAAGTAAGGTAAAGGTTATTTTATAAGTAGCAGGCCTTTTGTTTTTAGGCATGATTTTGTACGTTTCAAGTGCTTTAATTATACCAATACCATCATGGTAGGTAAAGAACACAAAATCCATTTTATTAAGTAATGGGAACATTATTTGACTTTATTTTGCTACGGATTCTTGTAAACTTTCCAAAATTTGACTTTACCTACCACCTACTCCACTGTATTCATTTACACTTAGAAAAATAAAAGATAAAAACGTGATACAGACTGAAATGGATAGCAAAGTATTAGACAACAAGTCCAAGCCTTTCAATAAATCAGTAGGTGGGTGGTGCAAGCAAATTATTTATTTTCTTTTACAATATAAGTACATATAGTACTAGTCTCGAAAGCTTATTTTCTGTATGCAAGTGAAGTTTAATGATTGTGTGCAAGTATTAGTTGTAATACTTCAGTAAGAAATTATTGTATTATAGTATAGTGTGCTATGCCTGAAGCGGAACTAGATAAAACCTAAGCAGAACTCCAACATACTTCAACGACTATGTACATACATACATATATATGTCTATATGTATGTTTTATAGTACGGCAGCCATTTATCTGCTCATATCATTTATTAAACTGCGCAGCTAAACAAATTTTCGCTTCTTTTGCAGCAACTATATCACACTTACACGCGCACACATACTAGTATTCCAAGCTTAACTTCAACGTTACTAACGTTTAAAATGTTTAATAGATTTATACATATACATATGTACATATACTTACATATGTATGTACGTATGTATTGTATGGGGGAAAAGTGGCACAAATTAAATTTTAGCTTGTTTCGCTGTTTTGTTTTTTCCTCTACATATATTTATTTTATTATATTTTTATTTTTCCGCTGCCACTTTTTTCTTAAAATAATTTGTTGTTTGTTTTTGTATTAATTTTAAAATAGTTTTTGTGCAGCTTCTTTGTAGGTACACAAGATAAAGAAGCTTTCAAAGAATTAATTTAGTTGATATTTCTAGTATTTTTTATCCTCTTAAAGAAACAAAATATTTTTTTTTTTACAATTTTTTAAATAATTGGACCATTAAGGACAGCAAAAGTGATACTATCGTATTCATAAAAAAATATTTTGGGTTAAATAAAGACTTGTTTGACAGATACTGTGCAGATTTTTGTCAAATAAGCCTTCAATAAACCTAAAATATTTTTTATGAATACAGCATAAGTAAATAAATAACTATGAATAAAGTGTAAATTAGGGTTTAAAGTGTATTTTCATAGATTTTTAAATATTATTATTATTAATATTATTATTATTATTATTATTATTATTGAGTAGGTATTATTATTATTGAGTAGGTATTACACAGAAACATATAAAAATGCTATACAGTGCGCTCGGGAAAACGTCAGCTAAATTAAACCGCGGGTGTTGACGTTTATGAATGTAGAAACTTTTAATAAAATACATATTGATAGTGTGCTTTAAAATGTTTTTATTGACTATAAACTAAAACGAAACATAAACAAATACAAAAATGGAACAAATAAGGCTTTCAGACTAAAACTAAGGAACACATTTTAAAAGAGATCACATTTCACATACATACTTATGCATCTAAAAAAATCTGTTATTTTTTTCTGTTGTGTACTTGGAGGAGAGCTTTCTCTTGTAAACGTCTTAATACATTTAGGTAATTTTGCTCAACATTGAGCATTGAGCCCAATCCAAAGCCCGGTTAAATATTTCGACAGCTTCGTTTGGTTTTATTGTCTGTACATTTGTACTCGTATCTAAATCGTTGTCATCATCATCGGTCACTTCTAACTCTTCAATTTCACACGAATTTAAAACATTACCCAGTAGAACATCTTTATTCCACTTCTGAATGGATGGTTCTGTATAGTCAACCTTAAAAAAATGTATAAAGTTACTGGTCGTGTCGTTAAAACAAGTAAGAGTGCTATATTCGGCCGTGCCGAATCTGATAATACCCTTTACCATCATGTACATACATAGGTATAATCCTACATCGTAGCTTAACCTATATATCATTTTATACTCCATTTTTCCTTATTATTTACGACGTCATCCTTGATATCAAATTTTTATGTAGTTAACTGTATTTTACTAGTCAAGCCCTTTAATTTGATACCCATATTGATGGGGCTAAAAAAATTTGATCCGCCATTTTGTTTTGATTTTACATTTTTTTAATAATTAACTGTATTCTACTGGTCAAGGTCTTTCATTTTACACTAATATTGAGGGTGTTCAAGAAGTTACATTTAAAAATACTAGATTTGACCTACATATATAAATTTATTGTCGCCATTTTGTAGTGGCGGCCAACATGAATTTTAATGTTATTATTTCATGTTATTTCATATATATGTATATGTATATATATGTACATGTTTGAGTTAGTACAAAATTTACCAACATCTTTTTTCCTGTATTCTTTTTTGCACGTCATTACCACAAGTTTTTTTTTAATGTTTGCCTTTAGCTTAAGATGTCGGTAAAGCAGTTTTTGCAATTATGCAGTTGCCTTATATGTCACATGTTTTTTAAACAAGTTGGTATTAGTTTAATGTTTTTTTTTGTCTATAACTTTACCGATTAGAGCCCGCTTTATCCAAAAATTTTCACGAATATCTCTGGAGGCATATTATATCTACAAATAGTAGCAAAGGTATCTATAAATTATTCTTTGGCTGAAAAATTTTAATTTTGGTGGTAAAAATATGGGACAAAACAGGCAGTCGTGTTTATTTGCTCATATCTCAGAAAGTAATAAATCGATTGTGCTGAATTTCAATAGCGATTCATTGCCGGATATTTCCAAAAAATTGATACCATACAAAGATCTGAGGAACATATGGTTGCTTCTAAAAGTTGATTTCAACCAACACAAGGACAGACGGTCAGAGCTTAATCGACTCCTCTATTCTTAAGCTTTCAGAAAATATATACTTTATGGGGTCGGAAATGAAAATTGTAGAAATTACAAATGGAATGACAAAGCTATATATACCCTTGTGCACCACAGGTGAAGGGTATAAAATGCGACAAGCCTGAAAGTTTATTTCATAAAGCAGATCAACTACGAGCTTCATTTTCTGTTGCAGTTCCGAGTTTATTTTTTCTTTCAATATGCTTAACGGAATATCTTCGGATCTGTTTCATTTTCCATGAAACTGAAAACAGTTTGCCAGTATTTTGCCAATGTATCTTTGCTAACTTTATTCCATGCGGCTTCTAAAAGCATAACAGAATCCCTTAATGTAACAGCTCTCATCGAATCTAGTAGATCTTGTTTTTTTTGCTACTATCATGGCTAGAAGACCGTTTCTTTAATACAGCTTCGTTATTTTAATTCCGTTTTGATCCATTGGTTGGATAAGTGGGGTTACATTCGGAGAAAAAAAAATTTCAATAATGTTTCCATCTTCTGTTTTAAGCTCTAATTTACTTGGATGAGACGAAGCATTGTCTATCAAAAGGAGCGCTTTAACTGGCTAGTTATTTTTTAAAAGAAAATCTGTTGCCTAAAATTATAAAATCTTAGCTATTAAAAGCGATATTTATTCTACAGCAGAACAGATATTAACCTGTGGCACAAAGAATTTGTGAAACCAATTGCAGAAAATAGCTGATGTCATCCATGACGAGTTGGAACTGTTGTACTCAGTTGGGCAGTTAAAATGTTTGAAAACGCGTGGATTTTTTGCTTTTCCAATCACAAACAAAGCTTATGATTTTCGGAAGGATTAGCACAACATAAAAAAGTAACGCGTTGTTTTTCTGTCTTTACGCCCGGAGCAGTACTTTCGACACTTGATACGTAAGACTTTTCTGGCAAAATTTTCCAAAATAAGCCAGATTCATCAGCATTGTACAATTGTTCATGGCATACACCCATTTCTTAAATTTTTCGCTTTAGTTTGTATTTAAATGGTTCGACAAGCAAAGGCTGCGAAGATAGCTTTTCTCCAGTTATTTTAAGCTTTGCAACCATCCATCACTTGCGTTAAAATAACATTCCTTTTCTTTTACTTTTAGATGAATCTCTTTAGCCTTTTGTTTGAGCGCTAATGCATTAACCGGATAATTTCTTTCTCTCTGCTTAACAAACCATTGATACAGGCGCTTTTCCATTTTCGGAAACTCTGATGCTCTTAATGTCTTTCTTTTTCCCGGACCGGAAAGTGTGTTATTAACACAGTCCAAACAAATTTTTTTTTCATTTTTATCTTGCTAGTTGTTGATTTTGAGATACCATATTGCCTTGCTAAAGCTACCGCACTTGCACTATTATCTAACAAAATTTAAGCACTTTCGGTTGTTTTGAGCACATTTTGGTAATGTGAGAGAACAAAAAAGCAACTGAAATTAAAAAAGACGACACATAGAGATGCAATTTCTTGTCTATTCTACATACTTATAAGGGGAATACCCGAATTTCTGAACTAATTTCATAAAATAAATGTGTAAAATTTTGGTTTATTTAAAGTTGATGTTTTAGAGCTTTTTGGTTGGGTTGACGTTTTTGAGTAGACAATGTAAAAAATTAAGGGTTGACGTTTTGGGATGTTAAACTAGTGTAGACGTTTGAAAGAGTACACTGTATGTATTGTAAAGAAGGCCATTTTATTAACCATTAATACCTAAATTCACTTTTTATTGATATCGTATTTCAGTGTACTTAAACATAATCGAAATTTTAAACCCAATATTTTTAATATGCAATAATACTGAACTAATCGTTAAAACTTATTTAACTGTGGTGGCAACTCTTGGAACCATAGTTTGTGATAGTTTAGAAAAAGGATTAAAAAAGCTTAATCGATTACTTTAAAAAAGAGTAACAAGCGAATATATAAATTTTTTATATAAAAAAATAAATAAATAAAATAAAAAATGAAGATCGTAATTGACTGACTTTCTTATTTGAACATCTTAATTGAATTATATTGGGTACATAAAAGATTATTATCTTATTATTTTTTAGATAAAGAATATTTTTTTACAATATAATTATTAAAATATTTCGATAGAATAATTCTAATGGCTTAAATTTAAGGCAACAGTAGCAAGTCATCAACTTATAGCATTGTCAATATTTTACTTTTTGTAACTTTTTACAACACAAGAAAACCAACAAATTTCTTAGTTATTGTTGTATCTAAATTTGTATATTTGTTTCTTAATTTTCAAAATATATTAACATGTGTCTTGCAATATAATAATTTGAAATATAATTTATATATATTTTTCTTTGTTAAGGTGGATCAAACACTTAACTCTTTGGACAAGTTTGATGCCGCATCTCGTTGCGATGCTTTACATTATCTGCTAAGGAATCTCAAATATAAATATCCCCAGACATGCGAACAAGTAATACCTAGTATTTTTCCACCTACGATACTTGCAGACAATAAAAGGCAGTTACAATTGTTTTTGGCAACCAAAAAGGAAGAGTGTATTAAAAACGAAGATGACAATGCTTCGTCTGATTTAAATCAAAATTTTGAAAAAATTCTCTGTAAAGAGGAGTTTATGTGCCTGGATGAAGACGATAATGCCTATGCCGATGATGCTGATGCTAATAATGAAAATTCATCTTTGTTGAGTAAACGTATGCGCTATGCTTTAAGTAATGTCACAAGAGGATCAATAAGAAACGAAAGCGGGTCTGCATCTTTAGTACAGCAGACGATTGGCGATCCATTGGATTTGATACCTTCTTCTGTTATACACGCTCGACGTTTGGGAAGAATAGCAACGGCCGATGCTGAGTTTGACGAAAGTAATAGCTTAGATGCTTTAGGATCAGAAAATTCTCAGAAACGTTCTCGTAGACGTCCAATTGGTCATAATAATACTGGACGTGTTAATACTAGTAAATTAAATCTACAGTCATCATCACGTTTATTGTTGGTCGAAAAATTTCCGCGTGTTTATCGATTAGGAGAAGGTTACATATTCTATCCGGATACTGAGTTTACGGTACGATTTCATTATAGTTCACAGGAATTGAGTATACGAGTGTTCAAAGAACAATTTCGTATACATTTAAAAACGGCTTTGAAACGTCACGACAAAGAATTCTTAAAAGAATTTCAGCGTGAATTTGTTTTCAACGGACGTCTATTAGGCACAACGCCTCCCAAACATGTTTTAGAAAAACTTAGAACTGAACGTCTGGAAGAATGGCAACAACAAAATTTACGTAAAGAACAACAACTTCTGCAGCAGCAATTACAATTGCATCAGCACCAGCAGCAGCAACAACAAATGATGTTATTGCAACAAAGAAGACGTATGCTGGCTGGACCTTTGCAGAATGCGACATTGGCATCTGGCAATACTTATGATTCCGAAATGGAGTTTGAATTAGAAACTGAATCTCAATTGTCTTCTGCTTCACAAGAGATTATGAAATTTGAAGAAGTCATTGATGAAGGTATGGGTCCTGGAAGACTGATTGATGGCCTGGAGATGGAACCCGAAATGGATGATGTTATTGGTGGTGGCAGTGGTGCTAGTGTAAGCGGCGGTAGTGGCAGTAGTAATAGTTCAGGCGGCAACGGTCTTGATACACTACCTAACGATAGCACATCAACATTTGTTGGTGATAGTACAGCTATAACAACTGGAGGACATACGTTTAAAAATCACTTAACGCAACAACAACATGGGTAAGTAAAATTTTTCAAATAAATAAATCATTTTATGCAAGCTTGAGAGCAGTAGCGAAAATTTGGATGATAGCGAAATATTAAATTATAATATAATAATTTATTATATTGTATAAGAAACTGATCTCAAGCTCGTATAGAATCAAAAGGGTATATAAAAATAAATAAGTATTTATGCTTGTGTGTTCGTATGATATATTTTTATACAAATTTTTGATGTATAATAAACTATCTTTTTTACAGACCTAACAACGCACTTTTGATGAATGGTTTAACAACATCAATTGCAAACAATAAAATTCCTAACAATATTAATCAACAACAGACAAATTCACAACAACAACAGGCTATAGCCCAAGGAAATAGCCTACCAAATATGGCTCCTAAGGAGCAGCAACATACACAACATCAGCTACAATATCATCCACAAATAATTTCGAATCAGCAATTACAACAGCCCCATAGTCATAAAACGGGTTTAATTAATGACAAGCAACAGCCACATCAAGTTAATAATATAATAAATGCATCACAGCAGCAGCAACAAGCACACTTCCAAAATCAGACACAACACCAGCAACGTTTTATTATGCAACAACAGCAACAACAACAGCAAAATCACTTCAATTCTCATATGCAACCGACGCAAAATCATCCATTGGCCATGATTGGAGGTATGATGGAATCGGCCAACCAGCAACATCAACAGCAAATGCATGTACAGCGTATGCAACTTAATGCTTCCAACAACATGATTAATAGTATTGATAATATACTGGGTGGTGGAAGCGGAACGGCAACAAATAAACCAATTTCTTCTGTATCGCAAGGCAATACAGAAAATATTCAATATATACAGCAACAGCAAATGCCCCCTCATATGCAAAATTTGCCACCCCAACAACAGCATATATTAATGCAACAGCAACAACAAACCCTCCTTAGTAGCTCCAATCTGAAGCCTTCAACTACACCAACACCTAATACGAGTCTAATGCCAAATTCATCTACCACTTCTACTGGTATTTCCTCGGCTAACGCCTCGTTCGATCATGATGATGAGGGCCTATCGCATGATGAAGACGATGATGACCATGAAAATGATACTAATGACGGCATGGAACCCAAACAACAACTAATAGATGGTGGTAGTAGCAGCAGCACCTCCCTACAGGCACCTTCTGGTGCTGGTAATACTAGCACTCCAGGAACGAAGAAGGAAAAGCCAAGTTATAATTGTCTTTTGTGTCCTAAGTCATATCGTAAACGAAAATCACTATTAGATCATTACAAAATACATCCCGGCTACTGTCATGATTGTGGTAAACCAAATGGCACCTCATTGGAAGTAAGTTTAATATAGTTTATATTAAAATTTGAAAGTCTTATAAATTAAATAATATCTAAAAATATAATAATAGGAAATTATACATCACAACCGTACAGTACATGCAAAGGAATTTCCATTTGTTTGCGAAACGTGTGGTGAGTCGTATTCACGGCGTCAACAATTTCATGCCCATGTTGAATCTCACAACAAGAAGGAATTCAAAAGTGAGTTTGTGTCAAGAAACGTTACCGATGTTTAACATTAAATCAATAGTAAATTTCAGAATCACAATAAGCATTTTCACTAATCCATTGTAACCACATCAAAAATATGTTTTTCTTTGTTTAAAGCAATTTCTTTTAACTGAATTTTTTATATTTATTAACATGTAGATGTTGGTTCTGTATCTCTAGCTTACTCCTGTATTGAATGCGGCCAAAAGTTCCCACACAAGAAATTACATCAACAGCATTTGGATGATACTGGCCACAAGGCTGATGGTGCTATATGTGAAGTCTGCGGTGATGAATTTCCTTCAAAGAACGCCTTGTACCAGCATATTATACGTGTTCATAAAAAGGACAACTTTTTCGAATGTCACATTTGTCAGAATCGCTTTACGTTAAAAGCAAATCTCGAAAGACATGTACAATTGCACACGGAAATTAAACGAACTTATGTTTGCGATTTATGTGGTTCTTCCTATTTTACATATCCAGCTTTAAAAGATCATTATAGTAATGCGCATACCGATGCTTCTGAATGCAAGTGTACGCTGTGTGGAAAACGTTTTGGCTCTGTTAAATCACTGCAACGTCATTTACCATCACATTCGGAGGAGAGACCGCACTGTTGTTGTTATTGCGATCAGGTATTTTTTTTTTTAATTTAAATTAATTTACCAAAACTAAGAACAAAAGTAGTGTAAGATTTTGAACTTCTTTTACAACTTTTAAAAACTTATTATTTTGTTAAAAACATTTATATATGTATTTGTTTTAAAACCCATCACCAAAGAAATGGGGGTATATTTATTTTGAAATTCCGCTTGTTAACATCGAAGTATACATTTAAGACCTCATAAAGTATTTATTTTCTGAGTCATGGTATCATTTCTAGCTATTTCCGTCTGTTAAAAACACGATAGAGCTCGAACCGAAAAAGTTAAGGGGCTCAAATTTTGCCAGAATATTTCTAATGCACAAGGTATTAAATAAGTATATTAGGAAGAGAGTGAAAGCTCGTGATTCTAGAGTAGGTTAAAAAAAACAAAACCATGTCTTTCAACATTAAATATAATGCAATTGTGTCTAAACGCATTGACGTATTGAGCGATAAAATTTTGAATGTATATTTCCTGAATAAAAAATATCTTTCCCAGAAAATTGCTGAAATCTATACATTACGAAAGGGTTTATAGATGAAAATTTACGAACATTTATACCGCACCGAAAATTTTGCAATCATATCTTTTTTATCAGAAGCGGAAAATTAGGGACACTCTATATTGAAATATTTAAGTTGATTTTATCAGTAGAATCTACTTTGACACAACTAATTCAACGCCCATTTCTTACATAATTTTCTGTTAATGAAATTAAAAAGATCATAAAACCGACGGAATTGGATGTATGATGATGAAATTTTGCATACATACATTTCTCGTCAATATAAGTATAATTCCAAAATACGAAGGTGACACTTTCACCTCCCATATAACGCTTTAGCTCACATTCATATAATTCTCTATAGACAATGGTTTTGAATGAATAAGGGACTCTATATTGATTTCAAAATATATCTAAGTTTAATTTATCAGCAGAAACTACTTCGACATGCATATTTCAACGACATTTTCTCACATAATTTACTCTTAATGAAATTTAAAAGCTCATAAAACCGATGATGATGAAATTCTGCTAAATTTAAGTATGCTAATATAAGTATAATTCCAAGAAATTAACACGCCCATCTTCCTTATAACGCCTTATTATAAATTTATATTAAAAAAAATTTTGTCTGTAAAAGATTAAGTATCTGATTTGAAGTAAAACATTAATTATATAATTTTAAAAGTATGAGGTGAAATGCCCACACAACTACCTCTGGGTACATTTACTCTTCAGATTCCATAAAAGTACAACATTGGATCAAAAATTCGGACAGCCGAATATAGTGCTCTTACTTGTTTTTTTTTACAAAACTATTTTACTTTTTTCAAACAAAAATTAAGTTTTTTACACAATAATGAACATTTTATTTTGTTTTTAACTGAAAATAAGTTTTTAAAAACAATTTTAACATATATTTTTTTTATTTAAATTTTAATTCTTAGACATTTAAATGGAAAACCCATCTTGTTCGTCACAAGCAAACCGTTCATGGCAATCAACCGTCACCTAAAAAAGTTAAACGCTTCTCAAAGGAGGGAGACGGTAAGATTATTAATAAAATAAACATATTTGATTTCTAATTCGCGTTTTAACAATTTTATTCGCAGAATTAGTCCCTATAGCTGATGAACCTGGTCCACCGCCAGCTAAAGTTGCTAAAAAATCGAATGCTAGTAAACCAAAACAGCAACAGAATCCAACATCACAAATTCAACAGCAACAGCAACCCCAACAAAAATTAGGTGCTATTTCAACACCACCACCACTATCAACTACACCGGGAACTTCATCGTCGTCGCAACAAGACCCCTTTAATGCTGCCATTATATCAAACAATAGTTCTCAGTCTTCAACAGCCTCAACATCACAGCATTCACTGCAGTCGAGTGAATCTCAACCGAATTCCATGTACAGTCAGAATTTTAGTGCTGAAAAGTTGCTTGGACAACATACACCACAACAACAACAACAGCAAAACCAGATTTTAACTTCACATAATGCACAATCACATCCGTTGCCGCTTGTACAGCAACAGCAACAACAACAAAGACCAACACCACCTCCACATTCACAACAACCACCGCTGCAGCAGCAAATACCATCTACACAACAACAACAGCCGCATCATCGTCATACTCCCAATAGTCATACACCCGATAATAATTTGCCGCGTCTCAATAGTTTTGGTGGTGGTGGACCCACTCAGCCTGAAACACAATTTCACTTCGAACAAAGCGCCGCTGGCGGCCAAACTTCAAATATAACAAATCCAGGGGCTTATCCACAACATCAAATTATCAATCAGTATCAACAACAACACCATCAACAACAGTTACAACAGCAAGCAGCCCAACAGCAACATATTCGCAGTCATACACCACAAAGTCCTCATCATCATGTTCAGCATCAACAACATTTTCCTTCACCGCACCAGCAACACATGCAGAATGCTGCTGCACAGCATCAACAACAAATGCATCATCATCAACAGCAAATGATTCATCAACAACAATTGCAACAACAGCAGCAACAACCACATCAAAGGCAGCACAGTCAACAACGTTCGCCACATCCCCATCAGACACCAACACAACAATTGCAACAACAACATCAACAACCGATGCATTCACCACAACATGTACGTTTACAATCACCAGCTCCCCAAGCTCATACTCCACAACCACACACACCGCAACCACAACAGCAACCACAAACACCGCAGCAACAACAGCCCCAACAACAACAGCAGCAGCAGCAGCAGCCATCAGTAGCTACAAACCACCAACAGCAATATACTACAGATGCTTGGGGTAATATTAATTTCGTTGGACATCCCTCAAATGCCAGTAACCATCAACAACATCAACAACAACAGCAACAACAACAGAATAATTCAACCAATCTACCGAGTGATAAGGACAATCCTAATAAATTCTATATAGTTGATTCTACTGAATTTCTGGGACTTCCAATAAATGTCGCCGGCAGCAATACACCAGGGGTGACAGAAACTAATAATCAATTAACTAATTCTCAGCAACAACAACAGTCATCTATCCTTACTAATAAACCTTCACAACAACAACAACAACAACAGCAAGATCCTAATATTGGTAGTGATCTAATGAATTTTCAGGTAATGAAATTTATAAAATGAAAAATTTTGAACTTTGTATATTATTTTGGAATAAAAAATCACCTTAAATACGTACGCAAGACACATATGTATGTACATTTGAATGTACACAAATTTCTGCAACAACAACAACAAAATAAGCAAACATGGGTTTTTTCCAGTTTGTTTTTATAAACAAATTAAACTATTTTTTTCTTTTCTTAATCGGAAACAAACAAAAATAAAATTAAAACTAATAGATTTATTAAATTTTCCCTGTATGAGCTTTAATGTTTTAAAGACAATATTATATTATTTCTGGCTTGAGTTCATTTACTTTTAATATTTCTGTAAGAAGAATTTTATATATTTTAATTTTTACAAAATAATTAACAAAGTTATGAAAATTTCCAAATAGTATTACAACAATTAACATCTGATTAACTGTGGGATATCACAGTTCTTAGGAAAAGTTGTTCATAAAAACCTCGTATCAACTTATATGTTATAAGAAGTGTAAAAAAAAAAACAATCGCTGAAATGTGTCTTTTTTTAACAAAAGACCCTCAGTGATTGTTTAGCAAATTTCTTATTATTTCAAAATTTGACGTTCTGCATTTTTCATTAAATGACAGAGTCAGTTCCCTTGTCGATAAATTAAACATTTTGAAGTAGAAGATAAGTGGGATATCTAAAGGGTAGATTGTGTATTATTTTCAAATTTTTATTTTGGTTTTTACAATTTTTTTGTATGTGTTTTAGCAGCCTTTTGAGACCAGATTTGACAACCATAGGTCATAATTGGACGAATACATACATATTTTGTATATAAGTACCTTGTTCTTTATATTAAGTTTAGTAGATCTTTGGCTAATTAAGGGGTGTAGGGCACGGCTACACTTAATTGCCTTCTCACAACTGTAATAAACATACTGTTTGAATAAAAGTTCAATACGATAATAGGTATGTTTAGGTAGGTAGAAATAATACCGATCCTTGAGCCAAGTCTGCAGTATTTTCCTTTTACTAGAAAATTTGTTATTGACAGATATAACAAATGTACGTTTATCTGAAAAGCTTTTAATAATTTTTAAGATAAATTTTGTATTAATCTGATATGACCCTAATAGATCGAATAATTAAATAAATAAATAAATTGAATTGAAAATTTAACATATTTAATTTATAAATCTCTTAGTTTTTAATTCATAGTAAAATATGAAATACAACCAAAGGAGAGATTAAGCGAGTTAAGAATACTTAGTCTACCCTCAATTATATATTTACGGATGCATCGAAGTGGATGCATACGGTCCTTCCTAAATTTATCGTAAATAATTTTATTCTTGCTTAAGTTCACTTTCCTATTATTAAACTTTCTAAAATATTTTCATATAATATTGTTAACGTTTAAGATAATTGAATAATTATTCCGATATTAGCCGAGTGATATAAAATGGGATACATACATATGTATAACTTATTTCTATTTTTTTTCTTAATATCAAATAACATTTAGGAATTCATTGTTTGGTTTCTATCGCCTTGATAGTACTTGTTTAAATAAATAAAAAATACAACTAAAAATATTGGTACCGACCATTCCACTCGACTGGAGTCGGGATAAAACTTAATTCTTCAGTTTTTGCTTTCATAATCACAAATAAAAATATTAATTTCTTCATATAGAATAATTTAGAAAATAGTAACTTAAAAATAAGAAATAAATAAATTAATATTCGCTTGTCTTATGCATTCCGAGTAAAATTAAATCACTAGATATTGCAGTTGTATTATTATTGTTTGTAATAACAATGTCATGGTAATTTCGAGTGATTTCAATTTACTCGGCAATTGTAATTAAAATGTATATTTAAAAAATTATGGCTAAACTTTGATCACTTAAAGACCACAGATAAGATTTTGTAAATGTGTAATATGGGTTTTAAAACATTACTACCAAATATATTTTTTTTAATTTTTAGAATATGTGGCCACAAGCAAATCAGTCTGCAAATCACATGGCCTATAGCGCAAATGGTGCCCAACAACAACAGCAGCAACAGCCTCAGACACAACAAAGTGCTTCCCAACCACCCACAACTGCAGTACCAAGTGTAACTGCTACAGATCCTCATAACTACAATAATATTGGCAGTATTTTAACAAATCTTATCGATAACAATCCAAATCCAATGGAATATAATTTTGAATTAATGCAACAGCAACAACAACAACAGCAGCAGGGATCTGCTGACAGCGGTACTCCAACACCCGTTGTTGCGCAACAAACACAACAACAATCACAACAAAGCGCACTGGGCATTCAACACCACCAACAGCAGCAACAGCCCTCATCTGCTGTTGCTGCATACGGTCTACAACCAACACCAGGTACAAGTGGCCTAATACGTCATGCTGGCGTTTATGGCGCACCCTCCTCCTTGTACGATCCCCACCATCATCCAGCTCATCACCCTTCTACTTTGGCCGAAATGAGTGAACAACAAAAGAACAGTTTTCAACCATATCATCCACATGCAGGACTACAACCTCATGTTCATGCATTAGGCGGTCATCCTTTAACACCTACGGCTCATCATCCGTTGGCGGCAGCTTCTCATCTTTTGCCCCCACCACCACCACATGCCGGTCACCACGTTTATGACCGAGGTGGTTATCCCATGTTGGGCGGAGTAGATGATTCAAAAGCGGTTCTACCTCCCATCAGTGATTACATGCATCACATGCAGCAGCAACATGTTCAACAACCCGATTTATTGTACTACCCGGTGAAAAATGACTGACATTTAAAATAGGTCATGCCACCTGGTGGGGCTGGAAGTAATCAAAATGCATCATCTTCGAGAGGTCAAGTTTATCACCACGGGTTGCCACCTCATCCCACCTCTCATCACCAGCATCATTCTCACCAACAATATGCAGCACATAGCGCAGCGCCTCAATTTCCATATCATCATCCACACCACTTGCAACAGCAGTATCAAAGGGGAAAGAATAGCGCTAATCCACACCATCCTCATCCTGCACATCTTCATTCACCCCACCACGGTCATGGCCATACGACACCTCATTCACAATCTGAATTGCTACACTGGTGGCCACCACCATCATCCGCACCAGTACCTTCCTCAATGTCTCTAACACAAGCAGCTGCACCAACATCATCATCAGCTACTTCATCGTCATCACCATCATTAACATTATCAGCATCCGCAACGGCAACAAATACAAAAACAAAGAGAGGCGATGTTTTATTTTAAATCGATTGTAAGTTTTTATTATTGCATTATTATTGTATTCCTTCATACCTTTTTGCAGTTTCTTCTGTACCAAAAAAGGAAAAAATTAAAAAAAAAACATTTTTTTTACGAAATAGTCTAATATGACAAAAAAAAATATGTATGGTTATAAAAAACTGTTAGGGGGTAACCCACAAGCGAAGTTGCAACATGATAATGTGGCATCACCATGCAATGCAACGCTGCGCCCTCAATAAGTTTAAATTTCATACGTATTAGTTTTCAACTGTAATTGAGTCATGTTGTAGCAAGCAAACCTTAAGCACACCTCAAAGTAAAGAATTAAAACTTATTTTATTTAATTATATAAAACTTGTCTTTTATTACAACGTAAAAGCACAACAAAAGTGGCGACGAGGACGGTGAAATAAAATAAGAAATTTTTATTATTACAAAATGCCGCAAACGACAATGTCCGACGACAAAGTTCTTCAATTGTTGGAAGACCAGCAAAACGCTATGCACCAACAAACCCTTTTGCTACAACAAATGGCACAGCTTTTACAGGCGCAAGGAACAGCTTCAACGAGTAGTCCACAGACGCCAAGCACGTCAAAAGCATCACTAATGCAATCATTGGCTCACTCAATGACAGATTTCGTGTACGAGCCAGAAAGTGGTCTTATTTTTCAAGCTTGGTACAATAGATATGTACATGTTTTTGAAAAGGAGGCAAACACGCTGGAAGACCATGACAAAGTTGCTCTGCTCTGGAGGAAAATGTCCAACCAAGTTCATGAAAGATTTTCAAATTACGTATTGCCAACGAAGCCAGTTGATATGAGCTTAAAAGACACTGTCGACAAATTGAACAAACTGTTTGGCAAAGCTGAAACACAGGTTTCACAACGCTATAAATGTCTGCAACTTTCAAAAATGGAAGGCGAGGATTTTAAAGAATACGCTAGCCGAGTAAACCTCCAATGCGAGTTATTCAACATGACTGATTTTAAAATTGATCAGTTCAAATGTCTAATTTTCGTATTAGGTCTTAAATCCAGTAAAGACACAGACATTCGAGTCCAGTTACTTAAAATTTTAGATGCATTCTCTGAAACAGCAAACCTTGATAAACTTGTTGATGAGACACAGCGCATATTAGATCTCAAATCAGATAATACAATGATTGAAAATCAATCCAAGGTAATCTGCACTGTCACCAAAACGGAGAACAATAATAAAAATTCGAGTTACAAAATTCCAAAAACACCATGCTGGCTCTGCGGGGAGTTACATTATGTAAAATTTTGTCCATACGTTAAACACAAATGCGTTAACTGTCACCAAATTGGACACAAGGACAACTACTGCTCTAGCTCGAAGCTCGGGAAAACAACAAAGCCACTGCAAGATGAAAACAAACGAAAATTCAGAAAGAAAACGAATTTCAGAACAAAAGCCGTATTCACAGGAAAAAAACTTCAACTCCAAGAATGTCGTAAGTACGTAACTGTGACAATCAATAACGAAACTATTCGACTGCAAATAGACACCGCTTCAGACATTTCAATTATTTCGGTTGAAACATGGGAAACCATTGGCAAACCAGCTGCTTGTGCAACAAACGACAGCGCCAGCGACGCCAATATGAACAAAATCAATTTACTGGCAGCATTCAAATGCGAGGTCACAATAAATGATGTTTCAAAAAAACTTAACTGTTATATCACAGATATAGATCAATTAAACATCATGGGTATAGAATGGATTCAAGCTTTTGACCTCTGGGAAAAACCTATATCCACCTGGTGTCGACAGATTCGTTTTGATGAGGACATAGCTACACTTAAGGAAAAGTATCAAACTGTTTTCGATAATAGTAGTTTAGGATTATGTACTAAAGCAAAAGTACATATACAAGTACTACCGAACGCAAAGGAAATTTTTGTTCCTAAACGCCCAGTTCCCTACGCAGCAAGACTTGAAATTGAATCGGAACTGCAAAGACTGGAAAATGCGGGAATTATCTCTCCTCTGAACACATCTAAGTATGCTGCACCAATAGTAGTCAGTAAAAGGAACGGAAAAATTCGCATTTGCGCTGACTACTCTACTGGACTAAATTCTATAGTAGAACCAAACCAGTATCCATTGCCAACACCAGAGGAAATTTTTTCTGAATGCCACAACTGTATCATCTTCAGCCATCTGGACTTGTCAGATGCTTACCTTCAGGTTGAAGTGGATGACGACAGCAAAGAACTGCTCACCATAAACACTCACAAAGGTTTATTCAAATTCAATCGCCTGACACCTGGAATAAAATCCGCTCCAGGAGCTTTCCAAAGGATAATGGACCAACTGTGCTCAGGCATAGATGGTGCTAAAGCATATATAGACGATATAATGCTCGCAAGTAAGTCAACTTCTGAACATAAATCTAATCTTAATCTGCTATTACAGAAAATTCAAGATTATGGTTTCCGGCTAAAATTTGAGAAATGTCAATTTTTTAAGAACGAAATCAAATATTTAGGACAGATTTTAGATAGGGATGGCATTCGACCCGATCCGACGAAAATCAATACCATTAAAAATTTGAAAACTCCACAAAACATTTCCGAAGTACGTTCCCTTTTGGGTTCAATAAATCATTATGGCAAATTCGTTAGAAACATGCGAAATCTTCGAAAGCCCCTTGATGATCTGTTAAAAAAGGAAAACAAATTTAACTGGACACCAGAATGCCAAGCATCATTGGAAAATTTTAAACGAATTTTAACCTCAGACATGTTACTTACACACTACAACCCGGATTTACCTATACACGTTGCTGCGGACGCATCTTCCCATGGCATTGGTGCAGTAATTTACCACACATTTCCTGATAATAGCATGAAAGCAATTCATCACATATCAAGATCTCTCACACCCGCTGAACGTAATTATAGCCAAATTGAAAAGGAAGGCTTAGCACTAGTTTTTGCCGTACAACGGTTCCACAGGATGCTGTTTGGACGGAAATTTACATTGCACACCGACCATAAACCATTGCTTTCAATTTTCGGCTCGAAAAAAGGAATACCGGTTTACACTGCCAATCGTTTACAACGTTGGGCCTTGATATTATTAACTTATGACTTTGAAATCAAATACACGAACACCAAAGACTTTGGTCATGCAGATGTTCTTTCTAGACTCATCAGTGATCATGAGAAACCATCAAATGAATATATTGTCGCTTCCGTATCACTCGAAGAAGACATACGCAAAGATATCGACGAGGCAATGTCAACGCTACCTGTATCCTTTAAGATGATAGTCAAGGCTACCAAAAATGACCAAATTTTACAGAACGTCATTCAATATATAAACACCAGTTGGCCAGCAAGTGGCAAAAATATTAATTCTGCTATTATGCCCTACTTTAATCGAAGAGAATTACTATCGACAGCAGATGGCTGTGTGATGTTCAACAATCGAATTGTTATACCAGACCCATATCGTCAAAAGATTCTCAAGCAGCTCCACAGAGGACATATAGCAGCAGAAAGATGTAAGTCAATCGCTCGGAGTTACGTGTACTGGCCGTGTATTGACAAGCAAATTGAGAATTACGTCAAGAAATGCCAAAACTGTCAGCTCGCAGCAAAGAATCCTGTAAGAACCAATCTATGCTCTTGGCCAACAACATCTCGACCACTCGAGAGAATTCACATCGATTACGCGGGACCTGTCAAAAATAAATATTATCTAGTTGTTATCGATTCATTTTCTAAATATCCATCTATTTACGAAACCCCAACAACAACATCATTGGCAACAATAAAAATTTTAAACGAATATTGCGCACAATTTGGAAATCCTGAACAAATAGTTTCGGACAACGGGACTCAGTTCTGCTCGGGACAGTTCGAAAATTGGTGCAAGGAAAGATCCATAGAACACACCAGAACAGTACGCTTTCACCCCAGCTCTAACGGTCAAGCAGAAAGATTTGTAGACACACTTAAACGCGCTCTAAAAAAATCTGAAGGGGAAGATACACCTACCGCATCACTCCAAACGTTCTTAGAAGTTTATAGATCAACACCAAATCCAAACTCACCAAATGGAAAAACTCCAGCAGAGTCGTTCATAGGTCGAAAAATGAGAACAGTTTTCGACGTCATTAAAAAACTAAAATACAGTGAACGTAAAACCAATCAGCAAATGGAGAAGCAGTACAACACCAAACATGGTACCCGAAAGAGAATATTTCACATTGGCGACCAAGTCTATGCATTGAACTTTAGGGGAAACAATCAATATTGGGTGCCTGGAGAAATCATCGAAAAAATAGGAAACGTAATCTATAACACCCTTATCGATGTAGGCAATAGGAAAATGCTGGTTAGAACGCACACAGATCAACTTCGACCCAGACATATTGAGGAAAATACATCTTTATCCGAAACATCTAATTTGCCTTTAGACACGTTGCTGGAAGAATTTGCAATAACTCCATCAACTCCAGAGGAAACTTTTTCAACGCCTACAGTCTCTCCACATTGGACTCCTAAGCGTATAACCAATCGAAGACAACCAGTGGAACCAATTTCCAGGTCACCGCAATCATCTTAAGGAGGGAGATGTTAGGGGGTAACCCACAAGCGAAGTTGCAACATGATAATGTGGCATCACCATGCAATGCAACGCTGCGCCCTCAATAAGTTTAAATTTCATACGTATTAGTTTTCAACTGTAATTGAGTCATGTTGTAGCAAGCAAACCTTAAGCACACCTCAAAGTAAAGAATTAAAACTTATTTTATTTAATTATATAAAACTTGTCTTTTATTACAACGTAAAAGCACAACAAAAACAAATCGTAATTATTCTGCTATGAGAGAAATTAACATTAGTGAAACTATTTAAATAAAATTTAACAGTCATAAATATATTGGTTACTTAAAACTAATTTTTAAGCTTAAAAACCTTAAAATTTTAAGTTTTATCAATTGTTTTTATATTATGAGACTAGTCTGTCTGTTCGTTTTCCAAAATCCAACATAATTTTATATAAATTATAATCTTTTTACATACTTAAAATTTCAGATAACAGGGGAAAGTACTGGGTAAGAAACACTCTACTACACTTTTTTTTTCGATTATTACTAATGTTGGAATGAGAACAATTCAATTAGATATTAACTGCCTAATTCATAAAAATTATTAAGGGCCAATTCAAAGTGGTTGCATATCAGTCGTATTTGTACTATTTCATATTATTTTATGCATGCTTAAAATTTTTGTTAGTAATTTCCATACAAAAAAAATAATAAGACTTTACACATTTGTTTCCTATGTATAAGAAATTGTTTATGTTATACTTTTAACCATACTGTCTCTCAGAGAGAATTTCTTCGCTTCTCATCTCTCAGAGAGAATATTTTCTATTTTCTTCTTTCCTGTATACATACAATTTTTAACAGCGTCATCTCTGTCTTCTTTCTTGTATTAAATACATAATTAGTTAACAAAAGGTGTTCAAAGTCACTAGTCATATTAATATGAATTATATGTCATAGTACAATATGAGAGTTTACTTTGAATTGGCCCTAAATGTTTATAAAGGGCTTATAGAACTGATTTTCTATGGAAATTTTATTTATGAACCTCTTATAAAGCTGTTTTAATTTTTATGAATTAGACCATAAATAAAAAAAATCAAACTTCCATATAAATTCAGTTTTATAAACCATTAATAAACATTTGTTAATTCTTTTAAATTATTATTTTCTAATTTTATATCTTTATGCGAAACATGCATGTTGCTACTGTACAACTGTTTAGAACAAAGTGGTTTGTTGTCATAATTTTTTATTACTAGCCAAGCCCGGCGCGCGTTGCCACGCCCCTTAATGAATAAAAATGCATTCTGAATTTTAATTAATTGTCAAGTGCAAGGAACTTAAAATTATAACTTTTTTTTTAATGGGCGTGGCACTGCCCACTTTTCTAATCACGAAATTGTATAATATAGAGAGCTTAATATGTGTGCAAAGTTTCAGAAAAATTGGTCTAGTAAAAGTACCTTAAGATTATAATTTTTTTTATGGCCCTGCCCACTTTTTAATCACGAAATTATATAGTCATGACAGCTCAATCAGAGTACGAAAACAAACAAAAGGAAACGTTTCCAATAGTTTTGTTTCGATCATTTCAGAGAGGGAAAACAAAACGAAACAAAACCCAGGATAACGGTACATGCATTTTGTTTTGTATTGTTTTGTACTATGAGTGCAAACAAAACCAGAATCGAAAAGTACTCAACTTCAATATGTAACATGCAAACCAGTACAGTACAATACTTTCTGCAAACGTTTCAAAACGTTTGCTGATTGATTTGCTCTTTACATGAAAAAATCTACATACATGTTTATTGCTGCTTGTTGTTGGGAATTTTTTTAACATTTTACCTACCTACATTAATTTTATGATCATAATAACGATATGAAGTCACTGACTATAGTTTGCGAATTGGTAATGGTGCATTGTTATTATGATTGTTATAATCTTTTTGTTTTGCAAACGTTTGCAAACGTATCATTCTTGTTTCGTACTCAAACGGAACATACCGTCAAAGCAAAGACTAAGAACAAAACCCGAATTGTTTTGTTTATGCTCTTTTGCATTGAAAAGTTTGTGTTTTTGTTTTGCTCGCAAACAAAACGATTCATAAAAATTGAAAAGTTTCTGACTTAGATGATTTGTACTGTGTTTCGTTTCGTTTATTTTCGTTCACTGAGCTCAATATGTGTATGCAAAGTTTTAGAAAAATCGATCTAGAGCAAGTAGCTAAAAATGATAACTTAGTTTTTATGGGCGTGGTCCTGACCACTTTTCTAATCACGAAATTGTATAATCATAAAAGTTCAATATGTGTGCAAAGTTTTAGAAAAATTGGTCAAGTAAAAGTAGCTAAAAATTATAACTAATTTTTTATGGGCGTGGCCCCGCCCACTTCTTACCACCCATAAACACTCCCTGGAATGTGTACAACAACTTGCCAAAGTTTGAGTCCGATCGGCTTTACGT
Source organism: Phyto melanocephala (assembly GCA_941918925.1). NCBI lineage: Eukaryota > Metazoa > Arthropoda > Insecta > Diptera > Rhinophoridae > Phyto > Phyto melanocephala. The sequence goes on from OW799237.1 coordinate 67,280,290, forward strand.
TTTCGGAGTCTATAGCTAACACACACACACACAGAGGGCCAATTCAAAGTGGCTGCATATTAGTCATATTTGTACTGTTTCATATTATTCTATGCATGCATAAAATTTTTGTTAGTAATTTAAATACAAAAAAAAAAAAAAATAATATGACTTTACACATTTGCTTCCTATGTATGTATATATGTATGTCATATTTTTAACCATACTGTAGGTAGGTAGGTAAGTAAGGCCGGTGTGAAGTAACCTTCACACCCTCACCCAGAGACCAATACGGTCCATTGTGATGCCCTAAAGTAAAAAGAGATAGAAGAGAGAAGAAGAGAAGGGAGAAGAAAGAAAGAAGACAGAAAAAGGTGAGAAGTGGACAACAAACTAAAGCCAAAAAAAATAGAGCCAAAACCCTACAAACGACCCATTCCCGGTCTCAAGTCACGAAGCCAGGTCATTCCCATTACGAATCCTATCAGATTCTCGAGTCCACAGCTCGAGACATCACCCAATTCGCCGAGAAATCTTCTACCTAGCCATCTCAATCTGCCAATTTGCAGTCTAGGACATTGGCACAGAATGTGCTCAACTGACTCCAACTCCTCCGGATCCTCACACAGTCTACACATATCCGAGAGGCTCCGCCCCATTCTTACCGCCACCCTGCCCAACATGCAGTGGCCCGTAATAATCCCTATCATGGTCCTCACGCAGACCCTATCCCTGACCAGAAGCAAATCCGAATCAGATTTGCTGAGTATCGGCCACAGCGTCCGTGATACTCTGCAATCCGTTCGGTTACTTCAGTCCCGATTAGTCTCGCCTATAACCCATTCCCTTATCCTACCGAAATGGAAACCTAATGGAGGCCTAACCGCCTCCACCCTATCAGGATCCACTATTACCAAGCCCAGTCTCGCCAACTCATCAGCTATCTCATTCCCGCCAATGTTTGAGTGACCTGGCACCCAGCATAGTCTCAACCTGTACTCCACTATACTGTCCATACTGTCGCTCAGAGAGAATATTTTCTTTTTTCCTGTATACATACAATTTTTAACAGCGTCATCTCTTTGTCTTCTTTCTTGTATTAAATACATAATTTGTTAACAAAAGGTGTTCAATATTAATATGAATTATATGACATAGTACAATATGAGAGTCTACTTTGAATTGGCCCAGAGTTTCACTTTTATATATAGATACCGAACTAAGCCTAATATTTGACTATATAAATCTATATACATACATAAATAAACTTAATCCGAAGTATAAAAGTATTTCCTAAACACCATGTTTAGAAATAAGTAAAATAAAAAAATCTACAACGTTTGATCTTTAAATAAACCGTTTATCAAAAAAAAAGTTATTTAAAGCTTACAGCCATATCTAAACAAAAGCGCTGAGCGTCAAGCATTGGTGTTTTGGATGTGTTTTGTTTTTGTTACAATAACAAAACACATATAAGCTTTTCACGCTCTGTTTTAGATTTGGTTGTTTGAAATTTTCCTACAAAAAACAAAATTTATATTTTTTCGAAAAACTTTGATTAAAAAAATATAATCTCAGCGTTAGTATTATGTGTTTTTTGTTTTAATAAAGATGACTGTTAACATTATTTCTCCCAAACAACTGTTAACTGCCATCTTTAATCTTTCCGCAACATTTCTGAGGATGCACATATTAGTGGACATTTTTGCAGTGCTTTTTAGAAGCACAAAAGTATGTTTCATGCAAAAATTAGATCAATAAATTGCTATATTTCCAATAAGTAATTACGAAAACGTTGCGGCAAAAAGTGTTAAATCTATCAATAAGCTAAATTTGTTTATTTTTTTATTTTACTTAGAATACAGAACCAGGCCTAAATAAATGTATGTTAGCTAAACAGTTAACATTATATACAACAAAAAATAACTGTTGTGCCTTTAGTGCTTTTGATAAACATGCTTTTGAATAAGGAACATTTAAATCAAGCATCATCTGTTTTGTTAATTTTCGAATTGGACAAAAATATATTGAGGTTTTGTAGTATAAAAACATTACAAAGTATGAACATTTACTATATATTTTCACTTGCCTGTAAATTTGATAAATTTTACATCAATTTTTTCATTAATTTATATTTTCCTTATACTATAACTCTGACGAATAATAAATTATGCTTTATAAATATTACATAAATAAATACTTTTAAACAAATTTTAAATAAATACAAACTTTGAATACATATACATACATACATTCATACATATATATTGTGAAAGTAAAATGCTATTACAACAACTACTACATATTATACACTACTTACATAAATAATGCATAATGCTTTAGGTGTATAAGTTAAAATAAAAAAATTAAAAATAAAATATTAAAAAATAGAATAAAAAAAAAAACAAGTAATCAAAACAAAAAACATAAATAAATTAAAGTTAAGTGTAGCATTGCAATTGTAAAATGTTATACATTTTGTTTATTATGATAAAATAATAAAAAATATTTTTTATCAAAATGCGTTCTTATGTTCAAAGAATAATGATTTTATTTATACACATTTTATATATAAAAACAAAAATTTGACTCGATAATTATTTTATTTATCATTCTTTTAATTTTATTATAAAATTTTTCGAAATTTATAAATATTAAAGAACAAATTTTATTGTAGATTATAGTGCTTTATACATATTTTACATACATACATATTTTCTTTAAAGAAGAAAAAAATATATATTACCATACACACATTAAGCCAGTTTTTTATTAATAAATATATTTAATTAAATCATTATACTTCAAGTAAACAAAAAATCATTCAGAAATTAAAAAAAAAAAATATAAATAAATAAAAATTAAATTAAGTAAAATAAAATAATAATAAAAATTACCCATAAAACTAAGCAATATAATAAGTAGGTTTATGTTTATGTATAATAAAATAATAGTGTAGTGTTTTATGTTTACAAAATATTATATTTAAAAGAAAAAATTAAATAACAAATTGTATAAATAAAACTTATATTTGTTTTAAATACACACACACATTTCAACACAAGTTATACACATTTATTTTTAGAATAAGTGGTTTTAAATTTATAATATCTCCTTCCAAATCCTAATTGTCCCTCACAATCACATCCTTTTTTAACCCCATTTTGTTATATTTTAGCTAAAAAACATACACAACTATTTATCTCTAATCCACTTCTTACTAAATGTATACTCGTATTCAAAGAAAAAAATTGAACCATTTCTGTTTTCTTGTGAATTTTTTTAGATTGTTTTTATTATTTAAGATTTTTTTAATTTATAAAAGAAAAAAAAAACATTTGCAGATTTTAAAAATTATTATTAATAAAAAAATATGAACGTACGTTTAATTAAAAAAAAGCAAATATGTATATCTTAATATATATAAAAAATAATGGATATAAAACATTTTTAAAAACAAAAAAAAAACAAAACAAAAAAACAAAAAAAAAAAAAAAAAAAACAACATTGTAATTTAAAAATCTGAAAAAAGAAACGTTTGTATATTAAATAAAAAGAAAAATTTTAAAAATAAATTAAATTTTTATTTAAACGTGGAAACTCGTTTCAAAATCATCTATTGGTGCTACAGTCAGGTGAGCGCCTTAACCCGATTCACCTCCTTTTTCCATCCGGATCTGTCATAGTCTATCTGTCTAACAATAAATCTCCGCTATTTTGTAATCATATTCCTGTCCTTTAAGCCATCTAGTTCTAGTGCAGCATTTAAAACTCTTTTTTTGTCTTTGTGTTCATTACTGAGACTATCACTAATATCACGAATAAAAAGTGAAATTTTGTTTTCATGAAATTTTCTCTCCCTCGAAATGAAATTGTCATTATAAATTTCCTGTTCAGTCGTGATTCAGCTCTGGTCGGGTCAAGAGCTCGTGCGTCATTGCCATTATCTCTTAAGGGCAATCAGGCCGTCCTTTTCATCCGTCTTCGAGAGTTTCGCGTCTCACTCTCGCATTGGTTAATTGCGTGGTGTCGGTTAACTGTACCGAGATACAGTTACTCGGCGTCTCAATTGACCACATGCAAAAATTTTGAGAAGATAATTTTGCGTTCAGCTCCGACTTTCTATATGAAGGTATAGGTCGACTTGTGGATACTGAACCATCGTGGGATACCCTGGCATTATTAGTTTAAAAACTAGCCATTTATTTAATTCTTAGAACCCAAAAAAAAAAAATAAATAAATAAATAAATTTCCTGTTTAATATTTGTTGCTTCAAAATAAAGTAAGCTATCAATGTAGATTGAATGTAAATAAGAAAAAAAAAGCTTAGAAAGAATGCTCTAAATAAAGTTTTAAAATCAATACAATTTTCAGAATTGAAATAAATTCATTACATCATTCAAATATTAACCAATCCACAGGCAATATATTAATGTTTTTAAGCATAATAAAGAGTGGAAACAAAAATGTGTGCATTTACAAAAGAAATACAATAAGTTCGTTTCTTTACTTTTTGGGTAAAGTTCGGAAGAAAAGAATAAACAAAAATTTCTCTCAAAACACAAAAGTACGGGACCACGAAACAACAGATTTTAAAACCGAAACTACTTGAAAAGGTTTTTATGGTTCAATAAAAACAATACAAACTCGTCATAAGAAAGAGGGTAAAAAAATAAGTTGCATAAAATAACAGTTTTAAAAAGATTTGGAAATTAACAAGGCAAAAAACCACATGTTTTAATTCTAGACATGCATTACTGCATTCACTTAGTTAAATAACAATGAATTCGGCTTAATACTGTGATGCAATTCACAGCACAGAACACACGAAATAAAGAAAGTAAATAAGATAGAGAAAAACATTATTCAATACTCTTCACTAAAATATGATCGTTTTTTTTTCTGTGCACTACATAGCATAGCAATAAAAATAAAAGGTTGTACACCAATTTAAAATCATCATGCATTCACTAGCAAAATAATTTGCATTTTTTCTTTTGGCTTTTTAACATAGAGCAACCAAAATGTAAAGGGTGCTTAAATTTTAACTTTGCTGTCTTTCGTGATAGTGTGGCAAAAGAGCAGTCAACCTCGACTTATCATCTTGCCCAACAATTGAACATCAACATTGTCATTGAAAATTTTATTCCATACATAAATGAACCATACCAATTATTAACGCCACAACCAAAATCTCCATGATATTATCTGGCGATACCTTATTGTTAGTTCTAAATACTTTTCTAAATGTAACTCTGATAAACGTAACGAGAAAAACAGCTTATGTCGCCATGTTTAAGCCTTCACCATTTTGAATTCATTCAAAGTTTTTTCGTAAACAGAAGGCTTAAGCACTGGCTCGGAAAGCTACCAAATTTGTATAGAAAGATCTAGTGGTTTTCATACCAAAAAGTATGCAACCTAAATATTTTTATTTTTTCTTTTGAAGTTGCACAATAAATCTTAATTATTTTCATTTATTTAGGAATTTTAATAAATTTGCCATTACACACATTACTTAAATAAATCAAGTATTTTATAAAACTTGTGTATTTGGTTTTATTCAAAATCCCCGTGGAAGTCACTAGACATCGCTTCGGCTGGCGTGCCGCTAATACCAATATTATCATAATAAAAAGAAATGACAATAATTTCGTAAATAATTTGTATTTTATTCATAATCAACATCGGCCCTCAAAATTTAACCACTCTTTATAAAGCAAGAGTAGATTGCAACAAGTAACAGTGTTATATCCCTTCACAACAATAGCTGCCAGATTTGATGATTTTACGTGCTAAAAATTACATGTTGACGTTTTGACAAAAAAAGCTACATATGAACATAAATATGTTACAAATGGATTCAAATTAGATTTTTGCCATTGCATCACAGACTATTATATTCTGTGGCATTCGAGATTCAGAGAGCGAACCACGAGATTCATATTGCCGTGTGAACATGGCATTAACTAAATAAAAATAATTTGTAACGGTTTTTTATTTATTTATTCATTTCGTAATATAAAGCCTTCGTGGCCAAATGTTGTAAATAATAGAACTGAGTGAAAGAGATAAATCTATCATTATTTAATGTGTTTGTGTGAATAATTTTTCCACTTTGTGCATTTTTAACATAGTATATGCCATATTTTATCAACTGATACCTACAACACGAACAAATATAAATTTGGAAACGCGTTTAAAACAATTTTAGTTTTTTAAGTAAATGTATTTAAAAATAAGTGACAAATTAATAGCTTAAATAATTAAAAAAATGGTAAGTTCTTTCTAATTATACATTAAAACCTTAAAAATCAAACATTATATTTTCAATAGAGAACCAAGATGATGAAAATTGTAGCAGAAATAGTAGAAATTTCAACCATTTTTTATACAAAACTTTGTAGTAGCTAAAATGAAATTTTAATTGTGTTTTGTACAGGTAACCAACAAGAAGAAGAAAATTAGGGAAGACTGGTTTGCACATTCAGAAATAATGCGCTGAAAATCGAAACGATGTAGTTTATTTTGGCGTTGTGCTCGTTTTACTCTTGTCTTACCTTATAAAGAGATTATTCCATAGCGATTAACAAAATAATAAATATTGTGCTTTAAATGTACACAAAATTGGTGGTGGGTATAAAAGATTCGGCACAGCCGAATATAGTGCTCTTACTTGTTAATTCTAGCAATGTTTTTTGTTAGTTTAGATTCGTTCCTTGGAGTGTCAATTTACAAAAATTCAAATGAGTCTGCGTACTACTTTAGAGCAAAGATAATTGGTTTTAAACCATTTCAAATATGGCCACTCACAGCGAACAATAGCTGAAATGGTTAACATAAATCCTTCTACGGTCCAAAAAATCATTAAGCGTTTCACAAATGAAAATCGGGTTCATAACAAAGGCAGGAAGGCACCGAATAAAATATTTAATGAGCAGGACGAGCGTTATATTTTGCGGAAAACAAAGGCAAACCCGAAAACCAAAAAAACAGCCAAACCCGACACAAAACAAATTGACTTTATTTAAATATTTTCTAAATAAATCCTTAAAAGAATCCTTAACTACAATTATATTAAATAAATTTCTGATTTTATTGCATATAATGTTCTATTGCAATGATTAAAATGCACTATAAAAAACATGTGCTGCATATGTCACACGTGTCGCATGTGTTGACTTTCTCATTTTCTATGCTCATGTATGCAATATCACTGTTAGAACTATGTACAGATTTAATTAAACTAATTATACACTGTCTTTATATGTCTTTGTCAAACATGCATTTTCGGCATTGCATGAATTAGCAGTTGCATTATGTGACACATGTTGCTATGTTGTATAGTGCAACAGTTGCAGGCCTTTATTGCATACCAGGAAAAGTGCATAGCGCTTCATTTCTCTTCCAGTCATATACCACATCCCCACACACAATAATCCAGTTATTTTATATTTAACTACAAAAATATTCACTAGAAATAATTTATATGACAAAACAAAGTTTGCGAAGTCAGGTAGCACATATATACATATATTATTGCCTTTATATTTACAAACTTTACAGATTAATTACATGAGAAAAAATATATAACAAAAAGGTTTAATTCTTAAGTGACGACACAAGCAGAAGGTCGATTCCAATGTAAAAAATTCCTATATACCACCCAACAAATTAACTATACGATTGTTATAACGCTTCGATATATCCTGCTCAATTTGACCTTGTAGTTTATTTGTTTGAGCGACTAGTTCTTCTAGTATGGGTATTAAAGACAAACGCTGTTCTTTTAGTTCAGCAGCTCGTTCTTTGAGAACTTCTTTTGTGGTGCGTATTTTATCCACAGCCTTCAACATTTGCTTTAATTTTGAAGCCAATAAATCGGCATATTTTGGTGAGTGTTTTAGTTGGAACAGGTGACGTGTATGTTCATTGCCTATTTCTTTAAGAATGAATTCGACTTTGTGAAGCATTTTACTTATAGATTCTTCATCATGCGTGGAAATCGATTCCATCAAAGAGAACATTATATTGTTAGGAGCGGAACTAACTTGACTAAGTTCGTACAGCCGCATACCTAAAAAGGCCTCTAGTTCATATAGTTCATCAATGAACCTTTCGCGGTAAGTTGGAGAGTCAAGTAACGTATAGGCTTGATCCCCCTTCGCTATACCGCCATCCATACCAGCACCTTCCACTACTATGCCATATTCGTCTATTGGTATATCAAAGTTGATTTCAACTACATCAGAAGTTGTATTTTCAACACCCCAATCAATATCACCGGCATCTCTGCATTCACCGAAATCTATGCCCCCCTTAGACACATAATCAACATTTAAATCGCCAAAATCTATTACTTCACCAGATATAGTAGAAGAAGTACCACCGTTATCATCACCAAAATCAATTTCAATATCATCCGATAGTTTAGTGAAATGTTCATCACTCAAGTTTAGTTTTATTTGCGGCTCTTCTACGGATAGAGGAGCTTCTTTGTGTATATATTGATATACCGTGGTATTACCAAACTCAATTAGATGTCTGATAATGGGAAGACATTGCTGTTTACTTTGATCTGCAGTAGTTGTATATAAATTGACGGCATCCCGGAGGAAAGCTATGTCTTTAATGAATTTAGCATACAATTCAGGTAAGCCTAATAATACTTCAGAAAATTCTTCTCTTAAATTAACACCTTTAACTCCAAGTTGTTGTAATAACGCTGCATGTTCAGTTAAAAGTTGTGTCGCTGGCTTATTAAGCTCCTGGCTACGTTTTAACGATTCGTCACTTTGTTGATCCAGTTTGGCCATTTGTTTGCGCAAACTTGGCACTTCAAAGTTGACATTGCGTACATATAACTGGGCAATTTCGGCTAAATACACATTATCCTTTTCATACAAACGTATTATTTCTTTCCAATCCTTCATGCGCTGACTGCCATAACTGCCAAAAATGCTTTTCGTGTCTTTTTCAGTTTGTTTCAAGATTTCCACTATTTCCTTGCAATGATTGTAATTGATATCTAGAAAATATTAACATTTAGTACATTAAATTTTTGTACAAGAATACTTTACTTGATCCTTTTAGCAATTTAATAAGATCATCATTGGAGGGCATATCCTTCAAGGCATTTGTAATTTTGGACCGTATATCCTTAAGACCAGGTTGTATATTTTTGGGGACAATCCGTCTGCTGATAAGCCAATCCTGTAGCTTAAGGGTGTGAATATCTATTGGTATATCAGCTTCCTATATGTACATAAAAGCAATATTAACAGATTATAATTCACAAAACAATATATAATTTACATTCATTTCTAACTTAAATTCCTGTCCACGCAAACAAAAGTTGTATAAAATATTTTAATTATATGCTTCTTCTTTTTGCTAAACTGCAACGAATTGACAGCAATATACTTATAAAAAAGTCATAAGCAGGGTGCGAAAAACATTTTAGTAAGGCCCCTTTCGCATTAGGCAACTATAATTGCGCAAGTATAATTTTAATTTTTATTTATTTTCTTTTGAACTTGCTTTTATGTTCACATTGAGCAACTTGGTTGCTCAATTTCTTCCAGTTTTTTCCAACTTCTCATCATTTTTAAATATTTGATTCACTTATAAACAAATAAAATTTTCACAAACACAAAATTACACAACACACCGAAGAAGAAATAAAAGACAATGTAAAAAACAAATAAATATTCCAAGACAAGAATGACAGCTAAAGCAGAATTGCCAAGTACAAGAAAGTCTGTACTCAAATCTCGGCAACTCTTTCCCCTTTACACCGACCTTTCCTCACACACCAATAAACACAAGAATTGCGCAATTATAGTTGCCTAATGCGAAAGGGGCCTAAGTTTGGGATTTCTTGAATATAGTTGTTTTTCGCATGTGGTAATCAAGGCTATATAAAACTTTGTTGTTTCTACCAGTTAGACTCATGTCCACAGCTAATCATGGTTTTGTTTATATATTTAGCTTCTCAAATAACAAAATTTGTCTTCATGTTTTTGGTCATAAAATGAAAAAAATCTTTAAAAGTGGAAAAAATCTATCTAAAGTGAAAAATATTTGTTAAAGTGATCGAAACCCGTTTTTAATTAGTGGTTTTGATAATAAACTACAACATACCAAAAATATATGCGTGCGTGTGTATTATGTAAAAAAAAGGGACAATCATAAGATCTTCCCACAAGATTATGTTTGAGCAAAATTTGCGGTAAGAACTTTTCATCTTCAGCCCTTTTTTAGACAATTTTTTATCAACAAGCATTACTCACATTCGAAGAAAAATTTTCCTTTTGCCAAATTTAGAGCCTTTCTTGGCACAGGGGTTTTCAGTTGTTGAACATCCTGCTTACAATACCATGGAAGTTCCCAGCACTGGGTAAATTTGTTTACATCATACTAGGTATTTTTATCATATATCAAGCGAAAAACCATGAAGTAATTTTGCATAAAATCAAAATATATTTTCTTTTATATAAGCATCTATAAACTTCTTGTATCTATTTTTTCTTTCAGCGGAAAACTTAAATCAAATATAATATCAATATCAGTGAAGCAAAATTAATTTATGTATACAGTTTGATCGTTCCTTTATATAATTTATATTTAGTAATTAATTATATAAAATTATTAAAAAGCAGGGACCGTAACGGTTTTAAGTGATATCAAAAAAGTTATTTTATAAGAGTTATTTTAAGAATTAAAAAAAAAACTCAATCTTTAACAGTTATTTTTCAAGGTAAAAATAAAAGGTCGAATAAACTCGTTAAAAATGGAGTTTTATTTTGCCATCATTAAATAAAACTCATTTAGGAGTTTTATTTTTTCGTCTAAAATAAAACATTGAATAACAAAACGAATTAGAAATAAAAAAACATTTTATAAGAAAAAATCTTTTTCAAAAAGTTTTTAATGGTATACATATTTATTTATTTATTTATTTATTTATTTAATATCAATACAATGAAAGCCTTCTTGGCCAATAAGATATGTATTGTACAAATTAAAACTATGCATAAAGAAATATTAGCAAATACAAATATATATATATAAAAATAAATGTAAATAAACATTATGTAATAAAATAAAGTATATTAAAAACTAACAAAAAATAAATTGATTAATTATTAAATCAGTTGATTTGGCTCCCCAGCCATATAAATATTGCCACAAACGTAATGAAAATAAATTAATATATTATATTATAATATATTATATTATAACCCTATATCCAATGTTAAAAATTAAGATTGAGTATCATTAAAATAATCCAACAGTTTTTTCTTATAAATAGGTATTAGTAGAATAAGAAAAAAGTTTAAGATCCCTAGGAAGCAAACTCCAGACACGGTGAACTCTTTTAACAAAAGAGTGATCAAAAATAGCTAGATGTCCAAGAGGAACAAGAATTTGAACATTACATGTCGAGTTAATAAAAGAAAATACATTAGCAAGAAAATTAGGTTTTCCAGATTTAATGACCTTATAAAAATGAAGCAAAATACGAAGATTTAAATAATCCTTAAATTTACATTTCAAAAATATTGGAATAAGATTAGAGTTTCTATTATGTTCTCCAATTTTGACATTAAACACGTAGCGTATTATTTTTTTAATAGTGGCCTCAATAATATTAATATTAAAAGCCCAAGTAGCAGAAAAAACTTCAAGGCAATAGTTAATACGAGACATGATAAGCGAAATGGCAAGTCGATTTCTTATATATTGCGGCGTATAAGCTTTTAAAGAATAAAGCCTCCTTAAAACTATACAACTCTTATTAGCGATAAAATTAATATGATCCTTAAAATTTAGTTTAGAATCAACAATAACCATAAGACATTTAAGAGATTGAACAAATAAGATTGCTTGTCCATTAATATAAATTCTTGGATTAGAAAAAGCAAAATTGGATGCATTAAAGTTTAATGCCTTCGTTTTCATTGGATTAATATCAAGAAAATTTAAATCCATCCAATTCGAGACAGAATAAAGGTGATTATTTATACAAACCTCTGAGTTGTATAAGCTCCTAAAATCATAAGAATATAACAAGAAAATATCATCAGCAAACAAAAATGATTGACAAAAACTATTGTTCAAAAGCGAAATGCAATCATTTATATAAGCAAGAAAAAATATAGGACCCAGTACAGAACCCTGAGGAACACCAGAGGTCTATACTAGAGGCCTATACTAGAACGACAGTCATTAACAGACACATATTGAGAACGATCAGAAAGATAGGAATAAATTAATTTACAAGCAGATTTAGAAAAATTAAAAATTCTATTAAGTTTAATTATAAGCATAGTATGATTAATACGGTCAAAAGCTTTACAAAGATATAAAGAAACTAAATAAATAAAAATAAAAGGTTAAAGGTTAATAAAAACTTTCGTTTTATTATTCCAAAAAATCGTCAACCCAAAAAATAAGATGGAAAACAAGTTTTTATATAGCAACATTTGACAACCGATGTTTACACTGAAATCTGTTTTTTTTATTTTATAGTGTTTGACATATTCTCCCACCACTACTTTGTCATATGGCCACAATATGGCTTAGGAAGTGTCGCAGGTTTTTGAAGTATTTTATTTTTAAATAGTATGGACTTGGAAGATGTGGAATATCATTATTTAAAATTACAAACTAAAGGCAAAAGCCGTAAGTAAATGAAGTTACATATATCCAAATCTAAAAAACAGGTTAATTTACAAACTCAATCATTTTAGAGTCTTATTTACGCAAATCGGAGATATTGGAAGTTAAGCATAGAACTCGACGTCAAGGTAAATGTGTTGGAGCTGCTCTGGAATTTTGTGGTTTCTTAGAGAATACTTCAAAAATAAAAAAAATTAATCAGCCACAAATACCTGCCAACATTAGCTATGATATATGGTTCCATTTGGCGAATTATATTGCACCGGAAGAAGTGTCCGCCTATTCCTTAATATGTTGTCAAAGTGCTAATAGTGTTAATTCTCGTGGATTTTGGTTACAACTGTATCGCAAATTCTGTCTAAAATCAGCTTGTACAACTAAAAAATGGATTCTTACATTACCCGAACATTTGCAAATACAACATCTTAAAGACTGTGATAGAAATACTTTAAGACAAAAGGTTATACAAGCACTATTTTTTTGTTATCCTCCTTTTAAGGAGCGCTTGCAGACACCCTACTCCTTGGAAACATTGATTGGTCGTTCGTATATATCATCTTGGCATAAACAAATCCAATGTGTTTGGATAATGTGTTATAAATTTAAGCTCAGTTTTCCCCTTACTACTCTCATGACAACTGCACAAAGAGAACAAACGTTTCAAGAAAATAGTGGAAATAACATACAAATTGACAGAGTGGTTAATGATTGGGAAAGTTTAGCTGATGATACCAATAACAATTTGTTAAAAATTCAAACTAAGTCTTCAAACACTGTTTCCACTTCTACTATTAATGAATTAGATGGCATCAGTCTGTTAGTTATATTTTGTGATCGTTTTATACCGTTTTCCTCGGATATAATATACAATCATGCCACTAGCCCATTTCGTTTAGCCGCCAGTAGAGAATTACTATCTACTGATATGAGATCAATAAATTTGGAGTTGGATTTTATCTCATCTACAAGAGATCAAACTATTACTGTAAAATATTCGAAAATTGAAAAATATAAAGTACTGCCTTGGTGGCATCCTGATTTTAGAATATTGAATAATGTGTAAATTTACTATGTAGAATCTAACATACATACTTAATAGACACCTACATTACTGCATACACTTCTTTAGATAACAATGAATTCAGCTTAATACTGTGATACAATTCACAACACAGCACACACCAAATGAGATGGAGAAAGTTAGTTGTGTCGGTCATGAAAGACCGGTTGTAAAACACAAAGTTAAAATTTTTTTTTAACTAATTTTAAATTAATATAATAATTTATGGAAAATAGTAGGCTTTGGAAGTAAATTGTTTAAACAAATTTGGTAGGACAATTATTTTGTGGAATCCTCGGTTGCTTTATAATTTTTTGTATGCTTAAATTATTACTAACGCTTAAATTTATAAGTGTCAGATGTGTTTTTACTATTAATTACAATTTAAAGATTAATTTATTTATATGGTGAACGTATGTCTTATAATATCTTTAATATATTTTTGATCATTTGCTGTGTAAAAAATAGAGTCAACGTTTTAATGTTAATATTCATTACTTGTAGAATTAAAAAAATACAGTATTTAGCGGATAAAGGAAACTTGAAAAAATATTGCATTTTTTCTTATTATGCAGATATTATTTAGAAGAAATTAGTTTCTTATATATTACGTACATACATGCATATGTATGCAAAATTATAATTTTTACAAAGTTTTTTTCTTCTATTTTTCCAAATACTTCTTTAATTTTTTTGATTGACAATCAGGTATGTTTAAATTCTCCAAAAACTTTTTATATAAGTTAAATACATATAAGAATACTTGAATTCATACCCAGCAAAAATAGATGTACAAAAGAAATAGTTTATAGAATGGGTTCAACCCATGATAAAGCGGTTCAATTAATATAAAACATGCATGATTTAAACATTAAAAAAGTATATATTTCTAATAATTTTTTTAATATAGATCAGGGGCCAAATTACGGCAATCAATCACGATCGAAATTTTACTCGAACGATCGAGTTCGCTGTGCTTTAGGTATAGAGATTCTAATAAGAATTTTACAATTTCGATCACTTTCGAATGCTGTAATTCGGCCCCGGGGGTCAACCGGATCACAACGAACTCGATCGTTCGAGTAAAATTTCGATCGTGATCGAATGCCGCAATTTGGCCCCAGTTTTAAAATTATATTAATTTGATTTATACATATGTATCTATTTAAAAAATTAAAAAAAGTTAATTTTATCAGAAATTGAAGAAATGTTCCGTTATGAAAAAAATTGTTTTAAATACAAAAAAGGATAATCAGTTTTAGCAATTATAATTTTATGTTAATAATTCCGCCGATTCTTTATACAAAATTTCGAATACTAATTACGTTTAAAATTTCG
This sequence comes from Phyto melanocephala, assembly GCA_941918925.1. Taxonomy (NCBI): domain Eukaryota; kingdom Metazoa; phylum Arthropoda; class Insecta; order Diptera; family Rhinophoridae; genus Phyto; species Phyto melanocephala. Next base: position 67,295,352 of record OW799237.1, read on the forward strand.
TTGACTGGCAAAGCTAAAGAGAATGCATACTGTATAGTGTGGGTATTCATTGCTGTTTTAAGTAACTGTGATGATGATTTACATTACAAACTTAATGTAAAGAATAATGAAGGAGAAGAGTACGATGTGTTTCAAAGAAAGCAACACAAAGTACTCACATTCAACAGTTGACAATCAAGCACATGTGACATGGCAAGCACGGCTTATTGCTGTATGCTACATGACGCACTTTTTATACCCGCCACCCAAAAATTGTGGGGGTATATTTATTTTGTCATTCTGTTTGTAACACATCGAAATATACATTTTAGACCACATAAAGTTTATATATATATAGTGCTCTTACTTGTTTATTTAGTCGTTACTATTTCGCTTATCTAAATTTTTTAGAAAATAGATTTACGTAAAACATAAAGTTCAATCAAAATTCATCACAACTATTTTAAACGATTAGATTTGAAAACAAGTTTTATCACATACCCGAGGCCAAATTACGGCAATCGATCACGATCGAAATTCTTACTCAAATGTTCGAGTTGTTTGTGTTTTTGGTATAAAAATTCCAATAAGATTAAAAAATTTCAATCAAGTTCAAATTCCGTAACTTGCACAGACAAAAAAATGAAAAGGTTTGATTATGTATTTAAAAGCATTAGAATAATCAAATCAAAAAACGTAAATATTTTATTTTCAGTATTTTATTTACTATTGCTATATTTTTTGGTTCATTATTTTTAAAAAAGAAACAAAATTTTAATCGTCGGCTGATAGACACTGTGTGCACTGTGAGAAATGTGATCAATACCTGTTCGTGATGGGGGCTGGGAATCGACTTTCAGTTAGATTTCGGCAAGTATCTGGAACCGAATTACGGCATTCGAACGTGATTTGTCGTTTTCTGCAGGAAAACAGTATTACAATTAACCATATTAAGTTTCGCCTTAAGCCTGTCACCATTTAGAATCTTAAGCTTGATTATATTTTTCTTTAATAGTAACTTTCTACAAATAAAATTTAATTTTCCAGGTCCGAAGTGATTGTTCAAATAAATTCTCAAATCAATATTCCCATCAACTATGTCATGTACTTTTAAAGAACAAGTTTTACGTTCTTTGTTAATCGATTTGTATTTTTTTTATGAATGGTTTTGAAGAATTTTACGCAAAACTTACTGTTGATGGCATTTGATATACAAATTTCCTTATTAATACACATATATGTATAAAGCTTTTCCATTAGTAAAGTAAAACACAATTAATATTCTTTTGTTTTGCTCTATGAAGTTTATTAAATTATTTAATTATATGATAATAAATCACTTTTTATGTATACAAACGTTTGTTGTAAGTTTTTGTTTTAAATTATTTTAGAGTACAGTGTTGGGTTTTAAAATTCATATACATTTTAACTAAATAATTTCAATTACATAGTTTGTTAATTAAGCAATTTTATTTGGATTTTGTTTTTTTTTAATGATTTTTAAATCCACATTTAAGGCGTATTCCAAAGCAGTTGTCTTTTGTAACAAAATAATGTATGTTAAATGATTTTCAATCTAAAATCTTAAAATAGACAAACAGAAAAAAAAACAATTTATTACACATATAAATGTGTATATGTATATGTGTATATATGCATATATGTATATACTATACTTATATAAATAAGGAAACAGATAAATTCAAATTGTTATAAACAAAAAGAAAAAAAAAAGAAAAGAAAAAGATATATATTTACAAAACACAAATGAAGCAAACAGTTTAGCAAAAATAAACAAGTATAAACAGAATAATTGTAAAGTTACAAAAAATAAAAAAAGCAATTATCAATTAATTTAACTAGATGAACTTTTGTTTTTTTAGGATCTATTGCAGACAATTAAATACAAAAATATGCTAAAACTAGAAATTAATTTATTTTTTTTTCTCAACTCAAAAACAAGGCAAAGAAAGTACAAATAAAAAATATAAAATAAAAAAAATATAGCTGTCAAAGCATTAAAATTAATATCTAACCAGTGTCCAGTAACCAGTAGTTTCATCGCGTCTATAGTAGCGAGGTCGATTATCGCGAAAAATTGTAATCGCAGGAAATTGATTTTCTTGTATAAATTTTATAGTGGCTCTAACCTAAAAATACAAAAACAATTAGTTCCAATTAAATGCTAAAATCAATTACATTAAAAATCTTACATTTAAAGCGAAATGTGGTGGCTCTACATCCGGACTGGTGGACAAATGTTGCAATAGAAATTCATCTGTTTGAGCCAACCATAATTCAGCACCACGCAACGGATCGTAGTTAAATGGACCTATGCGCAATAGACCCAATGAGGCATCGTATATATCTAAAACCTATTGCAAGTAAAATTAATTAGTGACATAACAATTAAATATAAATAATAAATAAATACTACTAAAAGATACTTTTATTTTAATATGATATTTTTAAAATCCACGTGACCACACTGAGTGAAAATTTTACGTGTAGTATTTTGTTTGTAAAATGCAAAAATGTCTTATTTTACTCTAGTTGACGTAAGCGGTTAAAAAAAAAATAAATAAATTTTGGAATAACTGTTAAACAAATAAAAATTTTTTGGACTAAATAATCCTCTCTCTACGTTTTGCTGACCAGCAAAAAATAGTTGTAGTCATTCTTTTCGTACAACGTTTAAATAACTTTCAGTTAATATATCTTTTTTTAATTTGTAAGAAATCATTTTAACCACACCTTAACAGTCATTTGAAATCAATGCTATTTAAAAAAAAATTGGTGCTAAATGTGTTGTCGAAAATAAACTACGCTAAGTTGGATAATATACTGAATTTTGTAATGTGCCGAGTTTAATACGTTTTTAGTGATAGAAAAAAAAATATCGCATGCGATACAAAAGTTTTTAATACGTAAAATTAACAAATACGCAAATATGTTCTGTGTGTTTAAACATTAATAATTAATATTCATAATAGTAATAGTACAAATGAACAATACAATAAACTTTTAATAAAATTTATTTTTTTTTGTTTTTTTTTGTCCTCAAGCAAATTGTTCATACATGATTCCTTTTAAGGATTTAGTTAGAACAACCATATATTATTATCTCAATAAATGATATCTAGTGGAAATTGAAGGTAACTGTATCTGCCATCAAACCACATTAATACTTTTTATGTTTTTATGAAGTTTTTAAAATTAGACTTAATTTTACGTATTAAAAACTCTTTTATCGCATGCGATATTTTTTTCCTATCACTAAAAGCGTATTTAACTTGGCATATTTATCATCACACACATAATTTTGTAACAGAATAGTGTGACATAAGTGTTGCCAGATTCGAAATAACCGTTGCACAGAGGACTATTTGACCTGAAAAACTGGCCAAAAAGGCGAAACTGAATTTTAAGAAATCGTAAAAACTAAGTACGCAGCTCTACAGACAACAATATTTTACATTATATTGTAAATTTTTAAGACTTTTAGTTGCGATTTGTAGCTCTGAGACCCTGCTAAAGTCAGGAAAGTGAAGAAAACTATATGAGATTTAAATGTTTTTTTTGGGTTTCTAGATGTTTTTATGATATTTTTTACGGCTAAACGAATAAAGGTTTAACAATGATTTTTTTTTCGCTGTAAGGTTTGATCAAAAGTTATTTAAAAAAGAAAAAAAATTTGAATATGTTAAATATTCATGTTGAAACAATTCGTTCAAAAGCTAAAAACAAAAAAATTGTACACTTTTTTTTTTGCAAAAAAAAAGAAAAAGAAGAGGTTTTTGAAAGTGAGGTTAGCATCTCTACGAATTATGTTTGATACCACAATAAAATTTGGAATCTCGTAATTTTAGAAAAAAAAAGTTTGCGCAAGTTTGCGCAATTATTTTTGACGATTTTTTAAATTTTCAGATTTCTTCCATTTTTGCTCATCAGGCACTTTTTCGTATACATTTATATCGTCATTAACTTTTATTTGTTTTGAATTATTGATTTTAACTGTTATTCACATAACTTTTAACACTTTACAATGTTAATACCTGCCTATGATTATAAATTTGAAAAATTCTTTATTATCGATTATAGTTATAAGGGAATGTCCCACGCATCCCCATAAAGTATATTTTTATATACCTGCTCTACAAATATGTTAAAAAAATATATACCGTACCCAATAAGAATAATTATTAAAAGCATTAATCACAAAAATAAGTTTACAAAAAATAAATACAGGTACATAAAAAATACATGGGCACCAGGCTACCACGGGTATGAGGCTACCATCCAATTGTCAGAAGAAGCTGCCGAGGCCAGAAATAAGCACTTACGATTATATCGTACAAATTATTCGAGGAAATTCAGCAGAAGCGATACAAATCGAGATGTCTTGTATAGGTTATTTCTGAGCAGTGACCCTTTTATAAGCTGCAGTACGCAAAGAGAACGGAATAATAAAAAAGCTTTTTCATCAGAAGTTATCATACTTCTTCTTCCTGACAACGATAATGCATCTAATAAGGATATACATACGACATAATAATTATTGAGGAATTTTTATTAGTTTAACTTTTCCGTATATTAAGTATTAAATAAAATAAAATAAATATAATAAAGCCTTTTTTCATAAAAAATACTGTTTCATAAGAGCCTTACAATTTTTAAATTTTTTTTTTACTTAGACCATAAATCATATGTATGCATGTACATACAGTCTGTTAAGAATGAGTTTAAACCTTTAAAATCAACATTTGTTAATTGAGTTGTACTATTTATACCGACTTTTATTCCTTAGGAATGTGGCTTTTGGAAAAATCTTAAAAATTTAAATTTTTGGTTCTTACATTTTTTATGGCATTTTGAAAACAAAAAATTTGACGAATTTTGCAGGAAAAATTTTTTTTTTCGTGATTACAGTTTTAATAACTCGGAAATAGTAATAGATAGAAAAGATAGAAAAGAATTTTGCGGTGCATCTTCTGATCCTCCTGCTATTAAAATCGGAGAATCCGTTTTCAAGTTATGACAAAATATTACCCAACGATTTAGAGAGTGAAATATGCCACGCCTTTACCAGAAAATCCTTACGTACTAGAGAAAAAAGGAAAACAGATTTGAATTAAGAAACAAACAAAATTTTTTTGGGCAGTGTAATTTTGTTGCGCAGTGTAATTTCACTCAAAATCTGCCACTAGATTTCTTATATCATACTACACCTAAAACTATCAAAAAACTAGAACTTTTAATTCAAAAAACACGTTTAATAATTTTGGCCAGCTTTTCAGGCCAAATACTCCTCTGTGCGTTGGTTCAAATTTAAACCGATAAATGCCCCACCCGTTATTAATTTTGCACGGAAAATCGAAATTATGTTTTATGATTTGTTTAGAAATTCTTCACACATTTGTGGAAGAATGTGGAAGGACCATACTTCCACAGCATTAGAGATACACCTTTAGAATCCCCACGTTTAAAATTTTTTTTAATTACCAAAAAATTAGCAAATTTTCTAATTTAAAAATTTCTAAAAAAATTAAAAAATTTTAACTATTATAAGTATACTAGCTAATACCCGGTGTGATTCGCCACCCCCCACATAATTACTAAATCAACCATTTCTTATTCAAATAAACATATAGACGTCAAAGTCTCTCTTGCAAAATTTGGGTACTCTAACTATTATCGCTTCCCAGATATACGAATTTTTGTATTTAATTCATATGACAGGTGCCACGCCCACTATTACTAAAGCATCAATTTCTTATCAAAATAGTCATATAGATGTCAAAGCTTCTCTTGAAAAATTTGGGCACTCTAACTGTTATCACTTCCCGAATATACGAATTTTAGTATTCAATTGCTATGAGAGCTGCCACGACCACTATTTCTAATGGTCCCATTTTTCCAGAAATGTTTATTTGGGTGTCAAAGTTGCTCTTGCAAAATTTTAGTACTCTAGTCGATATCGTTTTCCAAATATACAAAATTTAGTATTTAATTCATGTGGCCACGCCTACTATTGAAAGTCCGCCCAATTTTTACCCAAATGTTCGTGTGAATGTCAAAGTTTACCGTATTTAATTTGAAGACTCTAGCTGCATTAACTTTCGTGATATATAATATTTAATATTTATTCTTTAATAGGGCGTGGCACCCCGCCCACTTATAATTTAAACCAAAGTATAGCCTACAGTTCCTTTCAGACATACAGAAAGATTCTGTGAATATTTCAAGGAAATCGGTCCAGCCGTTTAACCGTCTATAAAGCACAAACAAACATACAAACACACATTGATTTTTATATATATAGATGTACATACAAATTCAGAGTCTAAAAAAAAATTTCTTTCTCATGATTTTGTTATTCATTTATTGAAAAAATAGTTATAAACTGGCACAACAAGTTGATATCTTTAAATTATAGTGCTAGTGGCAGTGCTAGAAGGGTTGTCAGATCTGGCAATTTCTCGCTAAATATTTATGTTTGTCGTCCTAATTAGTCCCCTTTCTGATTAGGCAAGTCTCTTGCGCAAGTTAGTTTTTTATTTTTTTTTAACTTGCTTTCACGTTCAGACACAGCAATTAACTTGCCCAAGTTCCGTATACAAAAAAAAAAGAATCAAAAACCTGTTTGCAGCCAACTGCAGACATAAAAATAACAATGAAAGAATACACTTGCCTAGTACAGGCTTCCTCTTAACCCGACCTTACCCCTTTTACCTATAAACACAAGATTTGCGCAAGTCTCTTGCGCAAGAGACTTGCCTAATCTGAAAGAGGTGTTACCGATTGGGCGACATGGCGAATTTTTTTGTTGGTTATTTTCTCTGAGCCTTGAATTTGTTTTGAGAATCGTTAAATTCAATACCAAAATACATTTATTCTGGTATTTTTATCTATTAAGTTTAAGGCATTCATATGCAACAAAAACAAGGACATGCAAAAGTAATAGTAAATACATGAGTTCTGCCCTTGATGAAGTCGTTTAATTTAGGTAAAAAATTCATGATTTTAACATTAACGAATCATTGGAGAGCATGCGTTTCTAAAAATATATTGATAAAATTCACTTCAATATATTAAGTGCATTGAACGAATTCACAGTAGATGAAAAGCAACCCATGTTTCATGAACTAAAAATGTTTGTTTACATGAATTGTTTAAGATATTTTACATACATTTGTATGTATTTTGAAGCACATTAATATTGGCTAACTATTTTGTATTTGGAGGACGCTTTCTTTATGCCTCCTTCAGTTATTCACATTGAACTAGTACAAAATTTCTTTGCTGGATATGTTTGCGAACAAACTGGTGACTCGTTTATATTGAATATTTTAATTTATCGTCTTTATTTATCGTTTTCGAACAGAATACAATGCAAAATATATAACGCGTTATTACGAGTTTTAAATAATACGAAAATAAATAGAACATGCTGCACTTTTTTTGTACCTCCGCAAGATATGTTGAATAATTTCAAACCCCATACTATATATTCCAAACAAGAAGACAATGTGTAATGCCATTAAGACGAAGTGTATAGCGTTTTAAATATATAATACATACATACATACATACATACGTATTGATATATAATATTTCTTATATACAAACAACAAAAACTATTTTTTGCTGCATTAGTAGATGACTATAGACTTTTTGATAGCATTTATGTATTACTTTTGACAATGTGAAAAATATGTTAATGATAGTATTGAAAAAATAAATATTTAATTGCAATTAAAAAACAAAAGCGAGTGATTAAAAGATTTCGTATAACTATTAACAATAAATGTATTGCATATGAAAAATGTATGAAAGAATTTTTTTGTTGAATATTTAAATAACAAATTACGTAAAGATGAGCTTGATTAGATTTTTGTTAAAAATTTGTACGATTTTTATTAGATATTATTTCAGATTTCTGTAAGAAATCTATGTATACGATTTTAGTTTATTAGAACCACATTTGATACCTGTCAGAAATCCATACGAATATCGCTTAATAAATCAGGATTTTTCTTTTTTTTATTAGACTTCAGTCAGAAGACGGTAAGGAACTCAGAATATCCTACGACATGTCTGGCAGAGTTCGTGTCAACCAGTTCAATGTTTTTTTTGGTCAGAAGCAGCGTTGCCGTTTTGGTTACATTTAAACAAAATTGGTTTTTTTTTTCTGATGTGTAGATGTGTACTTTTTTCGATTTTGGTTACTTCTCTAAATTTTATATGTATATACCTACATAATGTATTTTATATGCTAATTTTTCAAATCGCTCTTTAAAATATGTATGTTTCACATTGCAATAAAGCAGCAAGTATGCAAGAAAGTAGCCTATCAAGCTTGCAAAAACATAAAATTAAAAAAGATTTACAGTTTTTAATATATTGAACTTTTAAAGGAAATTCTATAAAGCTTCGATTTTTTCAAGAAAAGATTTTAAAATCTTGAGATAATTACACCAAATAAAGTTTTAAGTAGTTCAGAGATAATTTTGGAACCTTTGTTATTATCATTCACAAATTTAACAGGTGGAATGAAGAACAAATTTTATCCCAATGGAAACTAAGATTTCAAAATATTATTTTAGACAGTGGTATAAGTATTGTTGAGTTTTGGGATAAAGTGTTCAAACATAAAAATGCAATGAACGAAAAGTGTTTCGAAGAACTTTATAATTTGTTCAAAACTTAATATCTTTGCCATATAGTTCAGCTGCTGCCGAAAGAATTTTTCACTGCTTCGTTTGATAAAAAGCAAAATGATTCCCATTCTGTCCGGTCTGCCAAAACTTTGTTTTTACAAACTTCTAAAATTTTGTTTTTCTCAACATATCTAGTATGAATTTTAAATTTGACGATCTCTAAAGAAAACGCTTTAAATATATTTATACCCTTCACACAGTGAAAAAGGGTATATATAGGTTTGTCATTCCGTGTGAAATTTCTACAATTTTCATTTCCGATCCCATAAAGTATATATTTTCTGAAAGCTTGTGAATAGGGGAGTCGATTAAGCTCTGTCAGTCTGTCCGTCTGTATGTGTATGTTGAAATCAACTTTTTGAAGCCCCCGACATCTCTTGGACCCGGGTGAGATATTAAAATATCAGAAATATTCGGGAGTAGATCGGTATTAAAACATCGGTACATAAACAACTGAGATATGAGCAAAAACCCACGACCACCTCGATTTTTTTTCACAAAAACAATATTACAACAACAACATATATACATACAAACGTGTATATTGGTTAGAGAAAACGTGGCATCAAATCCCAGCTGAGCCAAAAAAATTTTTTTTTTATTTTTTTTATACCCGCCACCAAAAAAATGGTGGGGGTATATTCATTTTGTCATTCCGTTTGTAACACATCGAAATATCCATTTTAGACCCCATAAAGTATATATATTATGAATCAGGGTTTGATTTGATGACGATCTAGCTATGTCCGTCCGTCTGTCCGTCTGTTGAAAGCACGATAGAGGTCGCACCGAAAAAGCTAGAGGGCTCAAATTTCGCCAGAATCTTTCTTATAGACAAGGTTTGTTTGGTATTGAAAATGGGCTAAATCGGAATATTAGGAAGAGAGTTATAGCTCGTAAAGCGAGAGTAGGTCGAAAAAACCGTGTCCTTCGAACATCGAATAAAATGGAATTGTGTCCAAACGCATTGACATAGACTCATGAAACTTCGAATATATATTTCCTGAGTAAAAACAATATTTTTTCCCAAAAATTATCTAAATCTATTCATTAGGAAAGGAGTTATCGATCAAAATGTACGAAAATTTATACCGCACAGTGTATTTTTCGGTATATTTAAAAACAAAAACGTCATAAAAGCAACAAAATTGGATGTACGACTCTGAAATTTTGCACACTTTGCTTTTTGGTGAAGGGCTTTTTTGTAACGGAAAATCAATGTGCCACGCCCACTTTTATGCCCACCTCCCATATAACGTTTTACCTAAAATTCATATAATTTCTCTATTAATAAAGATTTTGGAATAATAAAGGGCTATATTGAAACACCTAAGTCGTACTCATTCGCAAAAATAACTTTGATACGCCTACTATAACGCCCACTTTTCACGTTATCCACTGTTAATGAAATTCAAAAGCTCATAAAACCGCCAAAATTAGAGGTACGATGATGAAATGTGCTACATATATCCTTCTAATCAATGTAATTGTTGTGCCAAAAAGTTTAGGTGACACGCCCACTTTAACGCCTACCTCCCATATAACGGTTTATCTGAAATTCATGTAATTTCTCTATTGACAAAGTTTTTGCATAATAAAGGACTATATTGAAATATCTAAGTTGTATTTATTAGCAGAAACTTTATTGACACGCCTACTTTAACGCCCACTTTCATTGAAAGACTACATTTACAAAAGCATTTTAGTAGCATATCGAAGTTATAAAGGGTGGTTAAATTTTAAGGGCCGATGTTGAATTTAAATAAAACACAAATTATTTAGGAAATTATTATTATTTCTTTTTGTAATGATAATATTTGTATAGTTCAATTATGTATGGAACAAAATATCGGTTAAATGGCCCCCCATCCTCGGCGCCACTCCTCTATCTGATGGTCCAAATTTTCAATGACAATGTTGATGCTCAATTGTTGGGCATGATTATGAGTCGAGGTTGACTGCTCTTTTGCCCCACTACCGCATTCAACGAACTAAGAAGGCATTCACAGATTTTCTAACATTTTATACAGACCTGTTTTGCAGAAATTTAAATATTTTTTACAATTCTCCCGATTGTGGACGAATTTGAACGATTATGTTAACCAAAAGAATTACGAAGTGCACAAAATGCATTTGTATTTGAACGCCCATTTTCATAAAAAACCTGAGTAACTTTAAAGCGTTGCTCATTTGCGTATCTTTCCACGGATCAAATTGAGTAAGTTTGAGATTGAGAAATGTCAAGTGAAGTGCAGAAAACAAATTTAAAGACTAGGTGTAGTTCACCTTCAACATGGGCCCTTAAAATTTAACCACCCACTACAAAGAAAGTGATACATATTTTATTATAAAGAGATTATTCCATAGCGATTAACAAAATAATAAATATTGTGCTTTAAATGTACACAAAATTGGTGGTTTTTTTGTTTTATATGTATTATATTTATTATATATATTTGAATTATTTTTTAATTTTTTTTTTAATTTTTTTTTATTTATTTTTTTTTTACATACATACATATGTACGTAAATTAACAATTTTACAATTATATATGTATGTTTTTTTATGTATATACGTATTTCATATGGGATGAATGGTGATACAAACTACTGTTATTGCATGACTTCACGTTGTGAAGGGTATATAAGATTCGGCACGGCCGAATATAGCACTCTTCCATGTTTTAATTCTATTTAGTTTTTTGCATTAAAATATGAAATAAAAATAAAAAAAAACAACTTAAATAAAATCAAAATAATTTCTAATTTTGGTAATTTTTTCCTCATTTGGTTAAATTTTTAAGAAAATTTGGTTGTAAATTTTTTTTTTGGTTGTGACAAAGCTGGTCAGAAGTCTGAAGGAATTCGTATAGAATTCTGACTAACTTGTTTATGTTTCTTACAGACATCTGGCAGATGTCGGACAATTTTGCTGGCTGGGTCTAGTCTCCTTAAATATTTTTGAAAGTTTCGATATAAATTTCCATTGAAATTTTAAATTAGCGTAATTAACACACATTAAGCATTATAATGTATAAGTACTTTTGTTGCAAATTTATCCACAAATTAAAAATTTTTTGCTCTGTTTCAGAGCATGTATAATTTTTTGCTTTGTGTAATAACATGACTTAGACTGTATATAGTTACATTAAAGATTTCACATAACTGGTTTTACTCTTGCGAAAATTCGAAATTGCGCAGATTTATTATTGTTAAATTGAGCAAAATTTTTAACAAAAAGTTGTTTATCATTCAAAGATCTAGGTCAACAGTCTTATTGCCGTAACTGACAACTTTGTTTGGGTATTAAAAAATTGTAGTGTGTGTTGTAAGTGCGAAATTATTTTATATATTATCCCCATTTAGGCCTTAAATATACTGAGAACCAAGAAGTACCAGTTTTACACGCATGAAATAAAAGATGCAAAAACGTTTAAATTAGTGTTGTTTCGTCTTATTCAAACGGATACTCAGATAATTTGTGATGAGCTTAACAAATCACACAACATAAATCCGGTAAGTGTTAAGGAAATCACCACGAAAAGATCAACCGCAGATGATGCGCTATATTTGATTAAATTCGATCGCCAACAAGTGTCGAAGAGGGATATATTGAAAATAAGATATTTTAATAATATTGCCGTTTACTGGAGAAGACCACTCAAGGGCAGCAAAGGCACTACTCAATGCACCAAATGCTCTATGCATGGTCACGGTGCTAGGAACTGTAACAGAGTAGTAGTATGTGCAGCCTGTGCAGGTAACTATGAATTTGCAGATTGTCAATTAAACACAGCCGCTAATAGCGACCACATTATCTAAAAATGTTACAACTGCGCTAAGAGGAATCTTAAAAATGTAAAGCACAGAGTAGACGACTCGAAATGTCCGTGCCGACAGGAATATCTGGAGATTCGTCAACGTCCATAAGTCCATTGTTAAGCGTGCTGTGTGGCATGTGGAAACGTTTTGTTAAAACCAAGCAAGTCAAGCTCTTGCATTTTGGGCAAAAAAAGTTGGATATCATCTCACGGTAGCGCTCACCATTCACAGTTACGTTACGATTCGAATCATCTTTGAGCCCCTCAACTGCACCAAACTGTGACTTTTTCTGGATGCATTGGTAGCTCTTGCAATGCTTCTGGCTGATCTTCACTTCAAAATCGACAATTCTGCTTATTAACGTACCCATTAAGCCAAAAATGAGCTTCGTCGCTGAACACAATTTTTCGATAAGATGCGCGCGATGAACTTTCTTAACAGAGCACGCATTTTGATAATAACATTCAATAATTTGCAAGCATTGCTCGTTTGTAGGCGATTCATGGTTAAATTATAGACCAAACTGAAGATGTTTGACAGTGAAACAAAACACGAAACGTGCGTCAGCTGTTTAAGCCAGTGTTGCCAAAAAGATAATAGCTAAAAAATCACCCTTTATTATGTTTGAAAACCCGCTAAAATACTTTTATTTTTAAGGCGTTATAATAACAGCAGCTAATAATTTATTTAGGCAAAAAGAAAGCAATTCATTAGTTAGCAAACAGTTTCTGTGTTATGTTTTCTCTCTCTCTGTCGTCTAGAAAATCAAAACTAATATTTTTGTAACAAAAAAAAAATCGTTTTATACTTTATTTCAAAGCATAAAAATCTTTTTAATGCATAACTAGTTTTGTTACATATTTAAAATATGTATAAAATTTACAGAAAATTTTGTTAAAATAATTAAAAACATTTAAAGCCGTTTTGTTCTTTATGAATTAAGGCACTTTTTTTCCAAATGAACGATATGTATGTATGTACATATGTGCAATGTAATAGATATTTAAAATAATTTTACTTACAGTTTGAGAACCCATAAAGTTACGTGCATCACGTAGCTCTCGATCGGGACCTCGTTCGGGAAATGTGGCTGGGAATATTTCTCCAGTTTTAATATTGACTCCAACACCATAAATAATGGGACAATTGATATCACCTCGCAATATTGTGTTTAATTCACCAACGCAGGCTTGTGTTAAATCAATTTCAAGATGATGTTTGTGGAATGATTCTGTAAAAAATGTAAACAATTTTCAATTTCAAACATTTTCCATATTTCTTTTAAGTTTTGTTAAAAGTAAAATACTTAAGACCTTATTACTCCTACGTAAACGTTGCGGATTCGTAAGCGTTGCGTTCATATTAAAATGTGGTTAGTTTCTATAAAAACGGGACGTGTCATATTGAAATATTTTTTTACTTAAATAATGTTATAATTCACAAACATAGTTTCAAAACGAAAAATCCTATATAAAGACTTTTTTTAATTAAACCAAATACCTAAGTTAAACTGAAACAAAGTAGGGGTTTACAATAATAAAACTAGGAAGTAAAATTAAAAATGTATTGCTTATCATTTAAGAGCTTCAAATGGAATAAGTTCAATTAAGTTTCAGTTCTTTGATTCAGAAATATCATAACAATAAATTTTGATTAGAAATATCTTAAAAACTTTGCAACGAGCTTTTACATGACCAAGATATGTACCATATGGGCTGATAATAAACATATGTACTGCTAAAGAAATTTTTCACCCAATTTTTTTCATCTTAAACCACTCTATTGTTATTATTTCTGAGCTTGAGGTTAGTTTTTTTTTGAAATTATTTAATTATTTATATTCGATGTTAAGCTATCACATTATGTAGCTTCTTCGAGATCAAAATTAATTTATAACAAATTAATATTTATTTTTATACTATAAACATTTTTTTTTTAAATAAAAAAATCTTCGAACTACATTAATAATAAAATACAGGGTGGACCAAAAGTCACGCCTGCGTGTAAAAATTGAATAACTTTTTGGTTTATTAATATTTTTTATTTTTTTTTCAGATTTTATTCATCGATTCGTGTTACACCACCATGCAAAATTTAACGACTGAGCAACGAGCGAAAGTGGTAGAATTTTACTTTTCCAATGGGCGCTCAATTTTACTGACGCAACGAGCATATCGAAATTATTTCAACACCAGAAATGAACCTAACCAAACCACAATTAATCGTTTAATTGCACGGTTCCGACAACAAGGTGCAGTGTCAGATTTGCCACGATCAGGAAGACCAAGAATAATACAGAATCAAGTGAACATTGATCGTGTACGGGTCAGTGTTGCAGAATATTCAGGAACTTCAACGCGAAGACGTTCTGGACAACTGGAGACAGATATCGCGCTATGCTTAATAATTTTGTACGCCCTGAGGCAGCCAACAAGTTGTTTCAACAGGATGGAGCAACAGCACACACGGCCCGTGCCACAATGACGCTTTTAAATGAAATTTTTGACGACCGAATTATCTCGAAAAATTCAGAATTTAATTGGCCAGCACGTTCACCGCATTTAACTGCCCCTGAATATTTTCTATGGGGTTATCTCAAAGAACGAGTGTATGTAAACAAGCCTCAAACTATAGAGCAGCTAAAGAACAACATTGAAGCTGAGATCAGGGCAATAGAGCCTGAAACCTTGCGTGCAGTTATGCAAAACACCTGTTTAAGAGCCCAATTGTGCATCGATGAAAATGGTGGTCATCTCTCTGACATTATTTTTCATTATTAAAATTTAGGTCATACAAAGATAATATTATAATTAAAAAAAAAATTTAATAAAAAATAATAATAAACAAAAAAGTTATTCAATTTTTACACGCAGGCGCGACTTTTGGTCCACCCTGTATATAAATATATTTCAAAGTAAACAAGTAAGAACACTATATTCAGCTGTGTCGAATCTTTTTGACCCACCACCAATTTTGATGTACTTTTATAGCACAAAATTTATTATTTTATTATGACCTGTAATCGCTATGGAATAATCTCTTTATACTAAAATATGTATCACTTTCTATGTATAACTTCGATATGCTAGTAAAATGTTTTCGTAAATTTAGTCTTTCAATGAAAGTGGGGGCTAAAGTAGGCGTGTCAATAAGTTTCTGCTAATAAATAAAACTGAGATATTTCAATATAGTCTTTTATTCTTTTAAAAATTTTATCCAATAATATATTATATGAATTAAGGATAAACTGTTATAGGGAGGTAGTCGTTAAAGTGGGCGTGTCACCTAAATTTTCAGGCATAACAATGACATAAATAAATAAATTTTCGTACATTTTGATCTGTAACCCCTTCCAAAATACATAGATTTAAGCAATTTTCAGGGAAAAATATTGTTTTTACTCAGGAAATATATATTCGAAGTTTCATGACTCTACGTTAATGTTCCATTTAATTCGATGTTTGAAGGAAACGGTTTTTTGACCTACTCTTGTATTACCAGTTATAACTCTCTTCCTCATATTCAGATTTAGCACATCTTTAATACCAAAAAAACCTTGTGTATAACGAATATTCTGGCAAAATTTGAGTCCCCTAGCATTTTCGGTCCGAACTCTATCGTGCTTTCAACAGGCGGACAGACATACATAGCTAGATCGTCATAAAATAAAACCCCAATTCAGAATATATATACTTTATGAAGTCTTAAATGGATATTTCAGAATAACGGAATGGCAAAATGAATATCTCCCCACCATTTTTTTTGGTGGCGGGTATAAAAAATAAACACAGAACATTTATAATTTATTTGGGGTGATTTTTGAACGCATGCCACTAACATATTTTTTCTAGAATTTCGGCCGGTAAGTACAGTTGTAATGTTGTCTTCCAAGACATTAGGATAAGGATATCAGCTTGTTGTTAGCACACATTTTGTTACTATGCATAACGCTGCTAATGTCCCATAATGTGAAAATGGTGCGTAATTTGGTAACAATAGCGTGTTTGGTGGGTCGATTATAACGATCATGAAATGCGTGAGTGCAGTTCGATAATATATTTTTGTAAACACATGATCATCAATGACATGCTAATCAACATTAGTGTTTTCAGTTTCTTATTTTTATTTTTTCTTTTTCTGGAGATTTTTTGAACACATTTTTGAAATTACCACTTTGAATGGTTTATTTTAATTCTTTAACTTTTAGCTTTCGTAATAGTTTTAAATTGTATTGTCAAAAGGATTTGTTATTTCGATAATTTTTCAGTTAACAAAAACTTAGAATTACTTGTGTACAACCTTAATCCCTAATATTTTCATTCATTGAAAACAACCTGTGTTAACATGCGTTGTTTTATCTGCACACACTTTCATTCTTCGTGCCATTTTATTTATTTTGGTCTTAGCTACGATTTAATTTTTTAGGGATATTCGTCTAAAATTTTTCACTTTTATGACCTATTTTATCATGGCTGTTAAAAAAAAAACTTCACAAAGCGTAATACCTAACCCATAGTTTTATCTAAAACGCTTTTTGAGGCTCTCTAGAAAAATTTGATTTTAAGATATTTGTATTTATGTATTTCTAAAATTACAAGGTTAGTAGTTTTCGTATTTAAAAGTGTATATAAATTTGTCTTTTGTTTTTAGTTTAGTTTACTTACGCATAATATTGTAGAAAACTTCTTCACCATAACTTTGGGGATCACGATAGCCACCAATTAATTGCAATTCAATACGTCCCTCTGGATAACCCAAGGCCAGCTCTTGTACACGAGCAACCATTGTACAGACAGCCTCATCAATGCCAGTACCATCAAAGTGTGCTAAAGCCACAGCACCTGACCCTTCATGTAAGAAAAGGAAAATAGATAAGAAATGTGAAAAAAAACTATTTTTTTCTGCATTTTAATTTGAAGTACCGAGTTTCTTACAAAATATAATTCTTAGTTTTTTAAATACAGAAAATTGTAAAATGAAGCCAATTTAATGAAAATTATAAAGAAAGCTGCACAAAGAAACCATAAATTTCATCCTTAAGAATAAAAGGATAAAATATTCTTAAGTGAAACGTAAAAGTAAAGATGAGCTGAGTTGGGTGGGTGTGTGTAGTGTGTTTGTGTACTAACCTGAATGTCTGACCACAACAATAATACAGGTGGTAGTATCATCTGTACCAATTATGTTGATATTCTTATCGTGCGGAGCTGCTGCTGCCATTTCTCGTTGACCTACGTACAGAAGACCCACTGGACCAACTGATTTAGTTGGTATCGATAACAATTGTTGTGCATAATCTCTGTAGACAGGATGTTGCATAAAGAGACTTGTTGTGTCCATGGGACAATCATCTTGTAGAACACCATTCAATACTAAAACCATTTTGAATGGTTTATTTAAATTCTTTCACTTTTAGCTTTTGTAATAATTGCACAATGTATTATCAAAAGGATTTGCTATTTTCCTTTAAAGCTCTGCTGTAGACGTGTTAGTGTATTGTATGGTACAATGCCTAAAATAATATAATTAAAATATTTAATTTAAATTGCATTAAATTTATAATTTAAATACATAAATTTATAATTCTGTTTTAAAAGTCATGTTGCTGACATTTAAAACATAAATAATTTCATTTAATTTGCTGGCAAATTTCGAGCCTTTTTCAAAGGGTTTTTTTTACGGTTAAACATTTCTTTATGTGGAAATTATTGTTTAAAAGGAACACTAATCAGTAATTGGTCATCAGGAGATACATATTATATGTACATACATACATGTACAAGTTCAAATACATACATACATACTGAAAGTGGTTATAATAAATTCCATTAACTCGTTGTATTTTTTACATTTTCATTCTCTATGTTTTTGTTTTTGGAACATGTTTAACAGATTTTTGAATAAAACTTAAAAAAGGCTAAACATACAATAAACAATTGTGGATACATTAAAAGCAGATTTTTGATTTGTGTTCCGGTAGTTAAGTGGAAAGCCCTTTTGATTCCAATTGTACTAAAAAGCGATATCGTTACCGTGCACGGAAGCGATTTTGATCGAAAAATATTTCGCGAATTCACAAGGTGTGCTAACTATTGTATTTTCATAATTTTTCAAATACTTTTATTCATTTCAATACTACAGTTATAATTTTTTTTGAATTGACCAATTATATTTGAAAGAGTTTAAAATTTTAAAGCCGCGACTGTAATGAAGAAAAAACAAGTAAAAGTGCTATATTCGGCCGTGCCGAATCTGATGATATCCTTCACCATCATGTACATAGGTACAGTCCCAAATCGTAGCTTAAGCTATATTTCATGTTATACGCCATTTTTTCTTATTATTTCCTACGCCATCCTTGATTATGAATTTTAACGTAGTTAACTGTATTCTACTAGTCAAGTCCTTTAATTTGATACCCATATTGATGGGATTGATAAAATTTGTTCCGCCATTTTTTTTAGACGCCATCTTGGATTTTACATTTTGCATTTGATACCAATTTTGAGAGGGTTTAAGAAGTTACATTTTAAAATACCAGATTTGACCCATATATAAATTTATTGTCCGCCATTTTGTAGTGGCGGCCATAATGGATTTTAATTTTTTTATAGTTTCTTATATTGCGCTAGTCAAAACCTTTCAGATGATACCAATATTGACTCTCGGTTTGGAATATATATTAAAAAAAAAAAAAAGTTTGCGTATAACTTTACCGATTAGAGCACGCTTTATACAAAATTTTTCATGAGTATCTCTAGAGGCATATTATATCTACAAATAGTAGCAAAGGCACCTATAAATTATGCTATGACTGAAAAATTTTAATTTTCGTGGTAAAAATATGTAAAAAAACAGAGCAGCCGTGCTTATTTGCTCATATCTCAGAAAGTTATGGGGAGATTGTGCGATTCGTTCCCGGATATTTCCAAAAGATTGATATCATACACAGATCTGAGGAACATATGGTTGCTTCTAAAAGTTGATTTCAACCAACACACGGACAGACGGGCAGACGGGCTTAATCGACTCTTCTATTCCTGAGCTTTCAGAAAATATATACTTTATGGGGTCGAAAAAGAAAATTGTAGAAATTACAAACGGAATGACAAAGCTATATACACCCTTGTGCACCACAGGTGAAGGGTATAAAAAACAATTAGCTGGGCTTTCCGTAATTCAGACTTTTTTAAATATCCAATTGTCTGCCACAAACTTTAGTACTAAAATAATATAAAATTGGGTTCAAATTATTCTCATATTTTTTGCACTTGCAACTAACACAAGTAAAATTAGAATGTCTACTTATTTTTGTGACCTACTGTACATAAATCTGATTATAGTTCAGCAGGAAAACCTGGAGGTTTTAAGTGATTAACTAAATTGGAGAGTTGGAGTAGTTAATATTAGCCTTTATCGACTAGATGCTTTTTGAAAGTAATTTTTTTTAAAATTTTATCCAGTTCTTTCTTCATCCTGTAAAATAATAATAAGAAACGAGATATGTCCCTTTTAAATTAAACCATCGATTTGTACTATTTTTTGTGTTGAGAATTTATAAAGAAAACACAGAAACGCTTAAAAACAAATTTCTCCATAAAAACAAAAAATTACTTCGATTTCAAATTTATTTGTTTATTTTTTTAACTGCTAATATTTCCCACATAACTGTTTGCATAAAACGTTAAAGACTTGATAATACATTCTATACTGAGGATGTGTGTTGGAGAATATTCAATATACTCCGGCATACAACGTACGAATATGTACAACATGAGTGCGAATCGAAATTTGTAGGTGTTAGTTGTTATTGTGGAGGCAATAAAAAACATTAAATGACAAATTTTTAATATAAAGACATTACAAATTTATGATATGACCAATAATTTATGAGATGAAAAAAATACATACTAACTTTAGTTTACACATTTTATAAAGTGGTAAGGGCGTTTTGTTATGCACAGTTTATGATCCACAAATAAACACCACAGAAATATCTGCGGGATATATTTTTCAAATTAAGGAATACTTACAAAATTATAAAAAATAATAAATTTAATTATTTTTTTTAAATAAACCTGAATAACTGCGAAAATATATATATAAAGACTGTTCCTGAAAAAAGTTCGCCGCACCTTTGAATATAAAATATTTTTGCAAGGCAATTTCAAGAGCAATTTAAAACTATTTAGAAAGTGTTTGCCTTATAGTCCAGACTTTATACGGTCCGACTAATATTTGTTGCAATTAATGCATAACGCTTTCTCTACTTCAGAACAAAGCACTCAAAATTAGCTTAATTCGTTTTCGGCATATGTTGCCAGAGAGATAAGAAGCCTAACAAATGTTTCAAAATAAAAGAAAAATAAAAAAAAGTTCTGCATTTTAAAGTTATACAGCTAATACGTAACGAAATTTCCACAGTTATGATGAAAAACACTTCGAAGAGACTATCGAACAACCGTTACAATCACAAAAGCACAGTTCTATGATTTTAAGAAATCAAGCCCACAGAACGGATAACGGATTTTTATTGCATGAAATTAAAGCCGGCAATATTTGGTATCAACAAAACAGTGCCATAGCATACATAGAACACGATAAACAATAGCTTTATAGAGAAATTATTTGGTGAATTTGCGTCAACGGATCTGTCAACTTGCCTTTTAATTATTTTTTTGGGTTATGTGAAGTGTGGCTTTGCCCATAAGCCATTTATTATTAAAGACTTTAAAGTTCACATTACTCATGTAATTTACAAAATTAAATTATCACTGCTGGAGAGATGGATAAAATTTGATAATTTAAATAGATAATTTAGAGCGTAGCCGCAGCCATCAATTTAATGAAATTATATATATAACTAAGTACAGTGCAACTTCAACAATCCGGACATGCGTCAGTTCGGTCACTCCAATAATCCGGACGCTTCTATATTTCGGACAATTTAAAGTTTTTACCTCTACAATCCGGACAAATTTTTTTATGCAAGAATAAATACATATTAAAATTCGGGGGTTTCCTGTTTGGAGCTATGCATTTCAGTAATGACGTAACTGAAGAGGTTATCAATGATTGGGCAACTGGTGCAAATGAATTTTCATTGGATTTTTCCGATGAAGAAATAATACAACATGCTTAACGAAAGGAGTCGTCAGTGCTGCTTACGGGCTCTGAAAACAATTTTGTAGTAATGGATGCAAAAACAAAGATCTCTAATGCTGCTGCAAAGAAATCTAGAACAAAAATCACAAATCAACCACCTCAACAAAGTTAGTCAACACAAAATAACTTCGTCTTTAAATAAATCATAGTATGTATGTACATTAGGGGTGTTCTTATTTGTATGGGAAAATTTTAAAAAGTGTTTTTTCTAGTTCGCCGGCACGATTCTTGTTCCCTTCTGTTAAAAAAGTAATCCTGTAAAATTTGGAGTCAATCCGATAATTTTTAGTGGACCCGGAAACGATTTGAAAATTTTCATGGGGTCTATATGGGCAAAATATCCATTTTTAACGAAAGTAGTTACATCAAATGAAATTTCATATTAAAAAATAATTGTATTTTATATATAATAAATTTATTAATCATTACTATTTTATTTATCATGTTATTAAAGTAGCTTTGTTATATGATGGATATTTCATTCGATAAGCCTCAACAACCTGAAGCAACAATTGTTTTTCGTCTTCATCATTTGTCAAGATTCTATTATAGTCTTGAATAAACTTAACGCCTCTCTCTGCAATATCATTGACGACAAATAAGTCCTTACATGCGGTCCAACCTTCTTCAAATGCGTATGATGTTTCCCAACTTGAAGGCTCTAACAGTAAAAACTCCATTGGCAAACCAAATTTACTAAAAAAACATTTTGTTTTCTCTGACACGAAATCACACAACGAAATATTTTTAAAATCCAATAAATTCGAACATCATCGACCATTTTCTAATTTTACTACTGGTTCCTTTAATTTGAGGTTTTTAAGCATTTTCTGTTTCTCTTCTATGGGTATTTTCGAATCATAAAAAGCCAGAGCTACTACTTGCTCTGAAATGTACCATAAATGGTTGCTCATTTTTTTTAGAATTATTGCTGATATGTCCGTGTCTATTTCAGTATACTTTATGGCATCTTGAATAAAAGTTAAATCTTGAAGCGGTGCGTCTATAGCATTAGTGCATTTGAACCAAACTTTGATATAAAGAGTCACTATAAAAACGCAAATATCGCGTAAACCATTCAATTCCTTCTTCGTTAGTTTGAATTGATCACGGAACATAAATATTTTCAAGGAATATATAGCCTTTGCCATCCAGCGTGCATGGCTAGTTGGTCCAGGTGTTCGGAAATTATACTTCTCTGCACCGACAAACATCAAAACCAACTGTAGTAATTCTTTATAGTCTTCTAGATTTTGAGATTTAGCCAGTTGAGCATAGCAAAAAGTTTTACAGTGTTCTAGTTCAGCTGCACTTATTTTTTCACAAATGCTCGAATCTTCAATGCCACTTTTGAAAGCTTGTTTATTTATATTTGGCCAAAATTTTCCAAATCTTTCAAAGATGGGAACTTCTGGTGCAGAGGTTGAAGAAAGTTTTGTTTCAAAAACACTTCGCAAAACGACCTCATAAATATGGTGGCGGCAAGGTAGATTGATAAGACTACGGCCAATTTTTTTTTCTAAAAGAACTGCAGCACCTGTTTTTATGCCAGTATTTGTTGACGTTGTATCATATGACAAGCCTTTGACTTGATCAACAATTTTCCATTCATGTAATTTTTCATACACTATATCAGCAATATTTTCACCACTCGAAGATGCTACTTTTGGTGCGCCGAGAAATTTTGATGTGCCGTTGAAACTAACAGAAATTGCGATTCGCTCAACCTTCGTGGGGCCGATCAAGTCTTTCATGAATTTTCCATCAAAATGAGCTACCAGCGATCCAGTTTTACTCACCTATAAATGATGAAAAGATTGTTACAATATCAAAAACCAACTCTTGCTGAAAATCACAATTTACATTATCAGTGAAATTAGCTGAAAATTCTTCAGATTCCCTTAAACGGTTCTCTTGGCGTAAACGATGAATAGTTGAACGATTGATTGCAAGTTCTTCTACATGTAGTCCAAATGCTTCACCTGCTGCTATGAGAATATGAACTGCCATTCCATCAGACACTTTGGCATTGGCAAGAGCTGCTAGCAACCTTGCTGTTAAAAAATTTTTGATATGTCACTAATATCACCTTCATCATTACACTCCATTAATTGAGAAACATCTATAAAATATGAAAAATAAAACATTACAATATTGAAGTTCGTCACCCTTACCTGTGCGGCTCATTTCCTCCTCATGCTTTCTTTTCCTTGCAGCTTCCTTATCTTTTCGTACTTCTGCTCTATTTTCCCGATCCCACAAAACCTTGTCAGCAACAGCCATACAACCGGGACGTCCTTTTTTTCTTTGAATTTCAAGAAACTCTCTATCTTCTGCAATCCGAATTTTTTCTAGTGCATCAGCGGTAGCAATATCAAATAAGTCGTCTAGACTATTCAAAAATGACTCAGCAGCTTCTTTTTGGGAACTCGACCTTTACCAGGAACTGTTTTCTGAATGATTTTCCATTTGTCGTATAATTTTACAAGCTTTTCAACGCATTTGTGCTTTTCTCGAATAGGTATACGTGCTTGCTGCCAAAATATTTCCACTGCACTAATTGCTAGCTTCGCACCAAGCATCGCAGTCATTTTTACAAACCGCATGTTGTAAAATAAAACTTGCAAGACCTGACGATTAGACGGTAGTTTTGCACCAGTAATTTGATGAGAAACATTTCCAATTAGATCGATTTTCTTCAAATTTTCAATGGCTTTACGCGTTCCAATAACTGAAGCACACGACATTATTAATTTCTTTTATTATATAACAATAATTAAATAACAAATTAATCTAGAAAAATCTATTATTATTATTAAATTATTAATTCTTTTCGATTTCACTGATAAGAACTCACTCCACTGCGATCACAAATTACGATTTTAAGTAGAACTATGAACTGTTTGCTTCCAAAGCCAAAAATAAAGCGAAAATTAAAAACACAAGAGAAAATGTTCTCGAAAATGTCCCGTTATCAGCAGTATATGCAATTATTATTAGTAGCTCAAGAGTACACAATTTCTTGGAATATGTTCTGCGCCAAAAGTAAAGCGTGCGAAAATAAATTTATGTTTTTTTTAAGTAGGTAACTGTTATTGCGACTTTAGAGAACTAAACAGTCAATATCATGCATTTGATATTTATTTTTTATAATTTTAAGAGAAGAAAACCAAAAACAGTTATTGTTTCATTTCCTTTTGTGATGGATAAAATAAAGTTGAAAATTAAAATGTAACTACTTTCGTTAAAAATGGATATTTTGCCCATATAGACCCCATGAACATTTTCAAATCGTTTCCGGGTCCACTAAAAATTATCGGATTGACTCCAAATTTTACAGGATTACATTTTTAACAGAAGGGAACAAGATTCGGGCCGGCGGTTGATAAATTTCAAAAATTTCAAAATAAGAACACCCTTAATGTACATATGTATGTATTTAATTCACTTAGATTACATATGTATTTTAATAATTTAATATAATACATAATTATACAATGTATGAATGTAGATACAACTTAAATCACTTACAATTTTTCAATATTATCACCTACTGTAGTCCGGATAACTTGTTAATCCGACCGACCATAAAACTATATGTGTCCGGATTGTCGAACAATTTGCACTGTATTACAAACAGAAATAAATTGTTTAATTTTTCATAAAAAAAAAAAAAATTGAGAAAATATGTTCGCGGCTTGGACTGCGTGATAACAGGAATAAGAAGTATCCCTTGTGTTAGTCCAGGTTGTTATCTAACGTTGGTAATATTTTGTTTTTTAAATGTTGTATCGCTTTGTGTGTGATTAAACTATAAATACCTAAACACACAGACTTTCAGAATTAATAAGACACATTCTTATATTTCTTTAAGTAAAATCAGCCCGCATACAAATCTCAAGTGAACAATACAAAAATAATTTTATTAAATTAACTGTTCAACGGGTTGGGTCGCGATGGTCAATTATTGACAATTAAATTAATAAAGTGAGTGTGGCAGCAACAGAACAGTCACTTGAATGCTTTTTTAAGTCGCGTTAATAAATCAACACCAACACTAGGTTTTAATAGAACATTGAAAACTAAACAACAAATGAAAGATCTGGGTTTTATTGAACAAAAAACATTAGTTTTCTTAATTGATAAAACAAGAGCAACTGATGAGAATTTAAGGGCAGAAAATAAAAAAGAAACTTGTAAGATCAACGACAAGTCAATGGGTAAATTGAATAAAAATGTCATTCAAACAAATTGACCACAATGAAATTAACAAAGACTGTGGCATCGTTTTGTGTGGAAATTTATACAGTATTCTTTTGACAATAGCTGGCGGATGAATTAAAAATAGTATAGAAATTAAGTCAATATTCGTAATGTCATGTTTTGGAATTTACAATTTATTTAAAAAGTATTTAATAACTACAATATCGTACAAAAAAAAAACCTTAAGGCATTCATGCATGCAATCGTTGTTGGCACACGTATTTGTAGTAAAAAAAAAATTAAAACAATTTCACCCAAAGTAAAAAAAAAAACTATAAAAATCATGTTTTCATATTGGTTGCTATTGTTAAGCTGCTATGGAAAACTTCATCGTACTCGGTTAATTCGAACACAATAAACATTTATAATAAAAATATAAATGCTCTAAACTTTAATTTTTTTTCAAAATAAAGCAAAAAAAAAAAGTAAAAAAAAATCAGAAAAACGTTTTTTTGCTTACAATTTACCACAGGATCATGCATGAATCTCGATTAGATATTCTACGAGAAATAATTTGAAAATGATGACAGTTAACGATATAAAGACGACAAAAAATTCAAAAACCCCACAACTACGGAAAATAGACAAACCAGAAATAACATTAACAAGACAGGCAGTTTAGTTTTTTTCTTTCATTTCTATGTCAATTAAGTGAACGTAGTCAAAGTTAATTTCACGTTATAGAAAGGGGGCTGACTCTAATGTTGCAACTGAAGAGACAAAATTGAATATTTAATGTAGCATAAAAATCTGTAATAGCTTTATGGTAATAGAGTATAGTGATATGTTATGTAAACATAATTTTTACTTGGTGTAGGTAGAAGCTATACATATGTATATTTGTAGCCCTATATAGCTTGTACCCACTGTTGTTAAATCAATTTTTTTATAGCTCAAAAGAATTCGCTTATCCAATCTATAGCACACATAACAATTTGGACAAAGTTTTGTTAATTTTAGTATAATTGGTTCATAATGCAAATGATCTTTCGATATTCAACATTTAACACTTAAATATTACTGACTTAACATACATAAATATTGTTTTTTAAAAATCGAACAGTAACACCAATCTTATAAACCAATTTCGCAGTGGTCGGTCAATTATAAGTCCCATCTTTAATATCAGACCAACTCATGAAAATCAAAAATCATCGCTCATATAACCGAACCGATGAAAATTCAGCAAAATTATATTTTTTTAACGAGGTGGTGTAGTGTGTAATTTAGTCAGGTTACATCGACTACAGAGCTTCTCGTACACTTTTCATTTCAATAAATGATTTTTTTATATTTGTTTACAGTAAAAAAAGCCTTTGAATTTTGTATGACAAATACTTCAGGGCCACGTCAGAAAAAACGTACTTTGACATGTATTTTTTAAAAAAGTTATTGAGTTCATTCTGGCATTTGGTTAATTATTTCTAGAGCCCAGCAAAAACACTCATTACAAAATAATGTACTAGAAAACAGTTCTTCACTACTTACAATTTGACATCTAAGCCAGGGTTGCAAAATGAAAACATCAAAATTGTACCAAGAAGCTCATAAAATTGTACTTTTTCGACCCCAATTGTACCAAAAAAATTTTATTTTTAACATTTTTTTAATTTTTTGTATTTAAAATAAAAGCCAGAAAAAAACATAAAAATAATATAAAATTGTACATAAAAACTCATTTTTGTAATATTAAAATTAACATTTGTACTTAAAAATTCATTTATACTTTAAAAGTAGATCTTAAAAAAAAAGAAACTGCACTAAGATATAGGTATACATAAATATGTACATATTTAAACATAAAATAAATTACATAAAAAGTTTAAAAGTTGTTTGAAAATAAATAATTAATCACAAAGAAATGATAGCAAAAATGAGTTGCCATCGTAAATCAATCAAGACGATAAACTAGGGAAATTCTATAAAAAAACATAAACTGAGAAAGTTAGTAAATTGTACTAAATGGGTAATTGGTGTACCATTGTACTTTTGAGGTTTAAATTGTACCACAAAAAGTACAATTGTACCAACTTTTGCAACCCTGATCTAAACACATTATTTCAACACGGCGATGTCATTGGAGGCAAGTACTCACCACCCTCAATTACAAATAGGGACTCGTATAAGTATTTATTACGGTTAGATACTTTAATTTGAATTTTAAAAATCAGTTAAAATCTATAAGTCATGAAATGCTTTGCCGCAATACTTTTACTTATAAGCGTGTTGAACTAAATGAGAATTGTAAAAAGTTGTGTATTTGAATGGCTTCTAGCAAAATTGTATTGTGTGTGTATCTCAGCAAATGTCTGAAAATAAGTGCTTACGTAATAGATTATAAATCAAGTCATCACTAAAATACTTCTTAGTAAGACAAACGACATGTAAGAGTCATTGAAAATTATGTTTTTTAGTAAGAGCAAGTCATCACCTAGTTTATGCTAGGAGGTTCTAGCAAATAACTGCATGTTTTTTTTTCTTGTAGCACTAAATGAGTATCTTAATTTATTACCTATTCTTTAATAATTGTGATAACATAAAGGTTTTTTGTTTTGAAAATTGCTATGCCTAAAAAAAATCACTGTGAAAAGTGCTTTTGTTAGTTGGAAACAAATTAAAATTTAATTTTCTAAATTTGGGCAGTCGAAGTATTTACGCTAAAAATATATGCATACATACACACATTTACAGTAAAGGGTATTTTGCTTCCTAATTTAAATTAAAATAACACAAAGTGTGTGAGAAATATGTTCACTTGGCTTCGCTGGGTAACGTGGTTGAAATTGACCAATTGAACGTATTATACTGGCTTTTTGAAACGTTGCGGTTTGTGGTTTATTTGCATTAAAACAAACAAACAAAAAAATATATTAGTATTCCGTCGGTACCAAAACTAGCCTATTGTCATCCAACATGATGATGCATCATTTCAAACAGCCCAAACAACAACAAAAAAAGTATGCAAGAAAATGGAATAGATGTCTTGTATTGGACATCGTCTATCTCAGACCTCAACCCTTAAGAAAAAACTATTATAAAAGATAACTAAACATGATTTCAAAACAATTCACCTTTTCGACGCAGTCTTTATATTTCAAAACATGTACTTAGTTTTAAATGTTGATTAGCAAAAAAAAAAAACAAATGCTTGTATACGAATAAAGTGGTTAGGGCTCGTATTTTGATAAAGTCTCTATTTCTAGAAAATGTTTATAAATTATCTACCTATAAAATATATTAGAAGTAGCATTCAAGCCTTAAACCCCTACTTTACTTCTAAGGAGTTCCCCAGCCTACTCTGAGTTGTGTATGTGTGTGTTGAATGTAAGTGAAATTTGGTAGGTACTAGTTTTATAGTAAGTCGTGCATTTTATTTGCCAGCAAACTAGCAACCGAAAACCAATAGAAACACCACTTAAAAAATATATGACATGAAAATGCAGAAATGAAAAAAAAAAACAAGTAACAGTGCTATATTCGGCCGTGCCGAATCTTATATACCCTTCACAACGTGTAGTCATGCAATAACAATTGTTTGTATCACCATTCATCTCATATAAAATACGTACATACATGTAAAAAACATGTGTTTCTAAAAAAAAATTACAAAAAAAAAAAAAAATATATTAAACACAAAACAAAAAAAACAATGACAAAAATTAAGAAAATATGAAAACAATTTTTCAAAAAAAATTAAAAAAAAATATTTTATAAAAAAAATATTAAAAATATAAATAATATATACAATTAAAAAAAAATGTTTGTTGTTGTTGTAATTGTGAAAAAAAACGAGGTGGTCGTGGTTTTTTGCTTATATCTCAGAAAGTTATGGGGCGATTGTGCTGAATTTCAATAGCGATTCATTCCCGGATATTTCCAAGACATTGATACCATACACAGATCTGAGGAACATATAGTTGCTTCTAAAAGTTGATTTCAACTAACACACGGACAGAAGGGCAGACGGTCAGGGCTTAATCGACTTCTCTATTCATAAGCTTTCAGAAAATATATACTTTATGGGGTCGGAAATGAAAATTGTAGAAATTACAAACGGAATGACAAAGCTATGAATACCCTTGCGCACCACAGGTGAAGGGTATAAAAACTGAAAACTCCAATAAGATTCAATACATTTGATATTGAAGCAATGTCATAATCTAAAATCTATATTCTCTTTTATATTGTTGTAAACAAAATCCCATATTCCAATTTTATTTTGTTGTACATAAACTTTATACTGCAGCCTAGTTTTTATTATAAATATTTTTACGATTTTGGACATTAAAAAATCTGCTACTCTCCTAGCATAATGAAAAGCAACAATAAAATTGTACGTAATTTAAATGTAATGTGGCTTGCCGCCACCACCACCACCATCAACATTACCAGACAGCAGCAGCCACACTAACGTTGTCCCAATAAAGTTGCAGGAGCATCAGTAACAACAGCACATAGCATCAATATTATGCACCAAATAAATTGTTGCAATATTAACTGATCCTTCACCACGTATCGCTAAGAAAACTAACAAAGATATTTTAATAGACTGTTTTTTGTTTATTTTTTGTGCTATTCGGGTATCTTTTGTTTGCTGCTTAGAAGATTCTAAACTATTTCGATGACAATGATTAATCGATGGTATAAAGAGTTAAGAAGAAAATAAAATATACTTATATGAGCATAAAAAAATAGTACAATCTTAATTGAAATAGCAGAAATCTAAAAAGTTGTTATTTTATTTATTACTTTTTTGTTTCTAAGAAAAATAAATATTTGCTTTATTGCTGTTTTCCTCTGCACGACCGTTTTATAAGGAACCAGTTTTTTGTTGCAATTATAAAGTATAATATTAGATATTAATTGTAATCAAATTTTAATTTTATAACGTACTTATTTATTTATAAACAATGTAGCCAATTAATAACTTAAACATAGAGACATCATAAAACAATTAAATTACGAACGCACCACATTGTTCAGAAGTAAAAAACACGTTTGCTTTCGTATTCTATGAAAACAAAAAAAAAAATCAAACAAGTGTAAATGCAAACAGCAGTCGTAGCAAATTTGCTCAGTCCATCAGTTAGCTACCAGGTATTCCTATTATTTGTTTAAATTGATATAATTAAATGTTATTGACTATGTACATGTCAACTTGTAAACTTCAACAGAAATTTTTAAATTAAAAAATTTTCAACTAACAAGATTATTTTCCTGACATAAAACAAGTAAGAGCGCTATATTCGGCTGTGCCGAATCTTATATACCCTTCACAACGAGTAGTCATGCAATAACAGTAGTTTGTGTCACCATTCATCCCATATGAAATACGTACATACATATAAAAACATACATATATAAAAACATCCCATTGTAAAATTATAAATTCACTTATGTATGATAAAAAAACAAAAAAAAATTTTAAAAAATTTAGAAAAAAAAATTTAAAAAAAAATTATTATATATATAATATATATAAAACAAAAAAAAAAATTAAAAAAAAAAAATTAAAAAAAATAATAAAAATATAAATAATATATTAAATAAAAAATAAAAAAAAAAAATAAAAAAAAAATTTAAAAAAATTTTTTTTGGCTCAGCTGGGATTCGATGCCACGTTTTCTCTAACCAGTATACACGTTTGTATGTATGTATGTTGTTGTTGTAATGTTGTTTTTGTGAATAAAAAATCGAGGTTGTCGTGAGTTTTTGCTCATATCTCAGTTGTTTATGTACCGATGTTTCTGATTTTCAATACCGTTCTACTCCCAAATATTTCTGATATTTTAATACCTCACCCGGGTCCAAGCGATATCGGGGGGCTTCAAAAAGTTGATTTCAACATACACACGGACAGACGGTCAGACTGACAGAGCTTAATCGACTCCCCTATTCATAAGCTTTCAGAAAATATATACTTTATGGGGTCGGAAATGAAAATTGTAGAAATTTCACACGGAATGACAAACCTATATATACCCTTTTTCACTGTGTGAAGGGTATAAAAAGAGTCACAGTGTGACTATTAACTATGTTAAAACATGCATTGAGTATATATAGAACATTCAGAAAATAATATAACAAAGTTACAAATTATGAATTCTTAAAATGCTTTATTGCGAAAATAACGATATGTTTGTAGTAGTGATATAACGAATATTCGTATTTGCATTCGCAAAATTTATGCGAATATATCAACGCACGAAACATTTGTTACAAAAATAAAATATAAGAACCAAAACTGTACTGTTAATATTAAATAAAAATGCTAAAATGTTATAATTATATACTGTTCAATTGATTAGATCAACTCGATTTTCGGTATTTAAAAAGTCATATTTTTATACAAACAAAAAGCAAATGTCGTTTAATGGTATCGCATTACTTTAGAACGGCTGCACCGATTTCGCTAATTTTCTTTAAAGTTTGTCATAGCTAAATTTAATTCTCACGTAAAGAAAAATTGACTCAGCCAATTGTTACGCTCACTTTTTTTAAGCAAGATCAACAGTTTTTTTTTCGCATATACCTGAAGTGCTTAAAATTCGTGTCGGGTAATTTACAGAGTTGAGCTTAAAATGAACTGAAAAAGAACAATGCGCATAGCATCTTAATTTATTTATTTAATTTATTGTCTATAGATTATAAATCCTTACAGACTAAAGTATGTAAAAGAACAAAACAAAATTAAGGTTATATATAAAATAATATTCTATAATAATTCAACGATTTAAATATGAAATAATATTTCTTTTCACAATTTCTTTACTTTCATTAAGGCCAATAAGATGATAATAATTATTAAAGTTTTTACATATACGACGAAGAGGATCATTATTAGCAGAGTTGGATCTATAGTATTTTAAGTTAATAAAACGGAAATTTCGAGTTGGTCTGGTTGGAACATTAAAAGATATTTTACTTAGCAGGAATTCAGAGTCGATATCGCCTTGAATTAGGCCCAGCACAAAAGAAAAACTCAGCATTGAACGACGACTTTTTAAAGTTGGTAATTTTATAATACAGAGTCTGCTTTCGTATGAAGGTAGTAAAAACGAATTCCATCCAAGGCCACGAAGACAAAATATTAAAAACTTCTTTTGTACAGACTCGATACTACCAATATGAATATTATAGTAAGGATCCCAAATAATTGATCCGTATTCTAGAATAAGTCGAACTAACGATGAATATAATTGTTTCGTAATATAAGGATATAGAAATTCCTTGCACCACCTCTTCATAAATCCAAGTATGTACACCATTTGCTTTGTTAACAATTGTCGGACTCTAATATCAAGGGAATTCCATGCGTGGCAAACCATATTTTTAATTGTTTAATTACATCGTAAGACGTTGATTGTTCCAGGAGTGCAAAGTCCATGAAGCCGAAATAGCTATCGACGATTAACAAGTAATTATTATTTCTAAACTGAAATAAATCAGTAGCTATAATTTACCCCCATAATGAGGGAATAGGCTTTATCACCAATGGTTCTTTCGGGTTTGATGGTTGGTATGACTGGGTAATAGAACATTTTTCAACAAAATTTTTTATGTTGGGTATTCCTACCCAAAATACGACTTATCGTGCTCTACTAATGCACCTTTGAATTCCTAAATGCCCAATATGAATTTTATATATTATTTCTTTTTGTAATGTTTTCGGTATTAACGTTTTTGTAGATTTATATAGAATGGTGGAGCAAAAATAGACGTTTGTGGAGAGTTTAATTTATTATGCATTGTTCGAAATAAAAAATACAAAACAAAATTTTTAGTAGTTGACGATTTTCCAAATTTTGAGCCACTTCTTGGCAAAAATGATTGCGAACGGTTTACTTTAATTCTACGTGTAAATGAACTCATAATCGATAATAATATTTTTGATGGCTTGGGAAAGGTAAAAAATTTCGTTTATGATATCGATTTGGTCGATAATCAAACATTTGAACATTATGCCCCAAGGCGTATACCACATGCTATTAAAGACTCTGTAAAAAAGAGATAGATAACATGGTGAAGCTTCAAGTCTTAACAAAAACGGATGAAATAACTCCCGCAGTATCACCAATGGTTGTAGTTAAACAGAAAGGTAAGATACGCGTGTGCATAGATCCCACTTCTGACACCATGTAATGAACAAGACGGTAGTTGAGTATGAACTGAACTTTATTGTTAAGATCATGTTTATATTAAGTAAATTACAAATAAGACTGTATAAAGAGAGTAATGTATAAACAGGGTGATAAGTATCATTATGGCAGTCACGAAAATTTAATTGGTGATCAAGCAAAATACCAAGATCAAGAAAGTTCAGAACTTTATCAAGTTTACACTCATTAATGCAATAAAACAAATCTAATTTCTTAATTCTGAAAAAGGACATATGCTTACATTTTTTTATATTCAGCTCCAATTCACACCAATTAACCAATTTGTCAATATCAGATTGAAGGAAAAGTTGATCTTCGGGATTATTGGAAGAACGAAAAATTTTGACATCATCGGCATACATCAAAACTTTAGAGTGCTGAATAACTGAAGGTAGATCATTTATAAATAAGGTAAATAAAATAGGACCAAGGTGGCTACCTTGCGGAACACCAGAAGGAACTTTGATAGCATTAGCTAGGGTTGCCATTTCTATTTAAAAAAAAAGAGGACGTCAGCATAAAAAATGTAGGACATTTTCCCAAAAAAAGAGGACACATTTAAAATAAAAATTTAATTTGATAAAATTTACGACGCCATTTAAAATACAAAAACAAAATTTGTTTTTACGAAAAAACTTTATTTACAAAAAATACAAACTTAACATATCATTCTGATTTAATGGTTGAAAATAAAAAAAAAAAAAAAAACAACAAAAATTCATTGCATTCATTATCGGGAATGTACACTTTTAAAATTTTTTTTATATTTTTCAACACTTCCAATTTGAGCCAATATATTACTATCGCATCTCTTCGCATCCTGCTCTTAGAAGCAGGTAAGTAATGACGTTTTTTGGTGGGAAAGCATTTGATTTAGTCTGTTTTTTTTAAACAATTGTCTGCAACATAAACAATATAAAGAATATTTATTAAATATATTCTTTGCAAACTCTTCCTTTTCTTATACCTACTGCTAGACCACTTAATTTATAGTCGAAATAACTAGCAGCAGTTGTTTAAAAATAATGATCTTTTTTTATCGACAACATTTGCAACTGCTTACAACATTAACAACATGTAGTTTCATCTGCAAAGTGAATACCACTTAATTTTCTATCACATCAACAAATGATCGTTTGTGGCTACACAAGTTGAACAGAAGATGATTCTTTTCTTTGACATAGAACAACTAGAAAATCAGTCAGACAATAGTTGATTGTTGTTTGATGCTGTAACAGGTAAGTAACAAACATTATGATTGATTGCCGATGGCATTTGACAAATGACGAGTAGTCGTACTTTAGCTAGAGAGTCTATTAAAAAAAATGTTTTCCTGCAATTGTTCTTTTCGGTTTCAAGTCAAGACTAAACAACAATAGAGCGACAAGTTAGTCATTTGCAATTGACTGTTGTTGCGGCTGCGTACTAAAGTAGGAGGTGTTATTGCTGGCGGACGTTTGTCTTAAATGTAATTTACACCAAAAATTATTACTGACTTAAGAAAATAACAAAAAAAAATAATAAAAAAAATGTACACATACATACACATTTATATAAAATGACTAACATTTTTTGTAAAACAAAGAATGTTTGATTGCTATTAAAATTTTTTAAAATATAAATGTTTTCATGATATATTAAGTCAATTTAATATCTCTATTACAATCATAGATCATTTTAATCACAAAAGACGTTATGGTCAAGCCTGTTGCGGGTCAGTTGTATGCTGGTATTGTTGCATGCATAAATTGCATGTTAAAAGAGAAAAAAACACACAATTTTTTTACAAAACGAAACAGGTACCACAAATTAAAATCGGTTAAAACCGACTTATTAAAAGCCTACTTAAAGTGGGACGAATACTGTTGAAATTGAAGTTTTTATTATTCATTCAAGTTTTAAGGATTAAAATAAAGTGTAATGATTATTCTCATAAATATTTGTCTATTTTATTTCTCTACAACTTTAATCCCCTATATAAATACAATTAAAAAATTAAAAAACAACCCAGAAACAACTTGGTAATGATTTGCTATTACTGAATAAAATACTTCCTACTAAGTACTACATACCGTCTGCAATACAAAAGGAGCTAATACACGGCATGTTTTTTACGTCTGACTTGTCAAATTCTCCACTGCTAATGCAAACATGTCGAGTGTTACCTTTAAAACATTACTTCTGTAAAAAAAAATGTGTTGAGACATCTGACAAAATTTTAATTAGAGTGCGCTTTATTTTCTTCTGTCAAAACATGTGGTGACATCAGCCGTTGGCAGAAATCTCTGCTGCTGCAAAGCAGTCAGCGTAAAAGTACAATTTTGACAGACATGTAGGTTAACATATGTCTCACAAATTTTAAAGTCAGATGTAAAAAACATGACGTTTATTATAGCCTTAAGAAGTATTTTAGTAATAACTTGATAAAAAGTGATACAAAAGTTTAAGATGGAATGGTTGTCCCATCAAAAAAAAAAAAAAAAAAAAAGGATGGATTACAGAATTTAAAAGTTCCGGAAAGGCTTTTTTTTAAATATAGTATATATGAAATTAATGCAAAATTATATGATTTAACTGTTCACTCTGAAACATAAAAACACATAAATGCTGTTGGATACATTATCAAGACCAGTGATTTTTAAGCTTCAACAGCAGGATTCTACATTGGGTATGTAAAAGGTTTTCCAACAAGAGTGATATGATTTCATTAAAAATAAAAAACACTTATTGTTAAGGATATTAAAATTTTTTTTATTTAATGTGAAGTACAATCGATACAATTATTTCGAAATAAAACGTAATTTAAATGGCCTCCACGACTTCTTCTGCGGGAACGAATTCGATAAACGCAATTTTCGAGCACTTTTTCCACTAACTCAGGTCGTATGTCATGAATGGCACGTTCAATATTGACTTATAAAGATTGAAGAGAGTTTGGTTTATTTCGAAATAATTAATTTTTTCAATATTCTTTTTTTTTAAGATACGGCTTAAAAAGGATTAATAAATGCTTTTATCAATATGAAGTACCACATAATTATCTTAAATTTATAGGATTTAAAGAAAGTTATGATGATAATAATAGAGAGTTAGATGATGATGATAATTAGTCCTTTTAATACCATTATAACAATTCTTGTACTTAATAACTAATCAAAGATATATTGAGTATATAACAAATGGTCTTAAATTTTATTATTTTTATCTTAAAATAAATTTGTCCTATATTTTTATTCAAATATTGAAGACTTTCTATTTAAAAGATTTAACCGTTTTTTTAACTTTTTTTAGCTAGTTTTTAGCCATTTTTTCTAGAATTTTAGCCATTTTTGCTAATCAAGTTCTTCCATCACTGACTCTTTTGCTTAATTATACACACCATATAATATTAAAATTTTAAACTTGTTAGAAGACATTATCACTTTTAACTTAATATGATTTAAATTTCATTAAAAAACACTTTCGGTATAATTCATAAAAACTAAACAGCTTTATAAATCAAATTTCTATGGAGAATCCGTTTTATGAAACCTTTATAAACTTTTAATAAATGAGGCAGTTTAGGTACTTTTGAACAACATAGCTTGTTTCAGCAAGCGCGGATCCAGAGGGGAGAAAAATTGATAATTCCAAAACAAAAGTGTTTCTCTTGATAAATAAAAGTTTTGGTAGCCATTAAACACAAACGATGATTTGATTATTTTAGATAGTATCCTATCTCTTAAGCTGGAACTCACCATACTAAATCACAAAATTTAAATGAAATCGGTTTGACGATTTGTCTTCAAAAAACGCGAATTGTTAGTCAATGGTGGTGGTACAGAGTAATAATTACTTTTCAACTGGAAGGCTTTAATGTTTCAAGACATGTGGTTTAGCAAATCAAACAGTTTCACGATTCACATTTTGAAATTAACTTGTTTTTTGTAAGCAACATCAAGTGACTATGCCGATTTTGACGATCAACCAGAAACCATTTAATACATAATACTAATAGGCTTTAAAAAAAAAATATATAAAATAATCTGAATTTATCATCATACCCAAAAAAATTCGCCATATGGCTTAACAAAGTTCACCAGTTATGGTCTTGCGAAAATAAGAAAAAAAACTATAAACTGAGAACCGTAAAAGCTATTAAACCAGAATATTTAGCTTTTATTTTATTTTGGACTAGCCAATCCCGGCGCGCGTTGCTACGCCCCTTCATGAATTTTAATCGCATTGTAAATTTTAATCGAATATCAAGTGCAAGGCTAAAAACTATAACTTTTTCTTTATGAGCGTGGCACTGCCCACTTTTCTAATTACGAAACTGTATAGTCATGACAGCTCAATAAGTGTGCAAAGTTTCAGAAAAATCGGTCCAGTGTAAGTACCTCAAAATGATACCTTTTTTATGGGCGTGGAACTGCCCACTTTTCTAAATACGAAACTGTATAGTCATGACAACTCAATATGTGTGCAAAGTTTCAGAAAAATCGGGCCAGTGCAAGTACCTCAAAATGATACCTTTTTTTTAATGGGCGTGGCACTGCCCACTTTTCTAATGACGAAAGTGTAAAGTCATGACAGCTCAGTATGTTTGCAAAGTTTCAGAAAATTCGGTCCAGTGCAAGTAGCTAAAACTGATAACTAATTTTTTATGGGCATGGCCCCGCCCATTTTTTCAATCACGAAATTATATGGTTATGACAGCTTAGTATGTGTGCAAAGTTTCAGAAAAATCGGTCCAGTGGAAGTACCTCAAAATTAAAACTTTTTAAGGGGCGTGGCCCCGCCCACTTTTCTTATAACGAAATTATTTAGTCATGACAGCTCGATATGTGTGCAAAGTTTCAGAAAAATCGGTCAAGTGCAAGTAGCTAAAACTGATAACTAATTTTTTATGGGCGTGGCTCCGCCCACTTTTTTCACCCATAAACACTCCCTGGTATGTGTACAACAACTTACCAAAGTTTGAGTCCGATCGGTTTTACAGTTTCGGAGTCTATAGCTAACACACACACACACACACGCACACACACACACACACACACACACACACAGAGTTTCACTTTTATATATATAGATTGAAGATTGATAGGTGGCGCTGAAGTCTACACGTATTCGAGTGTTTCTTTTAATAATAGTTATATAAAATTTTTGTACTCTGCTAGGTGGCGCTTTAAGCAAATTGTATATTTATGTTCGGACGAGCTTTGCAGGCCGGTTCCGGTAGCAATAAATAATTTTCGTATATTTTTTTTTAAATTATAGCACTGTAGTAAACTTATTGAATTACTAATTATACCTTACAATACTATTAACTTTATTACATATTGATATATGTATATGCAGGTACAACAAATGTATCTTATTAAAAAGAAATATTAAATTTTTTTCAAAGGAAATTATTTATGGTCGACACTTTTATTGACCATTTATGTCAAATATTATGTATAATTTCTATTAATAATGACAATGTAGTAAAATTTATGAGATCATATTTCCCTTCAATCGTGTAGACAAAATGTAATGGTGGACATACTTACATGTGTACGTAGATGAAATGTACGAATAGTTTCAAGCGTTTTTTTTCAAGTACTGAGCTGCCATAGCTGGAGAACGAACACATAATAAGTACTTAGTAAAATGAGAAAAAAATAAATAAATAAATATTGTATGTATGTACATAAGCGACAAGCGAAAGCTTGTCGTCATACACCACCAACGTTTTAAGGTAATGCTTATAGATAATATTTTATTTTTTCTTTAACAACAAACAAAAGTAAGTAGATAGTGAACGAACGCAGGTACTGTGATATTAAATTGATGATATAAAAAAACACAAGAGAAAAACAAGTGCTAAAGGATATATTAAACACATCATCGGGCAATATAGTATATCACACATTTATACTTTTTAAAGTATTAAGTTGTAATGCAACTTTGTAATGATTAAATTAGTTTAGACGTTATCGCTTTATAGACTCTTATGAAGATACGTTGTTGTAAGAATTTTAATTAAAATTATAAAATCAAACCATGTAATTGATTGATATGGGTTTTGTGAACCATAAAAAAAAATTATAATTACAACCTGAGATCACTAAATTATTTTAAATGCCTTAAAGCAGCTTGTCAGTCAAGATCTTAGCAAATCAACACATGTCCATACACCATCGTTGACAGCTACAGCTTTATTTTTTCTTCTTGGTTATAAGTAATATTTTATGACAAAAAAGAAAAAACTAAAGAAGAAAGCACTGTTCACATAGAATCTGTTCGCATAACAACTTTTATATTTAGCTATATAACGGAAAATGCAAATAATACTTTTAAACCTTCAATTGATACCAGTAATGCCAATGAAGGGAATTTTCCTTTTTGTAGGATTTTTTTTAAATATTTGGCATATAGGAAAGATTTCTTACTTTTGTCGAACTGTAGAGATTTATATATGCTTCACCTGTGGTGCACAAGGGTATATATAGCTTTGTTATTCCGTTTAAAATTTCTACAGTTTTCATTTCCGACCCCATAAAGTATATATTTTCCGAAAGCTCAGGAAGAGAAGAGTCGATTAAGCCCTGACCGTCTGCCCGTCTGTCCGTGTGTTGGTTGAAATCAACTTTTAGAAGCAACCATATATTCCTCAGATCTGTGTATGGTATCAATCTTTTGGAAATATCCGGGAATGAATCAGTACAATCGTACCACAACTTTCTGAGACATGAGCAAACAAACACGACTGCCTCTGTTTTTTTCCCATATTTCTACCACCGAAATTTAAAATTTTCAGCCATAGAATAATTTATAGGTACCTTTGCTACTAGAGACACGCCTCTAGAGATATTCGTGAACATTTTGGATAAAGCTGGCTCTAATCGGTAAAGTTATAGGCAAAATAATTTTTTAAAAATATATTCCAAAATTTACAAACTAAAATCAATCAATTTCGGTTTAGACAACCGAAAGAGTCAATATCGTTATCATCTGAAAGGACTTGACTAGCGCAATATAAGCACTATAAAAACAAATTAAAATTCATGTTGGCCGTTACTGCAAAATGGCGGACAATAAATATGTATATGGGTCAAATCCTCCTCATTCGGCACGGCCGAATATAGCACTCGTACTTGTTTTCAATTGCTTTTTTAATAACTACAGATTATATAATTTCGATGGTCGAACTATTTATTCGATTAAACAATTTTGAATATACTGCGTACTTATTATATAGCCAAGTGTCACTTTTCTTCAACTTTCCTTTGCAAATAATGTCTAATTGACCGAAAATTAATTAAAAGGTTTATAAATTTTTCTATTACGTCGATGTGATTTCTTCGATATCATTTTATTGCAGCTTTTAAAATAACGAGGAGTTTGATCTTCAGACCGCAACTGCAAATTGCTCACCAAATAATTGCCTTTATACCAAATTTATCTATTTCTTTGTTGTTGTATTTTGTTATTCTTGTTCCTTTTTAAGAAAGACTACGATCTTCATATTAATTTGCACGATAGTTTTAAAAACCAGCACCCACAGGTATTGTTTTTACTTTATTTAAATTGAGCCATTAAACTTTATTAAACGTACTAAGTTGTTGTTTTTTAATAACATGTTTACAATCAGACCAGATTTTCAAGAAATTTGTGCAAGAGTTTCCATTGCTTAGAGGGTGCCCGGTGGATTAGTCAGTAGTTTGGGGTTTGAGGGTTTGATTCCCGCCAGAGACTCTCGACTGGTCTGCTTCTCTTTCTCTTCTATTCTTACTATTTCTATTCTTATTCTATTCTTCTCTTTATTCTATATTAAGGCGTCACAATGGACCGTAATGGTCTCCGGGTGAGGGTAACTCTGAACCAGCCTTACCTACCTTCCATTGCTTAGAACTCGGATATAACGGATCTTCAAATATGGACTTTCGATCATTGTCAACTAAAAGCGGTCATAGTGTTTTTTATTTATTTAATTTAAATATTGAAAGTGCTTAATAAAATACCCTTTAAATATTATGACAGATTTGTTGATTGTTTTCTGACAGAGTAACGGTAGTTACGTTAAAAACACACATTAGTGAAAAGAAGGAACATTTTTTGTATTATATAACGTTGCAAAGTCTCGCTGTGGCTAAAGACAAGGTTAACTTTAATATATTACCATAGATCAGTGTTGCAACTTAACCACGCCATCAATAAGGCGGTGGAAATTAATACAATAACATTATACATATGTTTATCACAGTGGGAATGAGTGCAGTGGAAAAATCAATGGGAAGGTAAAACTTACACGGTTATAGTTTAAATATTGGAGGAAAGAAAAGTGAAGGCAAAATATATTGCAATGCTTTTAAGATTTGCACTAAATAACAGCACTTAATGAGTAGAAGTAGTACACTATATCCACCTATATGCGATGCCGGAGATGTCATGCCACTCAAGCCAACTGCATCGTAATAGTAAATTATGCTTCTTTGATACCATTATAAAATGGCAAAATAAAGTCAACTAAAACTTTATTTTGGTGACGTTTAATAAGAGGCAAGTTTTGGAGTAAACCAGATTTTACGCAAATTTTGTTAAAAACGGTTTAACATCAATAGAAAATTATGTGTTTATTGTCTTATATTTTAGCAATTTTATAACAAAATAATAATTTCAAAATTATAATTATTTAGTTTGAATGGGTGTGATTGAAACTCGCAATAAAGTCGCTGAAGAAGACGACCAAGTCATACATGGCGTCACCATTTCGACATCTAAGTATCGTTAATCAATGAAATAAAAAGCTTGTTTCATGTTCCATACAGGAAGAAAATAATATTATAAATAACAAAAAGAATTGACAAGATCATTGCTCGTTGCAGTATAGCAGAATTTAATCTTTAACGCTAATAGAACTCACAACCTTTAAACTTGCAGACTAACACACTAATGACTAGTTTATCGGAGTACCCAGGTATAAAATAAACAAGTAACAGTGCTATATTCGGCCGTGCCGAATCTTATATACCCTTCACAACGTGTAGTCATGCAATAACAATTGTTTGTATCACCATTCATCCCAT
The DNA here is from genome assembly GCA_941918925.1 of Phyto melanocephala. Classification (NCBI taxonomy): domain Eukaryota; kingdom Metazoa; phylum Arthropoda; class Insecta; order Diptera; family Rhinophoridae; genus Phyto; species Phyto melanocephala. The sequence goes on from OW799237.1 coordinate 67,338,513, forward strand.
ATAAAATACGTGCATACGTACACGTTAGAATAAATGTGGCATCGAATCCCAGCTGAGCCAAAAAAATTTTATTTTATTTTATTTAATATATTATTTATATTTTATTATTTTTTTTATATTGTTTTTAAATTTTTTTAAAAATTTTTTTTGGAAAAATTTTTACAAAATTTTTTTAAATTTTTTTTTAATTTTTTTTTAAATTTTTTTTTGTAGTTTTTTTTATTATTTTTTTCTTATTTTTAATATTTTTTTTTTTTAATTTTTTTTGTTTGGTATGTTTTTTACATGTATGTATGTATGTATTGTTGTTGTGAAAAAAACGAGGTGGTCGTGGTTTTTTGCTCATATCTCAGAAAGTTATGGGGCGATTGTGCTGAATTTCAATAGCGATTTATTCCTGGATATTTCCAAGAGATTGATACCATATACAGATCTGAGGAACATATAGTTGCTTCTAAAAGTTGATTTCAACCAACACACGGACAGACGGGCAGACGGACAGACGGTCAGGGCTAAATCGACTCCTCTATTCATAAGCTTTCAGAAAATATATACTTTATGGGGTCGGAAATGAAAATTGGAGAAATTACAAACGGAATGACAAAGCTATATATACCCTTGTGCACCACAGGTGAAGGGTATAATAATATATAAAACAAAACAAAACAATAACATATAAAACTAATGCTAGCAATTCGTATAATTTATTTATTTATAGGATTAAAGAAAATTTTAATTTCGATTCATTTGAAACCATTAAACCTTTTCTAATTGTTATTCTTTGGATACATTTAGGAAGGCAATTAAACTTGCCTTGCCACATATTTTTTCTTTTTTCGTAATTTCATAAAACAATTAAATTGCGGCTCTGTCGCCAACAATTGTTAAACATGCAGGAGAACACAACACCAATGTTGTATTTCTTAAAAAAAATGTTTTCTTCTGTTGTTACTGTTCATAAAACATGGTTCAATTTAATTGCAGAGTTTGCTTTCGACACACAAAAATGATCTTCATTCATTAGACAGCAAAACGTGAGATTGTATTTTATAAAAAAAAATAAGAAACAAGCAAAAAATATACGAAGGTTGAGCGATAAATCTCCATATTCAAGATAAATATTTATGGTTGGTAAATGTTATATACGCTTCACCAATATGTAGGCATGTAGAAAATCCGAAATTAAGCTCATCATTAAAGGGCATTGATTAGACTAAAACAAAATCATGGGGTCTGAGTAAATATGTAAATTATTCTTCTGTGATGTTGCACGGTATGCCTAGAAGTAGAGGATTTACTGTTCACATTAGGCAAATATTTGAGGAAATAGTCTTAACCCTAAAATGTTATTATTTCTGCTCTAATAAATAAATGTCTATTTTATATTTATATATTTTTTGACTATATTTTGTGTAAGGAAAATCAAATACAATTAAAACAAGTAACAGTGCTATATTCGGCCGTGCCGAATCTTATATACCCTTCACAACGTGTAGTCATGCAATAACAATTGTTTGTATCACCATTCATCCCATATAAACTACGTGCATACGTACACGTTAGAATAAATGTGGCATCGAATCCCAGCTGAGCCAAAAAAATTTTATTTTATTTTATTTAATATATTATTTATATTTTATTATTTTTTTTTATATTTTTTTTAAATTTTTTTAAAAAATTTTTTTAGAAAAATTTTTAAAAAATTTTTTAAAATTTTTTTTAAAATTTTTTTAAAATTTTTTTTTTTTAGTTTTTTTTATTATTTTTTTCTTATTTTTAATATTTTTTTTTTTTGTAATTTTTTTTTGTTTGGTATGTTTTTTACATGTATCTATGTATGTATGTTGTTGTTGTAATTGTGAAAAAAAACGAGGTGGTCGTGGTTTTTTGCTCATATCTCAGAAAGTTATGGGGCGATTGTGCTGAATTTCAATAGCGATTCATTCCTGGATATTTCCAAGAGATTGATACCATATACAGATCTGAGGAACATATAGTTGCTTCTAAAAGTTGATTTCAACCAACACACGGACAGACGGGCAGACGGACAGACGGACAGACGGTCAGGGCTTAATCGACTCCTCTATTCATAAGCTTTCAGAAAATATATACTTTATGGGATCGGAAATGAAAATTGTAGAAATTACAAACGGAATGACAAAGCTATATATACCCTTGTGCACCACAGGTGAAGGGTATAAAAATAGGCTATGTTCTGTATTCCATTTTTATACCCTTTACCTGTGGTGCACAAGGGTATATATAGCTTTGTCATTCCGTTTGTAATTTCTACAATTTTCATTTCCGACCCCATAAAGTATATATTTTCTGAAAGCTTATGAATAGAGGAGTCGATTAATCTCTGTCCGTCTGTCCGTGTGTTGGTTGAAATCAACTTTTAGAAGCAACTATATGTTCCTCAGATCTGTATATGGTATCAATCTCTTGGAAATATCCAGGAATGAATCGCTATTGAAATTCAGCACAATCGCCCCATAACTTTCTGAGATATGAGCAAAAAACCACGACCACCTCGTTTTTTTACACAATTACAACAACAACATACTTATATACATACATGCAAAAAACATGCCAAAAAAAAAAAAAAAAATACAAAAAAAAAATATATTAAAAATAAAAAAAAAATAATAAAAAAAATTACAAAAAAAAAATTAAAAAAAAATTTAAAAAAATTTTTTAAAAATTTTTGTAAAAAAATTTATTAAAAAAATTAAAAAAAAAAAAATAAAATATTAACAATATCTTAAATAAAATAAGATCAAATTTTTTTGGCTCAGCTGGGATTCGATGCCACATTTAGTCTAACCAGTATATACATATGTACGTATTTTATATGAGATGAATGGTGATACAAACAATTGTTATTGCATGACTACACGTTGTGAAGGGTATATAAGATTCGGCACGGCCGAATTTAGCACTGTTACTTGTTTTATCACATTTTTATTATTGGATCTTCACCTTCGTGAACTAACAATAAGTATTCAAATCTTAAAACTAAATGTTTAATATTAATCCAGTCAGAGCCAGACTAAAATTTAGGTTATCAAATAAAGTTAATTAATTCCAATGGTTTCATCTAAGCTTAATAGTATCCCTCTTCTTCAAACGAGTGTGTCCTCTATGCTGCAAGATCTTTCGAGCTAGCGGATTTGGATGTGTTTCCAGCTTATTTAAATACTAGTCCACATAGTCAAGGATTTCATATTTAACAAGTTGAACTTGTATATCCTTATGGATGTTGCTGATTTTAATATACCAGGGAGAAGCAGTTATCATTCTTAGGATTTTGTTTTGACGACGTTGAATTTTTTCTATGTTCGAGGCGGAAGCAGTGCCCCATAATTGTATCCCGTAGCACCAAATTGGTTTTAATATTGAGGTATTGAGTAGAAGTTTACAATCAAGAAGTAACACAGAGTTTCTACCAATTAGCCAATTCTGTATTCCAAGTGAAATTAAATTGATCGGATTTTTTATTGCAGAGTTGTTGCTTATAACAACAATGCTTTAGCAATTTCTGATGAAATAATTTCACTCGGAATACAGAACAGTGCTGACTATTCAAAATAAGTAGTTTCGCTTATTTGCCTAATGTGAACATATATTTACACACATTTTGCAAAACATGTTTTTTGGCAATACATATCCAAAGGATTTATTTAATTAAGATAACAAAAATTTGACAAAGTCACTTTTCTATATGGATAAGAAGAGAGAGATATTTAATTGGGACGCGATAATTTGTACCTGACACCTAAGTTTTTTTTTTAGCTTTTAATATATAATTTGCACCATAGTTATGTGTTTTTTACAAAACCACCTTTTAAGATAATTTTATCAAATTATTTTATTTCCAACTTTTTAGTTTTTTATTCGCCATTCTAACGCAAAAAGGTCTCCAATACGATAAAAAAAAGTAGATCTCAGTGTATTTAATGTCAAATCTTTATGATTCACTATTAATTTCGAACACCATCTTGAGTTATGAATTGGTCATTGCATACTATCTTTTACTATTCAGGCTATTTTATATCTATATTTAAGTGATTAAAGAATTACGAAATACGTAATTTTGAGGTAATGGCTATCTTAGACAAAAATTTTTTGATAGTGATTATTATGATGCTTATAATGAGAGGATTAAAAAAATGTATTAGTCATTTAATTCCGCATGCGGTATTAGATTTGGAATTTGTTCATGATGTACGATATTCCTTAGTTAAGCCCTTTCATTTAATACTTAATTACTAATTACCGTGTGGTGTTCTCAATAGAGAGTTTTTTCCGTTTTTATATAATAAAGCAAAAAGTACAAAACATTACAGAAATGGCTTAAATGTTTCAAAAAAATGTTGTAGTTGTATTTTACATAAATCTGCTGAAGATGTCATACAACTAAAATGTTACGATCGCACCGTTTTCCATGGCAACTCATCACAAGAATGTGTAAAAGCCTTGCAAACCCTTCTAAACTAAAACTGACACATAAATTTTTTATTTTAGAAAAAACATTTATTTTGTTTTTTCTCCATATAGTTTTAAAATCAAGTGAAGCAAGCATTATGTGCTTTGTATAATAAACGCAATCTCTTGGGATCATCTTAATTTCCCAATTCATTAAATAATTGGACTTATATTGTATTTTAACGCAAACCTCTCAATTCTCAATAGTAAACTCAATAGAAATGCTAATCATCTTTCGAATATTTAAAAGTCTATTTACTGGTATACAAATATATCTACTTTTTAACAATTATTTTCAAAATAATTCATTGCAACTTCCAATATTTCCAGTTTTTTGATTCTATTAATTTGCTATTATTCATACAGTTGGAACAAAAATTATTGTTTATCAGAATAATAGTCGTTAATGTGAGAATCTTTGTGCTGGACGAAAAATGATTAATGATGATCAGTAGCAAACGTTGACATTGAAAAGATCACTTGTAGCTCGTAGACAGAAAACAGACCGACCACAGAACAGATCGTAAAAGCAGCTTCTTTAGCAACTTAAAAATTCAAATAAAAAAAATATTCATATTTGAACAATGGCTGTCATTCATAACGAATGAATTAAGTTTTGAATACTTGCTCTTGTTGTACTTTGCTGACAATAGCAGTGACTGACTGACTGACTCAGTAACTGTCGGCAGAAAATTTTGTTTCGAAAGAATATTGTTAAATAAAAACTGTATGTTTTGTGGTAAATAGAGACGTTTGCTTTAAGTACATGATGTGAAAAGATTTTAAAAATTCATGTAAAATCTTTTTGTTTGCATATTTTTATTATTCTGGGAATTTAATATTAATTATTCAATTTTAAATTTGAACATTATTTTGGATGCTAAAATCCAATAGGAAAATTAAAAATTCGTTCGTAAATTTAACTTAAAAAATTAAATTGTGATTACAATTAATGTTTACAAAATTACATTTGTAACAACCAATTGGAAAAAATTTAGGACATTATTAAAACTGGACTGAGTTAAGGTTTTAAGCATCTGATAGGAAAATAAAGAGCATAAAACCTACTCGCACTCTACAGTCTCTTTAAGAAATCCTTGTGATAAAATCCAACGTTTTTTAAAAATATACGCGAAACTGTCTCCTGTAATAAAAAAATTATTTGCGGGCCAAATATTAAAATCAATTAGAGCACAGTTGTGATGAATTAATTACAATGTACAACAATAAGGCATCTTTTGTATGATGATTGACTTTTATTACGTGCTGTTTACTAATTTAACGTCGTTGATTTCAAATATACCCTTAGTTTTTTTATAACAGCCCTTGTTTACGACATATATGTAACTTTCACAAAAAAATCGCTTCGTTAATGTGTTAATTTGCTTGTAGTTATGAAAAAAAAGAAAGATAGTCCTTGGATTCCGTAAAATGTATGCAAAACGTGAGCTTTGTTTCTACGTTTGTGGACAAAAAAAGGAAAGGAATAGCTTTAGATACAATACCACTATTATCCGGATTGAACCCTTTAACTACGGCTGTTATATTTGTTTGGTAAAGAAAACTGGTTTTAACTAAAAAAAACGAAATCAAATTTCTTTTAATTCAACAAGGTGGTTATACAAAATATGCCTGTTTTCTTTGCTTGTGGGGTAGTAGAGTTGATTACCAATACTGAATGAAAAAAGACTAACCTTCTTGGGAAACGCAAGTTGCAGAGAAACAGAACGTCATAAACTCTCTTTTAGTAGCAAGTGATCGTATATTTTTGCCTCCTCTACATATAAAACAAGGACTTATAAAACAATTTGTAAAAGGTGTTGACAAAAATGGAAATTCTTTCCTTTCTTTTTCTATAAAAATTTTTTCCAAAACTGAGTGCAGAAAAGAAAAATGCGAGAATTTTTGACGGATACAAAAATTTCAATCACAAAATTGAAATCGTCATCAAAAATATGACTAATATCACGTAACATAATCCAATCATTAGAAATTCTCTTTGCAGGTTTCATTTTTCCAAATTTTGATTAGTAATTTTGCAAAGTAATCTAAAGACGGCAAAAAATAGTTGTCAACAATGATATAATATGGATTACGCATTGTTAACAATTTTTCGTTAGGTGACGTAGTTGTTCCTTGTATGTATTATGTGAGATTTAGCTACTCTGTCAATAAAATCACTGACACTATTAGCCAATGACAAATGAGGTCAGAGTTCAAACATGATGGCGTAAGCTAAAGCCATTGTTAGGTTAGGTTGAGAAGGAGTGGAACTAAACGCCAAACCCATGACAGGTATACACCTTTGCCCAGTTGGCATGTTGTGCGCTGCATATGAAAAACGGAGTTCCCAAACGAAAACCATAATTATTGTCATTGATAGAAATTTATTTCAATGATTAAAGTTTTAATAAAAATTATAGTTTTTGCTATTTTATTAAATTTTATTTAAACACTCTCAAATTCAATTTAATGAATCTAAATTATGTATGTATGCAGCCGATATGAGACTTTGTATGTGCAATTCCTTGCTGTTTTGTGACTATCAATTAAGTGGATTATTTATTTCTAATTTCACAGGCTACACGCGATAGGTATCATACTACCACTATATTTTTGATTCCGTATTGTGGGTCAAATTATAATGAAAAAATTCACACTGCAATAGTTGAATTAGGGAAAATTGGGATTCTAAAAAAAAAGTTTACAATTCACTTCGAAAAACATATAGTTGGAATCATTGGCTTGCCAAGTCCACTATTGTTTTAATCATCCGCAAATTTCAGTACCAGTGTACGTTTATGGATAATACGTAACCGAAGAGACCACATCTAGGCCGTAGTGAGAAAATTGCGGCTGTAGCAGAGAATGTGAACAGTGGATTCGACTCCATGTGCAGCAATTTTGTCTCTTGTATAGAACAACTTATCGAATTTGACGAAATAATTTTGATTTTAAGTCTTATAACTTGCTTAAGAAATGAAGCCTACATGCTAAATTTTAGTCAATAGTCTCTATTTTCTTCTGAATTTTGTTTAGTGATAGTAACAATAACATTTTATGCCAAACAAATTTTCGAGCTATCGTTACATCCACAAAAATGCTTATAAGTGGGTTTTTAAGCTGGTGGTCTTATTGGTACATATTTCTTTTAAAATAAAGGCAGACAGAACTTACAGCCTATGGTGAGTACTTCCGACGCATGATAACCGAGTTTTTGTTGCCTAAAATTGAAGCCCGTGATGCCAGTGTAAATTGGGTTTAGAAAAACGAAGCTATGACACACAAAGCGCCCAAAAGAATGACTTTATTGAGAAATCATCTTGCATTCGAGACCTAGAAATTGGCCAGCTAGATCGTGTTATAACACACGTATGGATTTTTAAAGTTGGGGCAAAAAAAAAGTCGCGTATCATGGCTCGTCTTTGAAAAAAAAAATTGACCGATGATGCCACCAGCCCATAAGCCACACCAAACTGTCGGGTTGCATCGGTAACTCTTGTACGACATGTGGCTGTTCTTAATCCCAGATGCGACAGTTTTGCTTGTTTACGTATTCATTTAGCCAGAAAGGAGCCTCATCGCTGAACACAATTTTTCGATAAAACAGTGGATTTCCATCGAGCTGTTGTAAGGCCTATTCATTTCTGACAGAGCACGAATTTTGATAGTAAATTTCAACGATTTGAAGTCGTTGCTCGTTTGTAAGTTTCTCAATGATGAAATAGCAGAGTATACTAAGCACTTTTCACTTTCACAGATGTAGTTTGGACACAATTATAATTATTATAAAACCATTCAGATAGTATACCTATACATAATTAAAAAAATAAATAAATAAACAAATAAGTAATAATAAAAAAATTATAGTAAAATTTATCTTTCCTTCATTTGCAAAAAAGAAAATTAATTACTATTTTTTTTATTTAAGGCGAATTGTCTTCTCGATCAGTTTCAGGCAGCAAGTCTTTTATGGTATGATCATGTTGTAAATCTAAAACAACAACAAACTTTCAAAACAATATATGTATTTATAAGTTTTTTTATAAAGAAAATTTTAACATAACCGACAAGTCGCTGTCACAAAAAAAAAAAAAGGAACAAATTTTAAATTTTAGCACTTAAGCTCAAATTGTTTTTGTTATAAATTCATAACGGTACATAGTATGGCTCTGAAATTTTTACATACATATGATGCCAACAAGAGCATTTATTAAAAAAACGATATTTGAAAAACGTGTCGCTTGAACTTTTTATGCGGTTATGGCTCGATATACATACATATATTTATTTCCAAAAACTGAAATAAATATGTCGATGTCTGATTGTATATTAAAATAAAAAAAATATTGCTTATAAAATTTTTCTAAAAATAAATTTATATATTGCATTTTTGGAGTTTGATGAACTTTTAAACATCTGACTTGTTATTTTTGTTTTGAATGCATTCACTGCCTTTGGCCACTTCCCTGTAACAACACCTGCGCGTTCAGACTTAGAGAAAAATTAATTCAGTCCAAAGAAATTTAAAGGTGGGAAAACAAAATGCATTCGTCTTTTGTCATTATTTCAGTAAATCCTTTAATTTTGCATAAAATATATTAAAAGAGAAAGAAAAAACGAAAAACACACCTTGTAGATTATCAATTTATTTTTCCCTTTAAAGACGTTGGTTCTTTCTTTGCATTTCATTTCTTTCATCATCATAATCATCATTGTTACTATCAACGCCGTTCGTTATAATGGTACATCAATTATATTCATTTTATTGTAATTTACAACGCCTACCACCTTTCAACGCGATTATTTCGCACTGTATTCTAGAGATAGCCTTTAAAAATAGCTGTAGCTGTAGCATAATAACCATATTAACACAATAAGGAAAACAAAAAACTTTTAAGTCCTGTTTAGCTAAGTCTGGGCAAAAGATGGGAAACCAAGAGCCAAAAAGACTAAATTCCATTGAAAACAAAAATAAAAATTTTCTCTTGAAAAACCGCTGTTCCGCACAACAGTCAAATAGACACTTCATCGCACCGATCAATCTCTAGTTTCTTTATTCGTTTATTTTTTATTTTAGTTTCCAAAAAAGTATAAATTTAAAATGATTTTTCTTTTTTGGTTGGCTTTTATTCGCTTTGATTTGGTTTTCATTGCAAATATATGGAGTGTTTGAAAAAATATGTGGAATGTGATGTAAAAGAATGTAGTTAGTATTTTGCAAAGGTTCAAATATGGTTCAAATATGTTTACTATGAATCAAGTTAGCATACTACATACGCAAGTATATATGAATGTATGTATATAAAGTTTCTATATAGAAACATGTAAATTTGTTGTTTTAATAATGTGTATTCTTAGTTTGTAAAGGGTGAGCCATCTATCTATCAAAGACAATTGGTGAAGATGAAGATCATTTTCATCTTTTTTTAAAAATGAGGACGGCGCAATCATTGCGGTCAATGAAGACATGTATCACACCATGATAACTGATTTCTTTGTGCCCGCTCTTCATGATATTGATGTTAAAGATGTTTAGCTTTGGATGGTGTAACTTGCCACAATCGATTTATTGCGTACAACGTTTGATGGCCGCCAAGAAGCTGCAATTTGACAATGTTGAACTATTTTCTGCAGGCGCCGTTAAAAACGAGTATTATGCAGAAAACCCCGAGACAACGGAGTATTTGAAGGTCAACATTCATGATGCTGTTGCTAAGATACAACTCCATACACTCGAAGAAGTGCTTGAAGATTGGTCCGATTGAATAAGGAACTGTGAGGCCAGTTGCGGCAGCCATATGAATGAAATAATATTTTATTTATAACCGGAACAATTGTACTTCACAACAAAAAAATTAATTTTGAAAAATTTCAACCCTTTTTGTTTTATTTCAGTTTTAAATTTAAAGTTTAAGGACCATATTCATAAAAAATATTTTAGGTTTACTGAAGGCTTATTTGACAAATTTCTCTACAACATCTGTCAAATAAAAATATTTTTTATGAATACGGCCCTAAATGTTTAAATGGCCCACCCTTTATAAATGTACATCAGGTAGCGTGTTAATCTGGCTAATATTATCCTCAATAACAAAATTCTAAGAAGCATATCTGATATTTTGATACTACATATGAATCCGTAGGACATGTGTGAGCTTCAGAAAAATGATTCCAACTGACACTTGGAGGGATTACTCGGTCTTAGATGGTACGCCTGGACCTGAATATGCTATGTCACTAGTGGGGTTTTAACAAGACATTGTGCAAAAAGGTCTAGCATCAAATAAAATGTTTAAATTATCGATTTCCCAAATAAGTTTTGGTCACAGTTAAAATATATAATTGTCGGTTATGGTCATTATATGATAGTACAAACTATGTAAAGGACATATAGAAATCGCCACAGCCGAATATAACGCTGTAACTTGTTTCCTTATAAATTGGCATTTAAAATATGCCACAGAATTCAGTCTCGAAATGTAATCTATTTTATTTTCAGAACATATTGTCTTATGTAACGTATTACTTTTTCTGGCATTTGTAGAAGCAATTCTTATAAGCATTAATTCTATAAAGACAACGTTTTTAGTTCATTAAATCACATATTAAGTTTTTTGATGTCAGTGCTAAAGTCCGGCATCGTTTGTTCCTCAGACGTCCCTGTATTTCGTATGCATTTAGGTGACTTGCGAAGTGTATGGCTCAGCCAAATGCATTTGCTTCTCATTATTTGAAGATTAATCGATAGTTTAACAAGAAATTATTTTCGTGGGTAGTGATAAGATTATTTGGGTCAGGAAAAGGACCAATCAAAATGATATTAATATAATCAAAGAGCTAGCAGGTGATTAAGATATATGACTTTAAAGCTTTTGATACAGAACAGTTCTTCTTCATGTATGAGCATCCAAAATTCATTAAAGGCGAAACGACATAAAATGATCGTTGTAGTTTATTGAAATTAAAATCATTATCATGATTACATGAATTCAATATTTTACACTTCTGTATTAAATCTCTAAGAAAAAATGCAACAATTATGCGGCTCTTGAAGTTCTGTTTTCGCTATGTTGCTGGTTGGAAAATAGAAGAAAAAGGTACAAACAACTGTAAGCCGTTAAACTAGATCGCACACTAGAGATAGAGGCGTGCCTCCTAGCTAAAAATTGTTTATATGTACGTGTTGGTATTACGTCCAATAAAAAAGTTGCAATAAAAAAATTCAAAATACAAAGAAATAAATTCAACGTTTTAACAATAATATAAGAGCAAGATGCTTTCTTTCTTTCTTCTACGTTCGCAAGCTCCGTTTTCAGTGTGTGTATGTATATCAGTTCGACTGTGAGCCTGTCGAATTGTCGCTATATATAAGTACATATTTTTATTTTTATACTTTAATTTTTTACCTAAAACTCTAAATAAATTTCAAACCAAAAAACTGACTAGCTGAATTTTATTTGGTATTGTAGGCAGATGTATTGTCTTTTTTTTATAAATTACAGTGTAACGGACTACGAGTGATGCAATTTTTTGCTGCTACAATTTTATAAAAAAAAACAAATAAATATGAAATTTTTTTCTTTGCCTAAAAATAAATAAAAATTTTGGACACCAACAACAATAACAAAAGGAATAAATCTAACAATACAACTGTAAAGACACTAAATATAATTTAATATTACGATCAAAGTCATATATACGTCATATATATACAACTTACAACACAATATAGTTGTATCGATAGTAAAACAAAATAAAAGAACAGACTATGTTTTATACTGGGCTGTGACGAATATTATATACGGTTCATAATTTTTTTTGGTATGCAAAAATAAAATTTTTAAATTTGTCTAAATTAATAGAAAAAATAACTAAAATTAACATTCATGTCAGACATATGTTTCAAAGTTATCTGGGAACTTATTATTTTTGTAAATCGGATTAACAGACGGATAGCTCAATTCTTTTTTATTCATAAGGATTTAGAATATATGCTTTATGAGACCGCTAATGAATATTGTGGATATTACAAATGGATGGTCTTTTATATTTATCTTTATTTTAAGAATTAGTTTTTGTGTGTTTTATTATGCAAAATTCGCTAAAAATTACAAAAACATACTTCAACTTTTAATCTTCTACTATAATCTTAAAATGCGTACGATCAAAGCATTTGTTACACAGAATTTGCTTTTGGCACCTTTTGTGACGGGTACAAAAGTAGAGATAGTCAAAATATTTAACATAAATTTCAACCGTTTTTGCCCGGGCCATCGTCTGCTTGGCCTGTCTGACTAGAATCAAAACTTAAATGAAAAAAAACTGTTAACCCTAATATTTTTGTTACTAATGTTACTAATACGTATTGTATTGTTGTTTCTGTAAATCATTTAACATTCATATTTCTGTATGTTAAAATTGTATTATTATTTTAGAGTTAAATAACATTATAATGTTCTAGGTGCAATATTTTTTATATCATTTTCTGTCATGGCCATATCAACCTTCTAGTAACATTTTAAATCGGTCGAATATTGTAAATGAAGAATATGCCAGTTACTATTTTTAATTTTAACCATGTTGTGAGTTTGATAAAAAAGTGAAAAAAGAAGTACGTGCTACAATTATATCAAAAAAATCCAAATTGGCCGTACAAAAAATTGGGAAAAAATCAGACAAAATTAAAAAAATTTCTTACAAATTTCTTGCTATGAGCAAGTCATTTGTTACAGCGGGCTATTTTTTGCATAAGAGAGCACAAGGTTTTGCCATATATGGTTTTATGTCACTTTAGCAGGCTTGCCATTTTAGCACTTTTTATGATAGATTTAGCATTTTTTTCTTAAACAAGCACAAAATATTTGCAAAAAAGTGCTAAGTGCTAGTTTAGCAATTTTTAATAATAATCCGGCATTTTTTGCACTTTTTTCATAAAAAATTTAAATGCAATCAATTATTTTTTATATGTAAATTTTAGATGATATTTTCTTTCTTGTAAAGGTTATAGCTAGTAAAATATATATAAAGGAAAAGCTGATGGACATAATTTTGGGAGCTGAGGAAGAAATAATCCTTTATTTGAAGAATATTTGCTACCAAATCCGTATTTAGAATATGAATTCGAAACGTTATTAAAAAAGAATAAAGAAAAAATATAATATCTTCTGAAGAAGAAGACACAATCAGAAAAATATGTTTACATTTTTTAAAATCGCTTGTAAATGAACTAAAATATCTGCTTCTCCAAAATATTTTGATATTAAAAAAAATTTTTTTAACATTTTTGATAGATAATACCCTTAAACAAATTAAGGCACCTATTATCTAGAAGATATGAATTTTAGTATAACTGAAATGGAAAAAATTCAAAATGAGTGGAGCTATATAACTGAACAAATCTGGCATACCAATATAGATACTACGGAGTTCTGTATTCAAGAAAACCAATTTAGAAATTCAATTAATGAAAGTCCTAATAAGGAATTATTGAATTTTGTGCTGTCTCTTTTGGTTTTACCATTTTCAAATGCCGAAGTGGAGCGTTTATTTAGTTTAATGGGCTTAATAAAAAGCAAACTTAGAACAAAAATGAACACACAACTTTTATGTTCTGTTACACGTATGTTCTTTTTAAACTGTAGAACATTTTAGCACTTTTTTTTTGAGGTTTTGCACTTTTTCTCTATCATCTTATGGCAACACTGCACTTTAGTAAGAAAGCTCTGGAGTGGTAGCAAAACAATACAAAAAACAACTCTCAAATCTCTAATGAGCGGTTTCCTAAAAATGTTCACGAATTCATAGGTAAAAGTTAAATCTATAGAAGTTTTATTTTTCTGTAATCTGTAATATAATATCAACTAAATTAAAAAACAAGTAAGAGCATTATATTCGGCTGTGCCGAATCTTTTATACCAATTTTGTGTACATTTAAAGCACAATATTTTTATTTTGTTAATCGCTTGGAATAATCTCTATATAATAAAATAAACATCACTTTCTTTGTAGAGGGTGGATAAATTTTAAGGGCCCATGTTGAAGGTGAACCACACCTAAACTTCAACTTTTTTCTTGCATTTCATTTGACATTTCTCACTCTCAGACTAACTCAATTTGAAGCGTGGAAAGATACGCAATCGAGCAACGCTTTTAAATATTAAAGATTTTTATAAAAATGGGCGTTCAAATCAAAATGCATTCTGTGCACTTCGTGATTCTTTTGGTCAACATAATCGTTCGAATTCGTCCACAATCGTGAGAATTGTAAAAAATATTTAAATGTCTGCAAAGCAGGTCTGTATGAAATATGAAAACATCTGTGAATGCCATCTTAGTTCGTTGAATGGGAAACATTGCTGTTTTTCGCGATAACGTGCTTCGATACGCTAGTAAGATGTTTTCGTAAATTTAGTCTTTCAATGAAAGTGGCCGTTAAAGTACGCGTGTCAATAAAGTTTTTGCTAATAAATATAACTTAGATATTTCAAAATAGTCCTCTAGTATTCCAAAATCTTTATTCATAGAGAAATTACATGAATTTAAGATAAACCGTTATATGGGAGGAAGGCGTTAAAGTGGGCGTGTCACCTAAATTTTCTGGCATAGATATTTCAATATAGTTTTTCCAAATCTTTATTTATAGAGAAATTATAAGAATTTAAGAGAAAACGTTATATGGGAGGTGGGCGTAAAAGTAGGCGTGTCACATTTATTTTCTGTCAGTGCAAAGCCTTTGACCAGAAAGCAATTTCTACAAAATTTCAGAATCGTACATCTAATTTTGTCAGTTTTTGAATATACTGAAAAATACACTGAGCGGTATAAATATTCGTACATTTTGATCTATAACTCCCTTTCTAATGCATACATTAAAGCAATTTTTGGGGAGAAAGATGGTTTTTGCTCAGGAAGTATATATTCGACTCTACGGTCATGCGTTTGGACACAATTCCATTTTATTCAATGTTCGAAGGACACGGTTTTTTCGACCTACTCTTGCTTTACGAGCCATAACTTTCTTCCTAATATTCCGATTTAGCCCATTTTCAATACCAAACAGACCTTGTCTATAAGAAAGATTCTGGCAAAATTTGAGCCCCCTAGCTTTTTCGGTGCGACCTCTATCGTGCTTTCAACAGACGAACAGACGGACGGACATAGATAGATCGTCATCAAATCAAACCCTGATTCAGAATATATATACTTCAAATCAAATCAAACCCTGATTCAGAATATATATACTTTATGGGGTCTAAAATGGATATTTCGATGTGCTACAAACGGAATGACAAAATAAATATACCCCCACCATTTTTTTGGTGGCGGGTATAAAAAATATTAAAACACTAACATGAGCCATTTCCAAATTATTGAATTGTCTATGCTAAGATTTGTTTATATCACTCCTTATTTAGATAGAAACGGAAACATACATATGGACAGATTGAAATTGCTCCTTAAGAAATACTTACAAATAAGTACTTACTTGAAACATAATACTCTTAAAAAAATATTGTAAAAATTACAAACAAAGTGAGAAACTTATACACATGTAAATAAATATAAAAGCTTGTGATTTATGGTGAAGAGTATAGAAAATTACAAAATTACTGTACGAAATACATATGTAAATCAAACATTCTTAAAATACAAACTTGTTTTTAAAAAAGTACAACTTAATGATATTTTTCTGTAAAAGTAGAGAATTTATGAAAATTTTTTCAACCAAACTTTTCATAAAAAATTTAGCGTTTAAGAGATTATCTAAAAATAATCGAATCTTTTGAATCCACAAAAACAAAATATTTTATTAAAACATCTCAGCAAAATAACACATTACAAAATAATGAGTTGAAAGTACTAGAAAACAGTTCTTCACTACTTACAATTTGGCACCTAAACCCATTATTTTAACACGGCGATGTCATTGGAGGCAAGTACTTACCACCCTCAATTACAAATAGGGACTTAAAAAAGTACTAACCACCTTCGCCAACAAATAGGAATAAGTATAAGTATTTATTACGGTCGCTTATAAAAAAGGGACTTAAATAAGTACTTACTTGTTTTTAATTGCTTATTTAACCCATTACTATTATAGACTGACAGAAGTCGTTCAGTTCTTTTAAGGACAAAAATTCGGTTAGATACTTTAATTTGAATTTTAAAAATCAGTGAAAATCTATAAGTCATGAAATGCTTGCCGCTGTTTTCAAAATAATTATTACTTATACCTATATTACTTATATCGGGTGTCCCAACTAGAACGCAATTTTTAAATTTGGCGCCATTCGAAGTGTCATTGTTTGACATTTGAACAATTGTTATTGTTTGCTAGTAGAAGGTACGAGGTTAGTAAAAATGGAGCGCAACACGAATGAAGAACGCATTCTCATTGTGAAATTGTTTTACCAAAATGGTGAAAGTTTTGCGGCTACAGTTCGCAAATTGCGATCATTTTGGGGTCACAATAATGCTGCAAGAGAGTCAACTGTAAAGAGATTAATGGATAAATTTGCCGAAACTGGGTCTGTTAGTGATGTAAAGACAACAACGCGCCTTCGACCAGGTCGATCGACCGAAAATGTCGCAGCTGTACATGATGATGTCGCTCAAACTCTATCTACCTCAATTTGACACCGAGCTCAGTAAATTGGTGTCTCCAAATCCACTATTCAGAGAATTTTGACGAAAGATTTGCATCTTCATGCATACAAACTTCAATTGACTCAGGAACTGAAGCCAGCTGACCATGGACAGCGAAGGGAGTTCGTTAATTGGGTATTGCAGAGACAACATGAAAATGCTGAGACCAGAATTGGCCGCCTAGATCGTGTGATTTAACACCTTTAGATTTTTTTTCTTTGGGGTTTTTTGAAGTCAATGGTTAACGCGAATAAGCCGACGACGACTCAAGCCTTAAAAGAGGAAATTGGAAGCTGCATTAATAAAATACCGCAGCATTTATGCAAAAAGGTCATTGAAAATTTCATTAAAAGATCGCGTGTGTGCCAGCAAAGCCGCGGCGGTCATCTGCACGATATATTGTTCCATACATAACCTCATTCTGTCTACTTTACGATATAATAAAGTTTCACGATTTTTTTTTTAAATATCTGTGTTTTATTTAAAATTTAAAAATTGCGTTCTAGTTGGGACACCCGATACTTATAAGCGTGTTGAACTAAATGAGAATTGTAAAAAGTTATGTATTTATTTGAATGGCTTCTGGCAAATTTCGCAACAAGAAATTTTTGTGTGTGTGTATCTTAGCAAATGTCTGAAAATAAGTGCTTACGTAACACATTATAAATCAAGTCATTACTAAAATATTTCTTAGTAAGACAAACGATATGTAGCCATGTCATTGAAAAGTATGTTGTTTAGTAAAATCAAGTCATTACCTAGTTTTTGCTGAGATTTTTTACTAATAAGAAATTTATGTAAAAATGCCAAAAAGAGGGTGTTATTATTGCTTTTCTTAATTTTTGGTACAACCATTGCAAATATTGTAAATTCAATAAAAAGCGATGCAGATGGAAATTTTGCGTATAGTGATCTTCTTTTCTTTTGTGACTATATTTTGTTTACTATATGTTCTTTTGACTTAGTTCACTTTTTACTTTAAACTCAATTTAAATATATTGTACAAGATATAACGATTTTACAAGAATACACAAAAAATCACAACTTAAGAAATTTCCGGAAACACCTATTTTCTATTCTATAGATAAATTCATAACGCACTCTCCTGTTTGCTTTAGTTGTGTTGTTGAAAAATTTAAAAGATTTTCTGCTCAATCATAACTTTGCAACCAGCGAGTGCTGCTCTTTGTTTTTTTTATGGCATGTATGTATGTATTTATGTGTGTTAAGTTAATATCTGATATTCTAAGAACACATGTTGAACAAATATATTTCATTTCAAATGCAATTCATAGCGATAGTGAGTGCAGTTAGTCAGTCAGTTGCAGAATTACAAACAATATCAATGAAGTTAAAGAAACCAAGCCACTCCCCACAAAAACTACAATTACAAAAAGAACAAAAAAAAAATAAAAATAAACGTTAAGCCAAACAAACAGTTTGCTTATATTGCGACGAATCATGAATGTAAGTAAGTATGTATGTTATTTATATCCGCTTGCGCTTTATACTACTCTCTAAAGATGAAATAAATGCCACAGATATTATTACTCATACCACATAGGAAAGCATTTGTCTGCCTGAATGTACATGCATACTTATGTAGATCCATATGTTTGATGTTGTTAAACGTTTAGATATGAATTGTAAACAACAATTATTAAAGTGTTGTCGATTTGTTTGTGTTGCATGCCACAAAAAGTAGGTATAAATAGTGGTAATAGACGAAAAAAATAAAAACTTGGTAATAACAAATGTGTTCGAAAGAGCGTTACATTTATGTGATCGCATTTATTTATTTATACTATTGTTTTTTGTACTTTATTCTGCCATCTAATAATAGATAATCGTGTTTAAGGAAATACTAACGGTAAAGATTTATGCTAAAATCTTCTGCAGGTACTAGAATATAATACTAATATTTGGTGGATTCACAAGGTGTGCCAGCATATCGTACTGTAACAGTTTTTTTTTAAACTTTGATATGGTTTAAACATTTTACAACTGAGAACATAAAGGGTCTGCCATCTAAATTTTTTTTTCAACAAGTGCTAATTTCGTGAATGGTAACACTTAGCTCATGTCTGATTTGACAGATAATTAGTTTTATCCTTCCGCTGAACCCATATGGTTGTGTATACGCTTGAACAACGCTGGAAAATATTGCGACATTTCTTTGGCCGATTTTGCCAAAAAAAATCATCTTTTCAGATGAAGCTCATTTTGATCTTGGCGGGTATGTAAGCAAGCAAAATTGTCGCATTTGGGGCACAAAAAACCCGCACGCATACATTGAAAAGCCGACACACCCAAAACGAGTCACTGTTTGGTGCGGATTTTGGTCCAGAGGCATAATTGGGCCATTTTTCTTCGAAAATGAGCAAGGAGTGGCCGTAGTCAATGGCGATCCTTATTGGGCCATGTTGAACGAATTTTTGTTCACAAAAATTGAAGAGGAGGCAGACCCTTTATTTTTAAAAATTTAGAAAATTATGACAAAATAGCAACATGATTATGTTATACATCTTGTAAATCCACTTATAAAAAAAAAAATAAATAAATGCTGCGTAATTTCAGTTTGTCATTCCGTTTGTAACATATCAAAACATTAAAGGTTAGGATCCGATAAAGTATAAATTTTCAGAGTTCAAATCTTTAATTTTAGGAATATTTAGATATAAAAATACGTCTGTCCGTCTGTTGAAAGCACCATAGAACTCGAAAAAAATAAAAGTGGAAAGTAAGAACTACAGATAGTATAGAACTTTGCTGAAATTTCTTAAGCATAGGTTTTTGTTAAATATTATCGAAATTTAAAAAATTTAAGGTTACGCGACCCCTTTGAGGCCTACCTCTCATATAAGGCTTTTTCTGATACCTACATCCACACATTAGGGGCATATTCATTTAGTTTGTAACACGTCGAATTATTAATTTTTTAAACCTCATAAGGTATAAACTTGTGTTTTAAGTTTATGATTTGAAACCACTTCAACTTAATAAATTGTTATGAGACTATCCACAGCATCATGCTTAACAAATTAAATATTATACCCTTTACCTGTGGTGCACAAGGGTATATATATATAGCTTTGTCATTCCGTTTTTAATTTCTACAATTTTCATTTCCGACCCCATGAAGTACATATTTTCTGAAAGCTTATGAATAGAGGAGTCGATTAAGCCCTGACCGTTTGTCCGTGTGTTGGTTGAAATCAACTTTTAGAAGCAACCATATGTTCCTCAGATCTGTGTATGGTATCAATCTATTATAAATATCCGGGACTAAATCGCTATTGAAATTCAGCACAATCGCCCCAACACTTTCTGAGATATGAGCAAATAAACAAGATCGCTGTTTTTTCCCATATTTTGACCGCCAAAATTAAAAATATAGGTACCTTTACTACAATTTTTAGCCATAGTATGTCTTTTGAGATATTCGTGAAAAATTTTGAATAAAGCAAGCTATAATCGGCAAAGTTATAGGCAAAAAATTTTTTTTTGAAAATATACATATATCCCAAAAATTCACAAACGAAAATCAATTATATCAGCTTCTAGGCAACCGAGAGTGTGACGAGCACAATATAAAAACTATAAAAAAATTAAAATTCATGTTGGCCGCCACTACAAAATGACGGACAATAAATTTATATAGGAGTCAGATCTTCAACACCCTTAATATTAGCCACCACTTCCATTGTAGTTATACTTTTGGTTCCATTTTTAAACTATTATTTACGAACTAACATATATAAAAAATTTACTAATTATTTAGGATAATGTCCTAATATTTTTCAAAATCATCTACTGATGACCTGGCATAAGCACCAGTGAAATACATATAGACCAGCTTAAATCCAACAACTAGTTAATTAAAATTTTCAAATTAATAAATTTTATGGTAAAAAACTGCTATAAAATACTGGTGGTCGGTGTTAAAAATCCAGCACAGCCTTCAGTCCTATCACTTGTTTTATTTTAATTTCAAAAACAAACAAGAAAATTTCAATTTTTTTTGAATTGTTTGTTGTTTAAAATTTGATGTAGTTTTTAAAGAATATTGCAAAACAATTTAATATTTTTTTTTGTTCAATATTTTGGAATTTATTTTAAGCGTTACATTTATAGTGAATATTTATTACTGTCACTAAAATATTCAATAAATCTAATGGTTAAAATGTTGTGTTATGTTATGTTATGTTTGTTTGTGCTTTATAGACGGCTGGACCGATTTCCTTGAAATTTTCACAGAATCTTTCTGTATGTCTGGAAGGAACTATAGGCCATACTTTGGTTTGAAATTAAAAGTGGGCGGAGTGCTACGCCCTATTAAATATTATATATCAAGAAAGTTATTGCAGCTAGAGTCTTCAAATTAAGTACGGTAAACTTTGACATCCACACAAACATTTGGGTAAAAAATGGGCGGACTTGCAATAGTAGGCGTGGCCACATGAATTAAATACTAAAATTCGTATATTTGGAAAACGATATCGATTAGAGTAGTAAAATTTTGCAAGAGCAACTTTGACATTTAGACAAGAAATGGGTGCATTATCAATAGTGGGCGTGGCACCTACCATATGAATTAAATACTAAAATTCGTATATCTGGAAAACGATATTGATTAGAGTACTAAAATTTTGCAAAAGCAACTTTGATATTAAAATAAACATTTATGGAAAAAATGGGTGCATTAAAAATAGTGAGCGTGGCACCTGCCATATGAATTAAATACTAAAATTTGGGGTGGCGAAGCAACCCGGGTATTAGCTAGTATACTTTTATAAATTACTTAATAACTTACGTGATTATTAGTTATGTAGTATGTCTTCTGTTTAATTTAACTATTTTGTATACTTGTCGATTATTAACAGATTTATCTTGTTTATTCACAAAACACTCATACTTCTAGTTTATGGTAGATTTTGTTTTATGTGAAGAAGTCGCACCATTAAAATTCACCACCTGCTGCTTGACAATACTGCAAATAGATCAAAAAATTTACAAATAAGATTAAAATTACGAACAATGGTCAGCATTGTTTTTTTATAGTTAAAATTGTGTAAAATATATAAAATTGCAAAATGAAGACAAGATAATAAAGTGTATTTAAAAAAAAGTAAATCAGCTTAAAAAAAGTTTATTCATTGAATAATTTTTTTTATCAATTTATAACCTGGTGTTCTCCTTTAGTTTTTTTTTAGTTATTTTAACAAAATGTATAAAAAAAGTCATTCTTAAGCTTTTGCTGTGAAAAAACAAAACATTAAAATAAAATGAAAAACACAATATTATGTACCGGAAATTAAGTTTATGTTAAGAGACATAATATAATATACAGGGTGTTTTGATATTTGCTTATTTATAATTTAACAATAATTTGTCGTAAACATAACATTGTAAAGTTGTATCGGTTTTATTATTGCATTACTTAACATTATGTAGTATTTATTAGTAATATTTAGAAAAAAAATGTCCAAGATGATTATGCAAATGCTGTACTAATTTTACGATATAAATCAAAGTGAGTGCCGGTTTTTGATAATAAAAAAATATGCAAAATAGATTATCAAATCTCTATCAATCATTAAAATTTCGAAGTTCTACCTTTAGCACCAACTTAATTTGGTGTAGTCTTTTATTATTTGATTGTATTTTTGCCAGTTTACAAGTCAATATTTATACCAAAAATGTGTTTCAATACATCAAGAGGACAATATTACAAATTTCCCATATTAAAAAAATGATATCTTGGGATATCAAGTTGGTAAAGATCTTTAGTTATAAAAACTCATAATAAAAAAAAGGCATTCTTTTAAAATTTGTTTGTTCAAAAAATTTGTAACAATAATCAGATGATTACGGTACAAGAGAAACCGATTGAAAATGTTATAATAAGTGATATTTTTTCAAAATTTAAAAATTATAACTCCAAGGCTTAACTGCTATTGGCCAAGTTGTTGCTTATGGCTTTAGCCAATCAAACTTAAGATTTAACTCATATATTATACAACATTATGGTTGTTAACTAACTTGTCAACGTGTTTGTGATTTAATTATAGCAGCTTGATTATTTTTAATTACTATATTCATACAGTTCACGTAAATTTGAGAACATTGTTAAATGAAAATGTTTTTATAACAAGATATATTGAGTGTAAAACCTTTAATATACTAAAATAAAACAGAGCGGAAAAGTTTATTAAATTTTGAATATCATCATTATCGAGAAATATTTATATTTAATATCGATAATAATTAATGAAACATGTAGTTAAAACAATTTTTAATAATTTCTTTTATAAAGCGGTTTTCAAAATTGCCAGCGATTCTTAAAAAAAACAGGGGACGAATTACGGCATTCGATCACGATCGAAATTTTACTCGAACGATGGAGTTCGCTGTGCTTTAGGTATAGAGATTCTAATAAGAATTTTACAATTTCGATCACGTTCGAATGCCGTAATTCGGCCCCAGTTTGACAGTTGACAGTAAGTTAATTCGAATTATTACGCTTTCCTTGTTGAAAAATATTTATAGTTACAGTTGTCAAAACCGGTTTCTGAATAATTTATGGTTTTTTTTGTTTTTCGGATTTTTTAAGTCGTTTAACCCTTTCGGGACGGCTTTCGAATTTGAATGTTATAATCAAGTTTGTGTATTCATTGAGTTAATAGCCAATTGTAGAAACATTCTGGTAAGGAAATGTACCGCACCAACATCGGAGAGGTCTTAGAGAAGCAAGTACACAGTTGTACCATTCGTCTTTTTAAGTGGTACAAATACGTACCAACCGTCTTAAAAAACAGAAATTTAGTATATACACAATAAAAACAAAATCAGTAAAATCTAAAATAAAGCAATTCTTTGTATGAGATCTTGTAAAATCTTAAAAATAAAGATGAATTCAAATTGATAAAACTGAAATAAGAAATAATGATAAATTCAGGTATGTGCAGCCAAACGTATAAATCTATGAATGAAAAAGTGCAAAACGGTTTATGCATAGTGAATATCGTGTATATTCGAGTTTGTTTTTTTTGTTGGCTGCAAGGGGCATAATGACGTCTTGTATTTCCCGGAATGGGAAGATGTAGTGATTGTTTGGACTTAGGTTGAGGACCTGGTCTCTGCGATCTTCGAACAGCTGTTGTTTCTAAACCATCTTTTATCAATGACGCCACCAATAGCTCCTTGAACGGTATTTTTTTCTGTTAAGATCATTGTATATTTTCCAAGTATTAACAGCAGTCATCATTACCAATCGATAAAATACTTTTTTCCACCATATGTCCGATTTTCTGTTAAAGTCGTATTGTTTCTCGATAGAATTTTATAGCAGTAGGACATGACACTTGAATTCTTTCGCCTATTTTTAATGTTTTTAACACATTTGTAATATCAGGCTTATGACAGTTAGTAATTATCGAAACCGCCTTTGCGTCTGAAATAGTGCTTCTGAATTCAGATTCATCTTTTCTATTTTTCGTTTAGTAAATTCAGAAAGATTTTTTCTGTTGCCCATGATTGTGCCAACTGCTGCGAAGGGAATGGTGTTTAACAAATACACTGATAAAAAAACCGATCAAAACCTAGAGCTACATCAGGTTTAACAATTGAACTTGCAAGTTTCGTAACCACCCTTTCACCAAGTGTCTCCAAGGAGGGATCTAGATCCTTTCCACTGTATATGTTAATGTCATATGTGTACCCAGTAATAAAATCACATCGAAGCCACATTTGTATACCCCTTTTGATAGGCTTACTTACTTTGGTAACAGTTATATTGTCTACACTTTAGAATTTTTTTTTCAAACATTCTATCAAGTCGTCTATATTGTAAGTTTTGTTACAATTTGGCGGTTTTAATGCCTTACGAAATACATCTTAAAGAGGAAACGATTACGTGAAATTGCTTCATAAATTGATCGATTGTCGAGAGATTTGTGAAGTGACCAAGGCAAGGGAACACGATTGTAATTATCAGTTTATTTCACCACTATCAGTTGCAGTTCTTTTTAATTTTTTTCTTTTTAGGTTGTGCACTCTGATATATTTGAATACGCTTGTTTGTGCACTGAGCTATATATATGTATGTAAACTGATTTTAGCAAGGTTAGGTTAGGTTAGGCGCTCGCATCGCGACAAGATGACTACCCCTTCGCGAGGGCAACATAACTTAATGTGCGCTGGATGTGTTTGGATATTTTGCAGATGCAAGTCGTAGGTAAAGGTATCTTTGTAGTTTAAAATGTCCGTCTGTCTGCGTGATGATTGAAATCAACTTTTGGAAGCCTTCATATATTGCACATATCCTTATGTGGTATCAATATTTTGAAAATATTCGGGAATAAATCGCTATTTAAATTAAGCACAAAATTTTGAACGAATTGGTCACTAATCGGTAAGGAATAAGCATAGATTATTGAAAAAAAATATATAATTTTTTAAATGTATCAAGTTTCAACTACTATTTAAGTTTTAAGTGTCTTAAGCTCCTTAATTTTTTTAAGACGCGCTAGTGACACTGAATTGCAAGGCGTGGGCGCGGAAATTATTCCTGAGAAAAGCTTACAAATCGATTAAAATTAACTAAGATATAAGCACCATAATAAAACTGCTTCAAAGAGTTTCCTAAAATTTACAAACGAAAATTGTTTAAAAATTTTACTCCACCACTACAAATAGCGTTAAATAAAATTATATATGGGTGAAATATATTTTAAAATATACTCCCTTTAAATCCGCCCAATATTGGTATTAACTAATCCAAAATGTCCTAAATAAAATGGCGTATATATGGGATATATATTGCAACTACGGCTTTGTACCCTTCAACCCCAACAAAATTGATATTATATGAAAGAGTACAGTAAACTATAAAAACAAAATTAAAATCCAAGATAGCTTCCGACACAAAATGGCGATTAATATTTTCATTTAATCTTGAAGGCTCTGTGAAGTAGAACAGAGTGAACTATAATATCAATATTAAAGACTAATTTTTGTAATTCTTAATTTTTTATAAAAAATAAACTAAATAAAACCGTTTATTTGAACCGTTTTTCGATTTTTTCGAAAAACAGTTTTTCTTATATGCCGAATATTTTATTACTCTATATATTTATGTACATATAGTAAAAAACATAGGCACAATATTGATGATAAAATTAGGGGAGACTTGATTATTTGATAATGTTAAAAGCACAAGCTATTTAATGCAAATGTAGGTACTCTTCAAGGGTAGTGCAATAATGCACTGTTATTTCAATAAAACCTATAAATGTATACTTTCGCAACTTGCTTTACAATATTTCATTTGAACAAGTAAAAAAAAAAACAATAAGCCAAATTGGATGTGTAAAACAAATAAGTGAGAACAACGTTTGAAATTTCGAAGGTCATAAATTTTATATATTATTTGCAATCGATTTAAAGAACAAGTTGTGCGTTTTAAAGTACGGCGTATATTGATCAAAGATGTACGTCTTAATGCATTCAAAGTTCAATGGACATTAAAACTGCAGCTTGAGGAAAGAGAACAACACAGAGAGCAGGCTATTTGTTCTATAGACTGTATTTTGCGTGCAGAGAACCCACTTGTTGGGACAGATATATTATTAGACCATCCTTGTTCGAAAATGAGGTTGGTCCGGCTGTAACTGATACTACTCAATATTGCGACACGATAACTGAGTTATTACGATGACATTAATATGGCTGACATATCATGACAGTCTTTTATAAAATTTTAATACTATATTAGACATTTCCCGGTCGGTGAATAGAATTAGTCCTCAAGTTTGTGTGATTCAACACAATATTATTATTTATGGGTCATATTTCTCCATTTAGAGTAACTTAATGTCTTTTCTATTACCGTCTGGAAATTTTTAATTTTTTCTTTAGTTCAAATGTAAGTTTTAACACAAAAGCTTTTAAAAATTGAGTATTACTATCAAAAGCATTAAATAATAATTTAATCAAAACTCGAATTTTTTTCTTATTATGTGACTTAATAATCCAAATATCAATACATACCCATTGATGTGAAAATATGTTTTTTTTACTCTTTCTAAAACTAGATAAAATCTACAAATAAATAGAGACATAAAAAGGTAACCATTGTATTTATAAGAAATATTTATTTATAATCCCATAGAATAAAAAGAAAAAAAATTACAAATGTAATTTACACAAGCGTAGATTTATACACTTACTTGTATTTAGATTGCGTATGTATCGATATTGAAAAACATGTAAAATACACATACTTATGTTCGCACAAATAAATAGTTAAAATATCTTGATTAAAGAAAAGCCAAATAAATGTTTAAACATCAATATGTCCAAATAAAAACTCCACCCATTTGTTAAATGTAAATGTCCCATGTTAAATGTTTGTAAAAGGACATTGGAAATGAAGTATGTGATAGACAGACAGACAGACGGATGAACATACATATTAGAAGTCTAACAAAACAAATGAAATCCAAGTGTGTTGTAAAATGGCTGGTCAATTGCTATCAACACACATTCACACACTTTAGCATAAAGATGTTCATACATACATATGTATGCATGTACCTGTTTGCATTTCTGTAATACTACTAACGACTTAATATAAAAATGTTTGTATTTGAAGAACATTTTCACGTTATATGTATAGAAAATAATTTACTTGAAATATTTGATGTTCGATATTAAAATAAAATTTGCAGTAAAGAAAATGCAAAGGATTTTAAATTAATTAATTTGAGAGGATTACATGACTAATAATGAACAATAGATTTGACAAGAAACTTAAAAGGGGAAGATGATGTTACGTCAACATCCTTGGGAGATTATCAAAATATATATTTTAAAATTCATTCCTTAATAAAATTTTGAAACTGTGAAGTAAGCATGAGAATGCAGTTATTTTTGTGTTGTTATTAAAATCAAAGTTATATATTGAAGTTTTTGGCTAAAGGAATGCGTCCAAACCCACCAATATTTTTTAATTTTGTAAGTAGTGCAGACCTAATTTATCAAGTTTCCGCATATAAAAAGGAATATACATTTATTTCAATAGTAAAATATTATATTATATTTTCCCATCACTTGCTGCTACCCTTTTGACCAGCTGCTTCTTGTAGAGATGAAATTAGCGCTTACTAATTGCTAAACAGAGACCTAAGAAGTGAGACATCGCGTATAAACAACTGCGTTTTACAACCGTTCTTGGAAGCAGGTTTACACTAAATAAACAATTTAAGAAGCCAATAGAACCCAAAGAAATTATCTGGTAGGATGTTTTTAAATTGTGTGTATACGATATAATTTCTTTGTCGACAAAAGTCGAAATGTTGGATTATATTTTAAAACTTATTTTTGATTGAAAACAGTGCATGTACTTAATAAGTATAAACATTTTAAAATTAACTTAGCATTTGTATATACCTACATATTATTCGTCAAGCAACAATTTTACTGAAATTTTTTTAAATTTTTATGGAAAGTTTTAAAAGTTTTATGATGCTTTTAAACAACAGCCACAAACAGCAGTTAAAGTAATAATGTGCTTAATGGGAAATTAATTAACAATAACATTTTCTTATAAAAATTTTAAAAACATTAAAACAACTTGTTGCCAGTTTATAAACAAAAAAATAAAAGATACTTTGAACCTCCTCACATTAAACAATTTTCGCTGTAATTGTGTAAATCGACGCTTGAATTGCTATTTAGGACAGCGGGACAACAATTATTCTGCTACTCTCTTGTAGGTTAGCAACTGTAAGCACTTGAAGTTGTCAACGGTTTCTAGCTGCATATACCAGTTGTTTTATGAAAATGGTTGTAGTATTTCGTATTTAAAATATAAATTAACGATTTGCTTTTTAAAATTCTGTTTTTAAAATTTTAAAATATTTTTGCCGGATTTTTGTTTGTTTGATGTTTAAACATTTTTTTGTTTATAAATTTCACTTGTTTATTTAATCTAAATATTATTTATATAAAAAAAAAAAAAAAAAAAAAATTCTGTTTAACTGAGAACTGATAACAGGGTGTTTTTTGTATTGAATAATAAATTAAGAATCACACTTGAATATGGCGATAATGTCATATACAACGTATTATTTTTATTTTTGTTTTTGTATTTAAAACATTTAGATTAAAGTCCTATTAGTGTCTATGAAAAACTCAAATATTTACTAATAGACACATTAAATTATACATGAATTTTTAAATATATTTTTTTAATTTAATTTAGAGAGCAATTGATATGGCGTTTAATTTTCATTTATATCAGGTGTTTTTTTTGTGGGTGTAGATAAATTGAAATTAAAATGGAATCTAGATCAAATTTTTAAATATTAATGAAATTGTTGTTATTTATGTTAAAGTCTTGTGGCATTAGCATATCAATAAAATTTCGTTAATGTAGCTGCCGCAATGGTGTGTGCGTATGCTTCATAATCTGCAGGACTAATTTTCACATACTCTTCGCAATAGCTCAGGCTCATCGAGATGGATGTTGTTTTTTATTTGCTTCTGATTTATAGGCGTAGATACATAAGTAATCTAAACAGCAAACAATTTTTAAACAAATTTTTAATTGATAATAATATGCGAAAGTAATTGACATTTTTAATTTTTTTTTGCCGAAATAATTGTTTTTACTAAATTTTTTTTATTTTTGCAAAAAATAAGCAAATGAAAATATTTTAGTTTTTTTTTAACAATTTTTTTTTTATTAGTTTAAGGGTGTTAATTTTAAAACAAAAAAACATATTTTTTGATAGTTGTGATTCTTTATTGGGTTGTTAAGAAGACATGTTTTGATTTGAGTATGGAATAAAATATCCGTTAATTGACACCCACTGCTCTAATGACAGGCCAATACTCTTTTGATTAAAATTTCAATGACTTTTTCATAGAGATGTAGCTGTATCTCACTTACGACCCGTTGGATTTTAGATTTAATCTCAGGAATTTTTTCCGTTTATTCGCATTAGCCTGAGATTTCACGAAACCCCTAAAGAAAAAAATCACACGGCGTTGAATCTCATGATTTTGGATGCCAGTTGATATTAAAATTTTTTGAGATAATTTATTCTGGAAATTGCTGCTGCAATAAAGGAATTGTTTCATGCGCGTTGTGGTAGGTGGCGCCGTCTTGCTAAAACCACATGTCGCCCCGATCTACGCCACCCAGTTGAGACCACAAGAACTCCATTATCATATTGCTGTAACAACTGCCGTTGCCTAGGAAGAATAACGCAAAGCCTCCATATTATTGTTTAGTGGTGCAAGTCCTTGCATTTATGTGTGGTTGGAGTCTTGCCAAATATTTGTCTTTTTTTTCTGTAGGTGCATCTCTGAACACGTCAATGTGAGGATGAACTTCCTTTATTGATAAGAGCGATCTGAGACGTCTTTTTGTGTCATATTGTCTGGAGGGGGTTTACTGGGATTCGAACCTAGCTAAAGAAACTTTAGATTTGAAGTTTTGCAATTAACCCACTAAACCACGCTATCAGTATACTTTCTATACATATATTTTTAATTTAAACATTTTGTATTTGTCTAATATCAAGACGGGTCTAGAAAATTGTAACCGAATTTTCGTATCCACAGTATTGTTACAGGTACAGCCTTATTGTTAGCACAACATTACAAAACTAAAGTTGTTTATTTGTATTAGGTTAGATCCGGCAGCCGCCCGAAGGCATAGCTCACTTGGGTCCTCCGAGGGTCCCGTATTTGTATTAAGAGTTTTGTGTTTGTGTAGGAATTTTGTGAATACAACATTAAGGAACTAAGTTTTTTTTTCGCATCTACAGTACTGTAATGGTACAGCATTTTTGAAAGAGTAAATATTTTGTGTTCACAGGGTCGTGGTGGTACAGAAAATTTAGAAATGTCATAACTTCTGCATACTTATGTGGCTGAATAAATTAATTTTTATTTTAAACAATTATTACAATCCTTGGTTTGTGTTAGTCTTTTTGATAGCGGGTTAAATCGCTCACCAACACAAGCTTTAGTTTTAGATTTGGTTCAGTATGAATTAAAAGTATCTATAATGTAAACTTCAACTGAATATCAGTAATTAAATTATTTTTTAACAACTGTTCGAGACAGTTCCAAAATATGTTTATTGCTTTGCATTATAACTGATTCTAAATTTAAAATTAACATAAAAAAGTTGAATAAACCACAGTCAGTTATTGTTATTATTTTTTGAGTAGACAGGTTTCAATTAATGCTTTTACTATAGCGTTACCTCGAATTCAAAAGTAGCAAATGATTGTCTCGGTTGCTTAATTTAGAAGGGGCCTTCGATCTGCATATCAATATACATATTAAAATTTTTAGCTCAAAAATGTGGAAATCGCTCCAGTCGATCTCGTGATGTGAATATTGACGAAGCCACAGGGGTAAAGAGGCATAATACGTTTTCTGGTTTCCAGAGTTTCTTGAAGACCCACGAGTGTCTAGAACTTCGCATATATAAAACCATAATCGAGTTGTAGATGAACTGTTGATCAGAATTATAAACGAAGCGAAAAAAACATTTTGAAGTGAGAATCACACCTCTCACATCTTTAAGTGAAAAAGAAATTTTATCTGGCCAATTAACAAACAGTGAAAAAGATGAGCTTTAAACCCATTTTAAGGGAGATATAACTTAGTATAAGAAAATATTAAATTTTTAAGAACAACAAGAAAGAGTGGTTTATTCTGATAATACCCTTTTAATAGGTATAATTACCACATCGTAGCTTAGCCAAGATTTCAGACTTTATTTTATATTCCATTTTTTTTATTACTTTCGACGGCATCTTTTATTTAAAATTTTTTTAATAGTTATATATATTTTGCGTGTCAAGCCCTTTCATTTGATACCCATATTGATGGGGTTATAAAAAATTTTCCGCCATTTTCAATTGATATCAATATTGGTGGAGAAATACGCGATATGACCCATATATAAATTTATTGACCGCCATTTTTTAGTAGCGGCAATCATGATTTTTTTACACCTATTGGCTCTTACGGTTGTATAGAAACTGAAAAAAACTCGATTTTAGTTTCCAAATTTTAGGAAATACATCTGTTTCGGATATTTTGGTGCTTATATCTCATTAAAGAATTAGTTTTTCTCAGAAATAATTCTTAAGACCACGGCATATTATTTAATGTCTTTAACGAGTCCAAAAAGTATTTAGGAGGTTGAAAAATTTGATTAATAAAAAAAATATATATTTTTCCAAATAATTTTTGCCTATAACTCTGTCGGTTAGTAAGCGATTTATACAAAGTTTTTCACGAATATCTTTAGAGGCATATTAAACCTATTATAATAGTTAAAAGCGTGTCCATAAGCTATTCTAGGGCTGCAAAATTTAAAACTTTGTCGGGTTTATTTGATAATATTTCAGAAAGCGATTGTGCTGGTTTTCAATACTAATTTGCCCCCGAAAATTTTTGATATTTTGATACCACACATCGGTTGAGGCGATGTTGAAGGAGCTTCAAAAACGTGTTTCAACACTTTTATTCATAACCAAATATATATATTAAAGGGTCGGAAATAAATATAATTTAACACGTAATGACAAAGCACATTACATTATCTGTAAAGCGTTATGTTTTTTGATCAATACCGTACCTCACTTCTCGCTCAATATTCGTCAATTAATCGTGTGTTTGAAACGATATACAAGACCTGTTATAAATGATTATTTCCTATTAACAAAACTGATATATAATGTATAACAGATATATTTTAAATAAATTATATTTTATAAATAAAATACCATGTGTAAGTAGTAAGGCAAAAATGTTACTTATAAATTTTGTTTTCCTTTATTGGTTTCAAAAAACTAAATATATTTCATATTCAAATTGATATTATAATTTAAATTATACTAGAAATACAACAAAAGAATTTAATGGAGTAAATCGCTTAATAAAATTAAATCATAAATTTGAAACCAAGCAAAATGAAAATGAAGAAAAAAAAAATCAATTGAATCTTTCACATTTCTTACGATATTAACAGGCGTCTTACTGGGCAATATTCGCAACCGATGAATTAACTCAATTTACATTACACATTCGTACTATGCACACTGTCCTGTTCTGTTCACTAAAACGATACGAAGATATAATTAATGATGCTGCAGACAACATCACCATACCACAGAGTCAAACACACTCCTAATGCAAACGGCAAGAAAAAAGTCTATAGTGCCAAGAAGTAAAGATCTATAGTAGAGACTGTTCGTTAGGATTAAGTTAATATACGAATATTTGTTCATGTACTGACAAAAATGTCTTAACACTTAACTATTTTAGCTTGGTATTTCTGTAAAGACAAAGTCCTAAGCATAGATTTGCTCTACGGATGAGGAAGGTGATATCTTTTAAGAGTGAAAGAAAAAAACCTAAACATCACGTAGTTAGTTTTTCATAGTACTTTTTTTTAGGTTTTCTTTTTATGATGAAAATGATCATTATTGTAAGTCCGTCAGTGTGTCTGTCTGCCTTTCTTTTTTGTGATCATTGATTTCTGAACGATTTGTGCCTGTTGTACTTCATATCGTCGTATGCGTGTAGCTACAATTTATTTTCATAACAGCTTAAACTGCAACACCATCGCCACACGTACCAGCTTTACTCTTTTGGCTTGATGACGATAATGATGCTAGTAACTGTGGCCAAGGTGCATAGAGCTCATAGTAACTAAACTACAACTTCCAATATTAATAAGAAAGTATTATATGGTGAACCTGCACCGAACTGAGATTTCCTTAAACCAAACATTTTTAAACAAAACTTTAATACAAACTTGTTTATTGTTATTGAAAAGGAAAGCAGCTCTCAATCAATTATTAACTACATTCTATTGTGTTACCAAATCAAAAAAGGCAAGAGAAGGCAGAAAAAAGTTAAACACCTCTGACGAAGAGATATTAGCAGCAATGAAATTGCGGTACATCTTTATTTTAGTGCAGTGATGCTGCGCCATCTGTTGTCATATGGGCGCATTATACAAAGCTCTTTTATTAACTATCTTTATTTATACATATTATTAAAGATTTATAAAGAGTTTAGAAAACTGATTTTGTATAACAATCTGATAAATAAACCTCTGACAAAGCTGTTTTAATTTTTATGAATTGGAGCGTTTATAAGTATAGCTTATTCGCAAATATTTTATTTCGTCGGCGCTTTAGTGATATATTCGTACTAGTAAGAAATTAAATAATTAACTATCATACTAATGAACTGTGTTTTGTTTTCTTAGTACACATATGTACTTACTTTTAGTACACCTAGCAACTACTATGGATATACTAACACCAGAACATCGCTTACAAATTATAAAAATTTATTTCCAAAATTCGCCTTCTGTTCGCCAAACTTATAATGTACTTCGTTAAGCTTACGGTGCCCGTAATCGTTCATCTGAGCCGGTAAAATGTCAAAATATGCACGGATTCATGACACCATTTACTTTTTTGGATATAATTCATCCAAATTGAGTGCGTATAGAAGAAGCCATCGCCGCAATGGGCGCGAGTGCGACGG
Organism: Phyto melanocephala; assembly: GCA_941918925.1. Classification (NCBI taxonomy): domain Eukaryota; kingdom Metazoa; phylum Arthropoda; class Insecta; order Diptera; family Rhinophoridae; genus Phyto; species Phyto melanocephala. The sequence goes on from OW799237.1 coordinate 67,373,244, forward strand.
AGGACTGAAATGTATGGATTCGATTTCGTGTGGTTTACATACTGAAGGCGTCAGCCGCCCATTCACAATTAAATTCGAAAACAAAACATAACCATGAAAGGCGAACGCTACAGGATTTTTTTATTTTTCATGTCATTACAAGTTATTTTGAGAAGAAATGAGTCTAATAAGACATGTCACACCGAGCGCGAAATCATCAAATTCTTGAGCCAAACGTTTGGTCACCGAATGATATGAACGTGTAAACTGGATACCTCGTTGGTGTAATTTTACAACTTTGGACTCCTTTATGTGGGGGTATGTCAAATCTCTGATCGATCTTTAATAACCAGCAGCGATTGATCATTAAGAAGCTAAAATTTGGCGCACTATTGACAAAATAATACCGGCTATGCTCGAAAAGTTGGTGCAAAATTAGACCAACAGGATACCGTTTATGAGGCCAGTTGAGGAGGCCATATGAAACAAATCATTTTTAAATAATTAATGCCATGAAATTTGTGAGCTAATAAAGCAAACATTTTGTTCGTTCGATTAAATTTGTTTTATTTAAAAAAATTCTTTGCCTCTAAACTAAACACCTGTTGTTATGTAAATTTTTATATAGAAAATCGACAACATACTTTTTGTTAATAGGGACCAAGGCGAATTCAATAAGGTGAACTCGTCCCTAAAACAACTACAAAGTGAAAAAATACAAACGTATATTTTGTTAGTGTAAAACAAAACGATATGTCAAAAATACACAAAAATTTGACAATTGGTCCCTAGAAGTAGTCAACAGCTGATGATCAGCTGATCTAATAAGTTCACCTTATTGAATTCGCCTTGATAGGGACTATGTCAAAAATTCACAAAAAAAAAAAATAAAACAAATTTGTCAAGAAATGTTTTTTAGTTAAATTAGAAAATCGAAAAAGTAAGATTTATTTTATTTATGTTACAAACCGAATATCAAAGCGATTATAACGATTTTATGGTGCCAGCATAAAACAGCGACATTAATATAAAAAATTACTGATCATACATGCAGTAATGCGTTACCATCCATAATATTATCCCTGACGATCAATCAATTTGATCGGATCATGCATAAGTTGAGTACGCTTCTACACACATACCAAAGATGGTATTTGGTGGCCAACATCATACTGCATATAGAAATATATTGGAAATTAAGCTTAAACATATAAATTGCACCTTACAATTGGATATTGACTGGCTCTGAGCATTTTTGTGTTGTACAGCATTCATTTATATGAAGCTTCTGATATTTTGTTTAAAGTACTACAACAAAGAAAACGAAAAACATTTATTTATACTAGCGACGAAAACTGGTAAAAACGATCAATCCTTGAATCGAATGGATAGATGGATGGTTGAAGGAATGACTGTGCGATGTTTGGTTGCTTGGTGACCATGTTGCGATCACTGTCAGTTGATACTTACATGCATAGTACTAACTGGCGCATGTTTTCTGTTCTTTTTTGTTCGAACTATTTTTTCTTTTTATTAAAACGTTAACTCATCGTTGGATAATTCAATAAATGTCGTCTTCATTTAAAAGTTACCCACAAACTCGTAATGGGAACAATATAATTTTGTTCGGTTGAAACATGATTACACCCAATGATGATAGTTTATAACTACTTTATGAATGAATTGTTTCGTCTTCTCCTAAAACGTTTTGAAATTTATTCATCCATATTAAATTGAAACGTTTTCGATTTAATACCAGACAATCGCAACAATTACCGTCATCCTTAGTTAAAGAAATTGATTTGTTGTATTAAATGTATTTAATAGAACGTTTTATGTTACCTGAAGTAAAAACTAAACAACAAAAAAAGATGTAAACAATTTGCTGAATTAAAAGGCAAATGCGAATGAGACATGGATTAACTGATTCAAAAGCTGTTTAACATGATGGTTTGATAATGTAATCTAAAAAAAGTTATTAAAAACTACGCCTAAAAAAACAACATTTAAAAAATGAAAAAAAAGTTAGAGCCGGTCGATTTACAAATTATCGGCCATATGTATAAAAACTTATAACAGGCTTATAAGTCGTTTTTAAGCAAAATTCACTATTGTTGCATTCATAAACCATTAATAGACTTATAAACCTTTTATAAACCATTTATAAAATCAAAAATTTTATTGTTTGATTTACCCTTCTTTAAACCAAAAATAAGGCGACATTTCATGCATAATTGGCGTTAAACAAAATTTTTAAAGAAATTTTGTAAAAAAAATTTAAGAAAAAGTAATTGAAATATTAAAATTGATTAGATTAACACATTTCGACTTATAGATAAGTGCAATATATACAAAAGAAAATAATAAATTTAACATATTTGAAATTAAATAAAATTAAAAAATTATAATAGTGATGTGAGAAAAACGTAAACAAACTTTTAAGCCGAATACTTTTCTTATTTTTATTAACAAAATAGGTAAATAATTAATATTTGTATTATAATTTTTGCTCAAAAATTTTCATTTACCAAAGTTATATACTTTTGATTTTTTCGATGTTGTTTTTGTGCTTTAATTTTATAAAAAATGTTACCTTTACTTGATACCCGGATAAATCTTATAGTAATTATAAGCACCACTAACAATAAAATGACAACTAAATATAAAAAGCGTTGCCATACATACTAATAAAATCACTACAAACATTTAATAACTATAAAAGGTTTATTGTACGTTTATAAATACAAATTCTTATTAGTGGTTTATAACACAAAAAGCGTTTAATAACTATTGTACACTATAACCATAAAATAACTACTTTTTATGCATATAGCCGTATATATTTAAAGAAATTAAAAAGTCATTATCTATAGAAAAATTAAATTAACTTGTCAGTTTTAATTTTTGTTTTATACAACTGCAGGTAAAGAAAAACTTTGATTATGACGCCTATATTATATGATTTGTAATAACATTTACTTATCCCAAATAAGTTATATTTAGTTATTTTTAGTAGTTTATTATTAGATTTATTACTTTACAATAACCAAGTGCTTATTTAAACTATATTATTTCATTTTTACCTTTTTGGCCTCAAAAATAATATGATTGAGAAAATTTTAAGGACAAACATAATATGATCTCTTTGCAAAAAATAACATAATACTTGCGAAACAAATAACTTATAATAATATTTCTTTTTGAATGATTATTTTTCTTGTTGATTGTCTTTTTTTTTGTTAAAAAGTTTGAAATATATTTACATTTTAAAAAGATTAAATAAATATAAACAATATTAAAAAGATAAATACAGTAAAGATTTTTTGCTATATTATGATTAATTGGTTACGTGAGATCATATTACGACAATATTAAACCACAATATTAGACCACATCGCAGTTTAGGCTATATTTCAGATTTAGTGTTATACGCGATTATGCTTTATTATTCTAATGCCATATTTAATTTTGATTTTTTACATACACAGTCAAGACCTTTCATTTGATACTTGAATTGATAGGTTGACAAAAAAATTTTGTTTGTACACTAAGAGAAAAATGACGATCTAGATTTAAGAATAAAATTCTTGAATGTAGATTGCAGAAATCTTCCGATTTCAATCTTGAATTTTAGTCAGTAAGATTGACATTATCGAATTTAAGTATAAATTTTTGATTTTAAGAATAAATTCTAAAAATTTAAAACGCAATATTAATTTAAGATCGTTTTCTTTAATTAAAGAACGTGATCTTAAACTTTGTGAACACATTCTTAAAATCAAGAACGTAATCTTAATTTTTAGATCGTATTCTTCAATTTAAGAACATATTCTTAAAATTAAGATTTAATTCTTGGTTTAACATTAAAGAAAACGTGTTGTTTATAAATTGTAAAACGCTAAATGAAGAAGACGCATTGTGAGAAAATGTGTAAAAGAAATTTTAAATTATTTAAAAAATCATTTAAAATGGAAAACCAGAACATAAGTAGATGAAATGGTGCTTGTAACCATACCAGTAAGTGACGATTTGTTACCGATGGCAATTGGAAGTTATGCAGTGATCAGTATGCAGTGACCAGTATGCGTCGGAATTGTCAGACGACGCTTTGCTAAAAAATCTTCTAGAAGAGTTTCAAATGTAGTCGGTTTTCAAGTATCTTAAGGTAAGAGCTCCTTCTAATTTATATGAGTGTATATGAAGTTAGGAAAATGTAGATATAAAAAGAAATCATAATTTTCTTTGAAGGAGTCATAATAAAAACGAAAAACAAGTGACATTAATAAGTTTTCTTTTAGTATGACACTTTCAATGTCATCGAAGGTAGGTGAATGGTGCATCACTTAATAGTGTAAATACAAGCTCATCTTGTTTGGAAGAAGAAGACAGTGAAATCCGATCAACAAATCATATGCAGAGTGCGGAAATTGATGAATCAGTTGCAGCTGCTTATATATTATCATTGAGTGGAGGCAGTGCTAATTGGTAGGAAGCAAGGTATATTAAAAAAGGTCTGTGCAACTCTACAAAAACAAAGAGCAAAAAAAATATACGGGCATTTTGTTAGTGTAAAATTACTCTAATGTAGTCAAAAACAGCTGACTAAAATACCAAAAAATTCATCCAGGTGAAATTATCAGTCCATCTGATGGGAAACGTTACTGTCAAACTCTATGTATAAAAAATTATTTTTTATGAGGTATTTGACAGAGAGCAGCACAGCAAATTCGCCGTTGCATATACCTGTATGAATATGCCCAACGCCTATTAAATTTTGTGTTTTCATTTTGTTTAACAATTTTTTCAAGACAACAAAAATAAATTGTGTTAATAGTAAATATTTGCTCAAAATATGGCTGATAAAGATAAAATAGAAGTCTAGACGATGTCTTGAAGAAGCGTGCTGTTTCGCAAGGTATGTTGGGCCAGAAAGATGCTCGTTTCGCTGCTGGTATTGTACAAATGGTGCGTGAAGGCAAAATAGCTAATCGTTGTATTTTCTTGGCCTGTGAGCCAAGTAATGGCAAGGCTGCTATAGCTGTTGGTGTGGCTCAGTCCTTGGGTACAGAAACGCCTTTTACCAGCACTTTTCACTGCACTTTTGAATATAAATCGTAAGTTGAAAAATTATCAATCATAAAATTGAAAAACATAAATGTCGCCCTAGAAAGGTAAACAAATTTTGACAACTTCGAGTAGTAAACATAGGGGAGCAAAAAACGATCAGCTGATTAGTTGAACAGACCTTATTTAATAGACCTTGGTAGGAAGTTTGTCACAAATGGAAACTAACTAAACTCTTAAGTATGCGGCAGAAAGATTTGCAAGACATGAGAAGTCTTGAGTTTTTACGTGGATGGCCAAAGTTAAGAATTCACTCAAGAGCACCCGAATTGGTAAGTAATTTTTCGATTGCTTATTACAGCCTTAACACATTTTTCTTCTTAAATTTTCAGATCAACATTGATTTTCAAGTTATGTAACCCAAAGATCAATTATGTTTTTAAAATGGGAAGAATTTAAAATGCTTATGCCAGCCAGAACAGCTTCATAAATAAAATGCTGGCCAATGTCACTATGAAAGCACCTATAAAAGTTAAACTTCAATTTCAATTTTCTCAAAAGTAAATATTTTGACATTGGCCCTTTTAGCTCCAAGCCACAGATATATACCCATATATCTGCTATTTTATTTCGAACGCCATCTTGAATTTAAACTTTTTCACAGTTAACTGTATTCTACTCGCCACACTCTGTCGTCTGATGCCAATATTAAGGGAGTTGATGAGGGTACATTTTAACAAACTAGATTAGACCTATATAAAATTTATTGTACTCCATTTGCAGTGGCAGCCATCTTGGATTTTAATTTTTTTATAGGTTATTATATTCTGCTAGTAAAAACCTTTTTTGGATACCAATATCGCTTATTTATGTTGTCCATTTTTGTTTGCAACTTTTAGGAAAAAACACCGAAGCATTCGTATTTTGGTGTTTATATCTCAGTTAGTTTTTCATCGATTTGTTAGTTTTTCTCAGCAATAGTTTTCAAGACTGAGGCTTGTTTTTTTTGGCGTGTTTAGAGTATCCGTAAATTAATTAGGAGTTTAAATTTTAAAATATATATTTTTTAAATTTATTTTTGTTTATAACTGTGCTGATTAGTGACCGATTGCCATAAATTCTCAAAATAGTAGCAAAGGTGTATATAAATTAAGGCTGGAAAATTTTGTTTTTATAGTAAAAATATATGATTTCAATAGCGATTTATTCACGGATATTTAAAACAGATTGATACCACATACAGTTCTGTGCTACATGTGGGGGTTTCCAAAAGATGATTTCTACCTAAACTTTTAGAAAATATATACTCTATGGGATCGAAAATGAATAGTGGAAAAAAAAACAAACGGAATGACAAAGCTATATTTATATTCCGGCAGCATAATGAGCAACATATTGCTATTTTAGTGTCACAGTCAAGCAGAGTTTCTGGTGTATATCGAACAGGCAACTCCCAAACTGACAGACATGCATACTGTTGACTTCTCCATTGTAGTGTAATTACTGACAAAATTTATAGAATTATGTATGTGGATGTACTGGACCACTAAGTGTGTTGTGGCATTAATGTCTGATCCATGTATCTCACCAGCTGACAATAAGAGACTGATAACTTCTTATAAATTTTTCTTTTATTTAAATCTCATAATAACATTATTAATATTATATTAAAACTAGCTGAACCCGGACAGCATTCCTGGTTTCCACTTAAGTATAGAATATGTCGGTCTATTAGTTCTCAAAAAAATCATGACTATACCCATAATAAAATTATAATTCAACTAAAGCGCCATCCAGAAGATCTAAATTTGGTGGTTTTATTTTTTGACACATGACATCATGTGAACATGAGTCGTTTTAGTTCATAATTATAGAATTTGTAAAAGAAGAAAATTCTTTTTTATATCCTTTACTAGCTGACCCGGAGAACTTCGTACCGCCCTATAATCAAGAAATATCTGTTACCTTTTTATCTGAATGAAGTTAATTTCTTTATTAAGTATTGCTGTTGGTATATTAATAAATCAAAATTATTCCAAAAACAAAGTGTTTATTATTCTAATGCTTTATGATACACAATATTCTTAGTTTTATTTTCTGGCGCGTGTATAAATAGAGTTGTTGCTATTCTTTTGTAAATGTATCAAAATGGTCTATCAAAAATTTCCAACACTATATTAATTTGACTAACCTTACAGAAAAAAACACACAGTACAAATTATCCTGTAGAAACCAATGTGAAAAGTACACTAAGAAATGGTAAATGAATAATGTAGGTATTTTGTTATTATAACTCCGACCACAGACCAACTCCGACCGATATATTTGCAAAGAGTATGCAAACTACGTTTCTATGTTTTAATGTCAACTACGTGAATATTACTGCCAGTGACACATTATTATTATTATTATTTTCTTACATAAGAACCTTCTCCTAATAATAACAAATACAACAAAAAAAGAATTAGTAAAATCGGTCCAGCCATTCAAGCGTGATGACGTGACCAAGGGAAAAAGGGATTAATTTTTATATGTAAAGATAAAGAAGGAAGCAAGATGTAAGGTATGCAAAAACTACTCTAGCTTTAGTTTTATGAAAAAATATTCTAAAATATAACTGGGTTATTCGACGGCTATAAAAGGGTTAATCAAATAGCAATAAATGATTTAATTATTTTCTGTAATTGTCAGCACAAATCATAAATGAGTTAAAACGAAAAAAAAACGCTTTTTATAGCTCAATTATAGAAAAATCTTTACATAAACGCTTGCATAATACTATGAGTTTACTAAATAGTTCTATATAATACAATAATAATAAATGGCAAAGAAAAAATGTTTCAAAATAAAAAGCCGTTCTACTGATAAGCTCTACAATAAATATTAAAAAATTTTTTTTCTTTAACATCTTCAATTTCTAAGAATATTTTTTTTTTCTAATACATATAAAATGTGATAATTTGTTGATAATAAAATCGAACTTAAGCAGTATTAAGACGAATATGTGTACAAAATTTGAATATTGTTCTAAAAGCCATTAAATATTCATAACAGAAGGGACTCTTCACCATTTATGCGAGACTGTTAATAAAAATCTAAAGAGATAAGAATTTTTGTTACATATTTTTTAAAAATATATTTGTTTTATAAAAAAAAAAAATGAAAATAATTTTTGTCATAATTATGTTGATGAGCGAAACTAAAAACACTATTTAAATAATGCACAGCAATACGAGTACGCGTTCATAAAATCAGATCAGAACTTAATAACGACTGTGAGTGTGCAGTGATCAACATTGTAGATGCTCTTGTCTTGCAGTTGGACATAGTGCGAGTACTGTAATGACTCTGTTTGTTCACATGTATTCTCAACTGTATTTTTATGTCGGCATTATTATAATGTTAAAGTTAGTTTTTTTTTTGTTGGAAATTTATGTGTTTAATGAACTTGCGCAATATCAGTCAGTATAGATCGTTTGCTTGCATACCCGTTCTTGGTTTAAATTTTAATACAAACTGCGTACTGCTAGACTCTGATGTGTCGTTAACGATAAACCTTTTTAAGTAATCAACAGAAAAAACTCCTTATTACTATTTTACGAAATACACACGGTAGTACTGGGTGTTTTTTTTATAGATGCAGTACTTTAAGTTGGCAGCACACTTTTAACTACCGACCATTTTGTCAGCTGTGATGTAATTTATGTTAAGTTTAGTTTGGCATTTCGACAGGAATGGAATGACGCATGAATAGAAAGGCGTTGATTTGGTGAATGGGTCGATTTTTAACGCAAATTTTTTTCAGCAATGAAGCTCACTTTTGTTTGATTGGATACGTAAATCAAGGGTCCGCCAAAAAAATATTTTTTTTTTTAAATGCTATAAAAAAAGTGTAGCTTCGGCTGTGTGGCACGTAGCGTCGTCCTGTTGAAACCAAATGTTGCCAATATCCATCATCATCATAAATTTTTGTGAACAAAAATTCGTTCAACATGGCCCGATAACGATCGCCATTGACTACGGCCACTCCTTGCTCATTTTCGAAGAAAAATTGCCCAATTATGCCTCTGGACCAAAATCCGCACCAAACAGTGACTCGTTTTGGGTGTATCGGCTTTTCAATGTATCGTGCGGGTTTTCTGTGCCCCAAATGCGACAATTTTACTTGTTTACATACCCGCCAAGATCAAAATGAGTTTCACCAGCGTTGTTCAAGCGTATACACAACCATATTCGTTCAGCGGAAGGATAAAACCAATTATCTGTCAAATCAGACATGAGCTAAATGTTACCATTCACGAAATAAGCACTAGTTGAAAAAAAAACTTTAGATGGCGGACCCTTTAATTGAACCTGCCGCATTTGGAGTGTGATTATCCTTAAGAAAAATTTACTGTTTGGTGTGCTATATGTGCTAGTGGTATCACTGGTCCGTACTTCTTTAAAACTGATGCTGGCCAGAACGTTACAGTCAATAATAACCACTATAGAGCCATAATTACTGACTTTTGCGTTTATCATTTAAACAACCATGTTGTGCAACAGCTTTGGTTTCAACAAGACGACGCAACATGTTACACAGCTCCTGCCTCAATTGATTTATTGAAGAAAACGTTTGGTAAGCGCATAGTTTCACGTTTCGAATCCGTGAATTGGGCTTCAAGATCGTGCGACTTAACGCCACTAGACTATTTTCTGTGTGAATATGTGAAGTTGATAGTTTACGCTGATAAGTTCGAAACGATTGACCACTTGGAACATTCGCCGCGTTTTTGCCGATTTACGGCCACAAATGTTGGAAGAAGTCACTGAAAATTTTACCTCCAGATTAGACTACGTCTGAGCCAGCCTTGACAATCATATATCAGAAATCATATTTCAATTATAATGCCAAATGATATTCTTTCGAATAAAGTAAATTTCATATCAATTTAAAAAATTCCATCTTGGTTTTTATCCATTTCAAAATTATTAACCTCTATAAAAAATGCCCTTTATAAATGAAAAAAAAAAAATTAACAACTTTTGGGTTTTAATGTTTTAAAGAGAAACCTAAAATATGGCAGCAACAAACAAAGGAAATTATATCTAGGAGTTGCAGTTCCCGTACGAATAAAATTTAGTTTTAAATATGTGTAAAATGTCATTAATTCTTTGAATTTTTTTTGGAACGATAAAAATATTGCATTTTAAAACAGTTTCACATGCGTAAAATTTTTTGATGGCTAATAAAGATATTTGAAATATACGTAGTTTTACCTCTTTATATGTAAATGTCTTACATATAAGAAATTTAATAATGTTTGTAATTATATTTTCTAAATATCACTTAAAATATATGCCGTACACAACGTTCACAACGTCCATCTTTTTAATTTATTGTTTCATATAAACCAGCGAAATGGGTCGAGTCGTTCTTAAGTGATGCTTATACATACATCCTGCAGTAGTATTTTATATTTAAATGAAAATGTATTCTTTTGATTGGGAGAAGGTACGAACAAATTCTTTATTTTTTTACGAACCATGTCCTATAATTATGAATACAACAATAGAAGATTCAGCGAAATCCGTCAAATCGGTCTCAGTTCGAGCTTTACATGTGGAAATTGTTTATCAAAATAATTTTCTTTGGTGTTTCAACCAAGTCACACGATGTTAATTATAAGTAAAACAAAATGTTCTCAGAGAATTATTTTAATATTTTTTATTATGATTTAAGGTGATATGAAAATTATGCGTGAAACGAAATATTGACAAAAAAACACGTCACGGATCCGTGGCTTACATCTATTCGATGGTCCATTTTTCCAATTACACTGAGACATAATTGAGGTTCAATGTTGTTAATATGCCAAATTATCTTATTCTTTAGCTCTTGAATTATTCTTGGCTTATCGACACATAATTTTTTTAAATACATATCCCCAAAGAAAGAAGTCCAACAACGCTGGCAAGTCACACAATCGACGCGGCCAACTAACATCGCCAGAAAACACGTCCACGTTTTGTTGGCTTTAACGCAAGTGTCACTATCCTGTTGGATCCACATATTGTTGAGGTCCATATCCATAATTTTTTGGCCACAAGAAGTCCGTTATCATTTCGCGATAGCGAAGAACACCATTCCAGGTAACTGCTTGCCTGACATAATTTTCGAAGAAGTACGGTCAGATGACAATCACTTGTAGATTATTTTTTGCCCAAATGCGGCAATTCTGCTTATTAACATATCCACTGAGATGAAAGTGTGCTTCGTCGCTGAAGATGATTTTCTTTGTAATGTTACCATTCACTTCTGTCTGTTCAACTAAATCTTTATTTAAAATTCGCGTCAGTGATGTTTGTGAAATATTCAATTATTGGGCATAACAATTAGTCGAGAATGACGACTATTTTGCTACACTATCGCGAATAACAGCGATGCTTTCCGCAGCTCGAACTGGGCAAGCACAAGTTTTTTCATATTTCCAACAGATCCGGTTTGAATTGATTCGCGTACAATTTTCCTGATTGTGTACACATTTGGTCGACTATGCCGACCAAAAAACTTACGATTTGAACGCCTATTTTTGCAAACAATGTTAACGCGCTGCTTAACTGTCCCATGTCTTCCCATGGTTGAATTTGTCAAACACTGAGTCAAAGATATGTTAAATTTAGTTGGGTAAAAAACATAATGTTAAGCAATTAAGCTGTGGAGCACTATGAGTCACCACGCCTACTTTAATTTAATTTATTTTTATACCCTTCACCTGTGGTGCACAAGGGTATATATAGCTTTGTCATTCCGTTTGTGATTTCTACAATTTTCATTTCCGACCCCATAAAGTATATATTTTCTGAAAGCTTATGAATAGAGGAGTCGATTAAGCCCTGACCGTCTGTCCGTCTGCCCGTCTGTCCGTGTGTTGGTTGAAATCAACTTTTAGAAGCAACTATATGTTCCTCAGATCTGTATATGGTATCAATCTCTTGGAAATATCCAGGAATGAATCGCTATTGAAATTTAGCACAATCGCCTCATAACTTTCTGAGATATGAGCAAAAAACCACGACCACCTCGTTTTTTTCACAATTACAACAACAACATACATATATACATACATGTAAAAAACATACCAAACAAAAAAATTACAAAAAAAAAAAATATTAAAAATAAAAAAAAATAATAAAAAAAACTACAAAAAAAAAATTTTAAAAAAATTTAAAAAAAAAATTTTAAAAAATTTTTTAAAAATTTTTCTAAAAAAATAATAATAATAAAATATAAATAATATATTAAATAAAATAAAATAAAATTTTTTTGGCTCAGCTGGGATTCGATGCCACATTTATTCTAACGTGTACGTTATGCACGTATTTTATATGGGATGAATGGTGTACAAACAATTGTTATTGTATGACTACACGTTGTGAAGGGTATATAAGATTCGGCACGGCCGAATATAGCACTGTTACTTGTTTTTAATATAAACGTTATCCTGTTTTTACAAATTACAATACAAATAATATCAGCGAAATCCGCCAAGACGTTCTAAAGCAATGCTTTTACAGATATTTTCCAATGCTCAGATTTTTAATTTTCTCCCTGAAAACCTACTTTTGGTAATTCAGAATACAAAAGGGGAATAATCAGCAAATAAATCCGTGTTTAAGTTATGCTCTAACATACATGAGACAATTGTATTTTATGTAAATATGTGCTCTTGATTATTAAAGTGATCTAAGTCATATATTTTTTGTTTCTAGATATTAAATGTTTTGCGTCAAATAAATTAAAGAAAATTTCTATAATTAATCTGAATTAATGAATTTTTTTATAAATGTTCAATTTTGTGTATATCTCATACGGAAATATTGTTTTCGGGGGTTAAATTGACTTAGACCATTTTCAAAATTAGCTTAATGACCAAACGGGAAAATAAACAATAATTGAGTAGGTGAGATGCAAAACTCGTTCGTTACAAAATTAAAAAAAAACTCTTTTCGCTTCAAACTTTAATTCATTATTCTTTTATATTCCCTCAATTTTCGATTTTTCAAATGTCAAATATTTAACTAAGAATGTCATGTTATTTCAGGGTCAAAATCGATCCCCTAAATTGCTCCATTTCGCCAGCAGCACCTTGATTATGTGCGCTTCTAAAATTTTTTTTAAAATGTAACCAACGAGTTTTGCATCTCACCTACTCAATTTAAGTACAGAAATTCATGAATATTTGTTAATTACAAGTGAAAATTAATCCATTCTTATTATCGCTGTAAGTTTCATACAATGTTTTTATTAATCTAGATAAATGAAGGATAGTTAACATACATATATGATATTTATGTTTTTATTCCGTTAATAATCTAGTAGTCCTATATAATGGAAATAATTCAATATTTTCATATATCCTTAGTCTTTCTCAAAAGCCATTTTATGACATTCTTATAGGTAAAATTTTCAGGAATTTTATCCATTGGATACTGCAGTTGTTCATACAATTAATAATTTATTATAATAATTCCAAATCTTTATTATAGAAGTGATTAAATTAATTAAATTAACTTTGAAAGGTTATAGAAATTTTAATTAATTTTTCAAAACTATTTCAACTCAAATATTTTCAATATCTAATGTATAAAATTCTCGTGTCGTGGTGTTTGTGAATAAATTCCTCCGAAATGGATCGACCGATTTTTATGAAATTTTGTGTTCATATCGGGTAGGTCTGAGAATCGGTGAACGTCTATTTTTCATACTCCTCGACGCCACGCCTTTTTTCACGCACCCTCAGGTAGGCCAGACTGCTGGACCGATCTTCTTGAAATTTTCACATATTATAACTAAGACTCTGACATTATTAATGGGTTACTTTTTTGCCACGCCCACTATAACATCCACTTTTTAAATTATTTACTTGCAGCGATATAGTTTTTAGTATTTTTTTTGAAATAATACACAATTTATTGTCCAGCTAATGCAGAAATAAACGTTTAGTATTCGGTCAATATCTATTTTTCATACTACTAAATATTTAGGGTGACTCACCACAAGAGCCAATTTATACCTCACCTAAATAACGTAAAGACTTTGATGGAATTTTGATCAAAGATAGATCTGCATACCGTAGAACACATACATATAGTTTACGTTTTTTTAATGGAAAAAATATTTCCTAGAAATAATTTATATGGCAAAACAACGTTTGCCGGGTCAGCTAGTTTTTTTTATAAAAACTATTAGTTTTTATTTAATTAATAGTATTTTGATTGATTGGAGCAAAATCAATTTTCGGTTAAGAACATTAATTTTTAATTGAAATTCATAATTTATTTTTTTCTGTGTTACTATTGAAAATTTTTTAAACATTACTTGGAAGGAACTAAACTGCATAAATGCATCATAAAAATTAAACTAAAAAAATTTCATGTAATAAAATCATGTGAAACATATAATATAACGGCACTTTTTTTATAAGTTTCCAAAAACCAGTGTTGCATTCGTTGTCATTATTGTTATTATGCAAGTTTTAAAAAACTAATAAAACGAATTCCATTTAGCGTTAAAATAACGCTAAAAAATCACATTGAACTAATTTAGTTTAAAGTTATATGATTTCAATGAACTGATACACTAATTTTATTTTTTTTTTCGACTTAGACCAATTTCACTTATATAGATCAGTTTTATTAACAATATTATTATTTAATATAAGAGCTAAAACAAATCTCGATCGATCTCCACAAAATTCGGTAGAAATTATTTCATTTTTAGCTTTTATAAGAGTTTATTTATTGCCCTTAAACAAACCGGTCTCTTCCTATTGCAAATAAACTAACTCAATATGGCATAAATATATTATAATTCGTTTTTTTCGCACTTCAAAATTCTAAAAAATTTAAAAAAAATAGTGAAACTATTATTGACAATCTTTTAAGGTGATTTTGTTTAAAAACACAAAAGTGTGCCTCGCAAATCTTAATCTGGCGCAGTGTTATAGCTTATGAAGACTTTAAAATATAATAAAATCTTATAAATATATTCCTACATCATATCAGTTTGGCTCACCAGATAACTAATGCTAAAATTTTGTTCTTCTTAGCAAACAGTCATTTTATTTTAAAAGGGTAATTGGATTTGTGTTAAAAAAAGAAAAATATAAAATATGTACACATAAATGACATTATAGATGTTAACTGATTATCTAAAGAAATATTTGAAAAATTAAAACATTTTGTTCACAATAGGATATAAAATGCATAAAAAGCAACAAAAAAAAAACAACAACTTATGGAAGGTAATGCAAATATAAAATGCAATTATAAAGCAGTGGGTAACAAAAAAGGACACACACAGCGCCTGAAGTACTGTCTTTATTAAAAAACCATTTTGGTTTCCGGAGCTAAAAACTAACTGCTAACTAAGTTGTGTAATATCACATCTCTGAAAAGTTATCGAAATCTTTCGAATAAACCACCTACTGCAGTAGCTGCCAGTATTTGAACAAAATATGTAATAATAAAAAAGTAAATGACAGATATTGTTCTTTTGGGTGCTAATAAACATTTTGATAACTAATTCAATTTTAACTGCCGTATGCATAAAACTTATCAAAGGTTTGTACAACGTTTGCAAATCATATTTTCACAGAAAATTTGTTTTCTAAACCCTTTATAAAATAAGGCAGTTAGTGTTTGAATGAAATTATTTTAAAAAGTAAATGTTTAGGGCTTTACTTTCGGAAGGATTTCTGAAATCCTATTCTTTAATTAAATTTAATTTAAAACAAACAAAACACGAATTGTGCTATTCAAAAATTCAAACAGATTTGTATCTAAATCAATTCGATATATGTACATATAAAATCGCTAGATCGTTTAAATTATTTATATATATTCTTTTATTAATATATCCTCCTCTTTTTGCTCTTCAGTGTTATAATTTATAAACTTTGTCATTTACAAAATACAACATAAAACATGGCAAATTCTTATTTTTACTTTTTTTTCCAACGAACGTGCTCTTCCCAAACAAACAGAGGTATAAGAAGAAAAAATTTAAATATAAAAAAAAAAAAAAAAAAAAAATAAGCAAAATGGAAAAAAATAACGAGTAACATTTCTTTATGTTTTGGAGATTGTAGCAAATTTTTTATTGCATCCAAGTCTGTCCAAGTTATGTATGTATGTACAAACACAAGAAGCACAACGACAGCAACGAATATAGAGGGAAAAAAAACATGACAATGACAGAGGAAAAAAGTTACAGGGAAAAAATTAAAGGAAACAAACACCACAACCCACAAAAATACACATTTAAAAATTCACTACTGGCAAATCCATGAAGCAAATTTCAGTTATGGGTTTGTTACTCCTGCTGCTGTTGTTGTTCTTGTTGCAGTAGTTTGGGGAAGCTAAAAACAAATATAAGAGAACAACTACAGCAACAGCAACATTGATACATATGTGTAACACGTAGTAAAGAACCGAAAAAGGAATCTTAACAGCAACAACACAACAATAACAACATCAGCTCAAAACATAAAACAGCAGAAACACAACAAACGACATAAAGAAATTACGCAAAAGCGCAGGCGCAACATGCTGCCATTATGCGCATTCACACAAACTCTCACGGACATACACAATAAACATAGAAATAACATCGCAAGAAAAACAAAACAACAATGATAAAAACTGCTGCTGATGTTACTTCTTGTTAGTTAGTAAATATTAGATGAGAGTTAAACAGAGTTTTAAAAGAATTTAATTTTTCAATAAAAATCAAAAAATAAAATTTGTCGTTCTGTTTAGAAATATGGAAATAAAATTTAACAGGGACATTTGTTTGTTGTTAAGAAACAATAAATAAAAAGTATGTAAAAGGGATTAAATTTAATGATTTAATGCTTTGATGATGAAATTTTGAAATTTTGTTCAAATGGTCAGTGTCTAATATCTTTAGAAATAATATTTATATTTATTTAATTATACAATTTAACAATAATTGAAATATATATTTGTTCTTATTTTGCAAAACTATTTCGAAGTTTATTATTCCTTGTAGAGTGAGAAATCAAGTAAAATGCTGCCATGCTGCCAGAAAACCACATTACTAATTAGTCCTTGAGTATTGTTTTAAGGTAATAAATTATTTATAAAAATTAATAGGCTATACATTAAGGTGGTTCGGTCTTTATAAAAAAAAAACTAAAGTCAACCCTTAGCATTAATAGTAAAGGACCATTTACGATGCACTACGTCGCCATTTGTAGTCTGATTATAACTAATCGCATGTCGTTGTTTATGGCCTCATTTTTTTTGTTTATTTTTGACTCCGGTGTCTAGATGTGATTTCTACAATCTCGGTTACCATTTACCCTAAAGCCAACTACATATTCTTAAATGAAAATAAAGACGCTTTTGTAAATTTTATTTCTACTCATAAATAGAAAAGGTTATAGTTTGGAAAAAAAAATCAAAAGTCATGAGAAAAAATGTATTGTAAGACATTAATCATTATCAAGAATTCAAAAGAATCTAGTATGTTTGATCTATTGATTTTTTTCTCAACCTAAGTAAATTTTTGAAAAAAAATAAATTTTAAGCAAGAGTTTCATCAAATTATAACATCTTTATATTTGTTTTAAGCGTAACTAATTTGGAACCAAGTTTGTAAAATTCACAACTGGGACTTGACGATGGTATTACAAATCAGTAAACACAGATATGTAGCTTTTATGAAGACATGAATAGTTATAAGTTATGATCGTACTACAAATGGCGACACAGAAAACAAAAAAAATATTTTCGGAATCGTTAACATCGAATTTTTAATCTTAGAAAATAACTGGATCAACTTTTTTCGAATCGCCTGACGGTATATCCCCTCTTTGTGAATAAAGAGTAATAACACAGAACTTAAATATTAAAAATAGAGTTTTTTGGCATTTTGAGTCATGGCAGACTCTGGTCTGTTACACTATAGTATGCTAATGACCATCGTCACCACAGTTTTGGTTAATTGATTTGGAAAATAATTTTTAGTCTTATTGTTATTTTAAATACATGTACATTGTTGCACAGAGTCAAATTTATGTATATTTAAACATTTTCAAATTAAAATAAAGTTTTAATACTTTCAAACACATTATTCTTTATTTGTCAAACTAATTTCCTATTTTCTTGACTTGTTTGTTCTTGTTGATTTTTCTCTGTTGATGACTTGTAGTTATTTCAAAATCTGTTAGTAATTTTTATTTATTTTTTTTTATTTTTGAGAAGAAATCGCATTGACTCTGTATAAAACATTTTTTGATGTTGTACCTAAAACATTGAAACCAAATTAACTACTTACATTGGACATACACTTTAAAAAATCACAAAGATTTTAGCAATTATATCGAGGGTACATCTATTTCTTAACGCATAATTTTATCAAAAATCTTATACAAATAGAAGTATTTGCTATAAGGCGCGAAATTGTAACAAAAAATTTATTTGTCTTATCATTGAACTTTGGCGAGAAGCTTTCTAACACAATGTAATAGGCGTTGTCGCTAGTTTAAGCTTCACTCCATCTAGCAAATGTTGGTCTAACCATTATGCAATTCTGAGTCGCACCTTAACGTCAAGTTGTTTGCCAATCTAAAATTTGATATTAATGGTTTCAGAGTTTCTCAACTTCAACCATTAGGAGGTACACAATTAAGATTTTTGAAGCTTTTAACGAAAATAGGCGTTTAAATCAAAATGCATTCCGTGCACTTTGTGGCTAGAATTTCGCCGGTATAATTTTTCAAACATAATTGACATAGACCCTTCTATCATAATAAAAAATATCAAAACAATTCTGTAAAAGCTTTTTCTTTTGTTTACAATAAAAATCCTGCATTTTGGTGGTCCAACACCCTGTACAAGTTATAACAAAAACTTTAATTTGTATCTCCTAAAGAAGAAAACTTGCTCAGTATTATCCAATATAAATTTATCCTCTAGCGGATAGGTAGTAAAAAGAAATTTTCCTTAGGACGTATCACAAGGTCGGCTGCATAAGTCACTATATTCCTGCCTTTTTCATCAAACCATTCACTTATTCCGACAACTCTGCCTGGGGGTTATTTAACGTTCACTTTTTCTTAGACAGTCTAGCCTAGAGTTCATGATTCTACTATTTAGATAACGCATACTGATAATATCTCAATTACTTTAAAAAGGGTATAACACAAAAAATTTTTTTTTTTAATTTTACAGTGGGATTGGTAAAAAAAACGTGTATCTATTGTTCTTAAGGAAAGTATGACTAGACTTCCAGATGAGCTGTGTATAGGGTTTGGGAACCGGGAATTCCCGGGAATGAACCACTTAGTATTCCCAGAAAAATGTTGCTCTTATTCCCGGGAAAACGGGAAATAAAAAATATGTAGTATATTAGGAAATATATTTAATTTTATTTTTAATTTCTTATCTGTTTTGGTAAATTTAGAGAATATTTGAATAAAAAGTAAGGTTTTTAATTTGTTAGCATTTTTTAACTAATTTTAACTAATTTTTCAATATTTTATTTGGTTGTTAGGAGCATATCCCGAATAATTTAGTAAATTATTTATAAATAAAAATTTTATTTTTCGGTTGCCATTTATGCACATTTAGTGTTAACCAACGGTTAGCCAATTGTGTAATGGATAAGAAAAATAAAATACTTTAATAAGGAAAAAATGTTGGTTGGGTTTTTGAGGAAGTTTTTTATAGTTTTTCGTTTTATTTTTGAATTCTTATTTTGTTAATAAGAATTTAAAAATAAAACTTATAACTTTTTAAAACTTTTTTAAGAATTTGGGTAAAAGGTCTACTGGTGATCTGGTATAAGCACCAGTGAAATGCATATAGACCAGCTTAAGCCCAACAACTAAATAAAATATTGAAAAATTAGTTGGGAGCATATCCCGAATAATTTAGTAAAATACTTTTTTATAAAATTCACTTTGTTTACAAGCAAAATGTCTGAAGTCTGGAACTATTTTCAAAAAGTAGACAACGCAGCACAATGTAATATTTCCCGAAAAGGTTAATGTTCAAGGGCGGTAGTACTAGTGGTCTCATACGGCACCTTCTTTTCGTTCATAAAATAAAATTTGAAACGATTCTTCAACACCTGCACGAAATAAAAAAAATAATTCCACCATTAAAAGTTTTTTAGACACCCAAACATTACCAGAAATTGTTTCAAAATTGGCAGCAGTCGATGGAATATCTATTCGAACAATTACACAAAGTTCTTTTATTCGTCAAAGTTTTTTCAGTAAAAATATGACGTTACCAAAATGAAACTGATGTTAAAAACATTGTAATAAAATATTACAACGCCGTTAAAAATACGATGGTGAAAACAACATCGAGTCAAATTTGTGACAATTTGTGGTTTGCTCTTGTATTAGACGAGTGGAGTAGTGTTGCCCAAAAAAAGTATCTGTTTACATGGCAATAATTATTTTTATAATTTGGGTTAAGTTTATATTTCCGGAAGATGTAATGCTGACACAATAAGGACTCTAATAGAAAATAAACTACTACTAAAACGATGAATTATTAACCAAATCGTGATGTTAAAGTTAACAAACATTATTTATTTTAAAATAAATATTATTTTCGGGAATCCCGGGAATTCCCGGGAAGACGATTTTTTAATTCCCGTTTCCCGGGAACATAAAAAGACCGGGAAATCCCAAACCCTAGCTGTGTATCAATTTGTTTATGTAGATGATATAAATCACTCATTTTACTATCTTGAGTAGAAAAGACCGATCGTTCTAAAATCTTTTAGCTCGCTTTATCAACTTATCAATAGCATTATTACAGAAAACATGAGTTCAAGATTACTTTTTAGAGAAATAGATAAAAATTCGAGATGAATCAATGTGTTTGCAGTACAACAACTTTGAAGATATTTTTGATCCCTAGAGATACTTTGTATACTATTGAAACAGATACCGAAAACTTCTTTCCGACCTCATTAACTTCATCCTGTGTTTATATGCTAAAGAAAGTGTTTCTTTACAAAGTTCGATCTAGTACTACTACTTGTTTCCCCTACTAATTTCATATAAGAAAAACAACGCACCTAACATGTTGAAAACTGCATATACAACACTGTGCGGGTGTATATAATTTGCCATATTGTAAATGAGAAACTTGAAAACAATTGACATTTTCAGGCCGAACTTCATTAGGTTGCAGCAGCTGTCTCGTGCTAACTTTTATTTGCGTCATATGAATATTTATTAACGTTTAATTTATTTTCTTAATTAACAGCATTTTTTTATTTTTCGCTGAATTGAGTCTGTTGTCGAAACGATGACATCTTATTAAAAACCTGAAAACTAAAACTTCAACCATATTTCAAGTTCGAACTCAACAAGAACTTACAACATAATCGAAAAACTTCGAGATGTTTTTCTAAAAAGCACTTGTTTTGCTTGGAAGTGGAAACGCACTAAAAAGTTTCAGTTTAACAATCATTGTCCCAAAAATCCTAGAATTTGTCGGGATTCACAAGCTTCAATTGCTAAAATTTTTTTTTCAATTTGTATTTCCACAAAAATAACAATTTACGCATCTGAACTTTTTAATAACTGGATTTTTGCAAGAAACTTTCTTTTCAATGAAATTTTTTTTACATTTCTAGTGACACATTGAAAGGCTAATGAAATGTTATTTAAAGTCACAAAGGAAATTTAGTATAACAATTAATTTTTCAGTAATTGTTTTAAACTCAAGATTATTTGGTTCTTATTCTCTAAATTGTGAATTAAATTTCCAAGCACATCTTAATTACATAATTCCTAAAGTTTATTCGATGTTGTCTATTATACTTAAGAAGGAATTGTAAAGAATTTTTGGATCCCATGACATTAAAATTGTTATATACAACTTTTGTGCGTTCAAAATTCAAATACTGTTCTTTTGTGTGGAATCCTTTTTAGATAGTCTCTTTAAATAGGATTGAAAAGTTCAAAAAATATTTGTGAAGTTTGCTCTACGTGGTAATGAAATTATTTTATCATCTTCCTCATGTTATGCTCGTTGTTTGCTTTTGGGTTTAAAATCTCTTTATTTAAGAAGAGCTTTGCATTCCTTTATGATAATTTTTAAATTAATAAATGGTTTTATTGATTGCGAATATTGCGAATATTAATTTTAATATCTTTTCGTGTGCCATTTAAATCTTTAAGATTTAATGATTTATTTTATATATCTACTCATAGAACTAATTGTAATGAATGAGCCAATTGTACGTAGTTTAAGTATTCTGAATAAAATATATGCATATTAATTTTAATTTTGATTTTTCTTTATCTGAATATATGTAATTTTAAGTTATGTTTAGAAAATAAAGATTTATTAACAATATTGTTAAATATATTAGGTTGCTAGCCTGTAAGGATTTTCCAATTTGGCTGAATAAATAAATAAATAAATAAATAAATAAATCACAAATTGTTATTCAATTCTTGTTAAAAATGTTTTAACTAAAAAACTTTCTTTTTAAATATTATAATACTTATAAATATTTGCATGCAAATGCAGAAATTATTTCTGTCAGTGCACAAAATGTGAGTTTAAATTGTTTGATTGTTTTTGGGTCATATAAAATTTTCGTATCTATCTGTATCCAATGCGAAAGATATTCAAAGCAATTTAATCTATGCAAAGAATTTTTAAAATAACTCATGGTATTTTAATTTCTTTATACGAACGATTGTTATAAAATTTAGTTGTTGGCATGAGAATGTGGGTTTTTCTTTTCTCATAACAAATGATTTAAATGATTTATAATTTTATAAGTAATTTGCACAATTTTGAAACTTTTTGTGAGCAAACTTAAACGATTTCACAGGAAAGGATATGAAAAAGAAAACATTAAAATTAAAAAATTGAAATTGCGTTAAAAAAGGAAACCAAAAAACATTAAAAAACTTATTAAATTTTGAAAAAAGTAAATTTAAAAAAAAACTTCTAATACTTCAATGTTATAGATGAAACAAGTTGGAATATCGAATCGGTTGTGCTATATATTTAATACAGGGTAAGCCAAAAGTTACACCTGTGTGTAAAAATTGAATAACTTTTTTGTTTATAATAATTTTTTCAGATTTTATTCATCGAATCGTGTTCCACCACCATGCAAAATTAAATGATCAAGCAACAAACCAGAGACACAGTTTTTGGATAATTGGGCACTTCTATAACATCACTTCAAAGTATTTCATCAATTCATTTATATGCATCCATACAAGATCCAAGACTACCATCAAAGACTAACTTGGAAAACACGCTTCGTGGAGTTGTGCTCAGAAAATAACGAGTCTCGATAATGAGTCAAAAAGCACATTTGGATATTTTATTTTATTTATTTATTTATTTTATTTGTCAATTCCTATACAACAAGATTTAATCTTATATTTAAAGTATAGGAAAGTAGTTTTTATAAATTAAATTTAGGGATTACACATTAATACAATTACATACACTTAGCTATATTATATTATTAACTATAAAAAAAAATATATTATACTATAACAAATACATTACAATTAATAACAATTTACTGTTGTGCAAAAAAAAAAATCAAATAAAAAATGTTTAAAGCTATTTGCGTTGCTATTGAGTTGTTGAGTTTGGGGAAGAATATTCCAAAGACGCGCCGCGTGTATAAAGAAGTGCCATTCAGATACAAGAAGACGGTGTAAAGGAATTATAATCCTTTTCCCTCTAAGCGATCTGGCAAGCCTTATCTTGTCTATAAGATATTGAGGAGCTTCTGAATAAATAATCTTATGCAAAAATAATAGAACGCGTATGTTAAGAAGATTGTCAAAGGAAACACCGTAAAGTTGAGCGGAAAAATTAGAAGCATGGTCATATCTTCTCAAGCCATACACATATCTAATTATGTTATTATATAAAACGTTTAATTTCCTTTTACTAATTGAGTCGCAGCTTGCAAAAAGCTCACAGCCGTAAATTAAACCTGGAAGAAGATAGGATTTTGCAAGAAGCTTGCTTATCCCTATGGGAGTAAAATATTGTGTCGGCCAAAGGCACCTTAGCTTAATGTAAATTTGGCCTACGAGTGTATTAACATGGTTTGTCCAAGTAAGTGTATTATTAAACACTATTCCAAGGTTTTTTGCAACATTAACGATGTTGATCCTTTCCCCATTTATTAGAATGTTAACATCGATAACAGGATCGATCGTTTTCTTTCGAATTATTAGGCACTTTGATTTATGGGGGTTTAAACAAAGTCCATTCGCTGTTGCCCAACGAAAAATTCTATCCAAATCATCATTAACCCTAACAACACTTTCATCAATAGATCGTACTGGACTGCTCAAATATAACTGTACATCATCTGCATACATGTGAACTTTGCAATGCAAAAGCTGTTTTGGCAAATCATTGGCATAAATTGAAAAAAGTAGTGGTCCCAGAATGGACCCTTGTGGCACACCTCTTGTTAAAGGTTTTAAAGATGATTGAAAATTATTAGAAGATACAAATTGCAAACGATTCGAAAGATATGAAGACAAAAGACGTGTTGAATTGTTAGAGAAATTAAAGAAGTGCCGAAGCTTGTTGCAAAGTGTTCCATGGTCAACAGTGTCGAAGGCTTTTGAGTGGTCAAGAAGAATTAAGAACAAAATATGCGATTTTTTTTGTATTGCAAGCCCAAGAGTTATTAACCACCACCAACTACTCTCGCTTTAGTTTACAATATGATGTGAAGTGACTTTACAATAGGGCCTTACTTCTTCGAGAATTACTTAAATTGGTTATTATTAATTAATGGGGACATATATCGTACTATGATTAAAAATTTTGTACGCACTGTGGTAGCCAACAAGTGTTTCCAACAACTGTACAGACGACCACTGCCACAATTACTTTTCAAAATTAAATTTTTAATAAGCGACAGGTCCTTTACTAGATTTAACAGATTTCTAATTTTATTCTATCGTGCTATCTCAAAGAACGAGTGTTTGTTTACAAGCCCCAAACTACCAACATTGAAGCTGAGATTAGGGCAATAGAGCCCAAAATTTTGCATGCAATTATACAAAACGCTTGTTTAAGAGACCAGTTCTGAAAATGGTGCCCATTTCTCTGACATTATTTGCGTCATTAAAATATATATTATACAAAGTATATATAAATTAAAAAAAAATATTAATTATAATTAATAATAAAGTTAACAAACTTTTACTAATTCTAACTTACAAAATGCTTTTTAATAAAACTGTGAACTTTATAAATATAAAAAAGATTTAAATTTGCCGGCACTTGCGCGGTTAAGTGTTTACAATTCTGTAAGCAGTTTAACAGCTGACAGTTAAGGGATAGTAAAAATGAAACATGACACGAGATATTGAAAATAATCTCACTTGTTCTGTATTCAAAGTGTACTCAGATTGTTCTTAATTGTCATTGCAGTGCTGTTAGTTAGTAAATTGAAATGTCGGTGGATTGATATCATGCTTGTTAGAAAGTGAATTTCAAAAGGTTAGTTGTAGTTTCCCTATATTTTTTTAATATTATATGTGGGCGCCTAGTTCTTCTTAAAAGCCAATCATTCGTCGAAAGTGTAGATATATCAATTCGATGTCGAATGACAAGATTGTGCAATTTAACAGTGTTGAATTTTGTTAATGCCAAATCTTCAAAAGCTGGCCACACACTTGTAATTTGATCGCTTATCACATATCCCGACACACGACGAACAAATCAGAATCATCTTTAAAACATGAATTTTGAAGCGGAGGTTGCAATTGCTCTTTTGAAGAAAAGTAACGAACTAACGTATGAACTTTTAAGAAGAACAACGGGCTCATATGAAATGTAAAAAAAAAGAAAATGTACCTTTAGAACACAAAATTTTTACGCATGGACGCCAGTACTAATCTTTTGTAATTCACGTTTTAGACAGCTCTAATTCCAGTATACTTTTTATTTTGCATTTTGATAAAAAAATTGTCATCAAATCATTTATACTTTGATATAAGTTTTTCCCACGATTATGCTTTCTCGTTTCTGTCTTTATATTTTTCACTTTGACATTGAACAATTACATTTTGTTCCTTTTAAATTTTAATGAATTCAATTTAAAATTGATTGCTAGCCATCTCCGAAATACATACACTTTGACGTTTCGTTAAAAATTAAAATGACAAAATTGTCAAAGATTCGCACGCAAGCCTACTAACACATCAAACAAATCGCAAGAAATTTAAAATTTCTGCTACTTTGTTTAAAAGCCAGAAAATGTACGATTTCGAAATTGTGTTGATATATCTGGTTGGTTAATATTATTGTTATAACGGAAAATAAAGGTGACACGCCCGCACCAACGTCCAATTCTTATTAAACGTTTTTATATACAAGAATTTTTGAAGAATACTGGCCTCTGTGTTTTAAGAAATCATTATCAGAAATTATCACGACAAAAAAATTTTAGCTACCTTGAAAAAACACGATTAAATATGTACATAATTACAGAAATTTTCATTGAAAATCAAAGTTTTAATTTAACTATATTTGCTTTACTTCTCTTAAATGAATATGTAATTTAAAAGACAACTTCGAAAGATGTCAAAGGAGTTTATTTGGTATCAGAAAATCTACTGTGTTAAATTGCATAACAAACATTTGACGTAAAACAGTGCTCTTGACTTTTGCTCTTTCAAACGCTAAACTAGTAATATACAGTAGTACTTCGAAAACATTACAATGAACAACAATATAAAATTTTAATTGTCAGAATACGACATGATAGCAAAATTTGTGAATACCCCGACACTTTTTCTATAAATTCTTACCATAACGGAAATCGGTTTTCCCGATAAAAATTGAAATTGAATCTATACATAGATACAAAAAAATGTTTGTTAATCAAATCTAAACAACAGCGTAACCCACTGGGTTCAAAATTAACTTATCTTTTAAGATAGAACCTACTTTACTTTGTTAGATGGTTTTATTTAAACCGGTAAGTCGGTTATAAAGCAACTTAAAGGTACCAACTGTTGTAACCAGAAAAATAATTAAAGTATTCTTAAGGCAATAAAATTATATTAATATAAATAAAAATAATTTAACGTATATTTAGTTAAATTAAATATAACTGCTGAATTCAGAAGAAGTCCTAAGTTTGTGTTGTCATAATTTCCCGACAATTTTCAAGTGAAGTAAAAGTATTATAACCTTTATGGTAACATTTCTAAGCCTTTTCGAAATTTTGAAAAATTATGACAATACGACACTTAGAACACCTTGTGAATACACCAAATATTTTATATAACTAAAAAAAAAAATCTTACTTGAGCTTTTGTTGTTGAAAAATTAATTATTTTTTTCTTTTTCGTTTTGATATTTTGTTTATTCAGCACTTATTTCGTAATCGATTTTTGTTTCAATATTTTTAAATATTTATGCATAAAGTAGGTATTTTATGCATTTAGTATTTGTTTTGAAATCACAGACTAATACACGTTAATTAATTATTTTTCTAAAATTATGCACATTTTAATTTTGTTCAACAAATATACAATTAAGCTTGATTCAATAAAAAACGAATACCGACGGGGATTTTAAAGCATTTAAAGAAAAATATCGGCAAGGTATCATCCAACAAATCAGCTATGGACAATTTATTCGTAAATACTAAACACACTAGAAAAATCCAAAGGCAGCAAAGTTTTGTTGTGGTTGTTGTTTTTTATTTTAATTTCTTTATATTTTGTTTTTTAACACAGATACACATGGACTGTAACAACACGAAAACTAAATTTGAAGACAAGGAAAAATATTTTTTTATTGTTCTCCAGAGCCAGCTTGCGCTCAACGACAAATTCAAAACCGGACTGAAAATGAGTAGCGGGCGCACGTCTACAAAAGCGATTGAGGGTCGGACATAAACGAAAAACGACATATTTGTGTGTCGTTTTTACAATCCGAACGAGTGCATTGAGATGAAATTTTACACGTATTTTGTTGTTGTAACAAAAGCAGAAAACGTGCAAAATTTTCACTCAAAGCTCTCGCTTGAATTGTAAAAACGATGCCTTGGAATTTATATGTTGTTCTTAGAATTCAAGCGAACGCTTTGGGTGGAAACTTTGCCTGTATTTTGTTTTCACTACAATAACAAAACACATGTAAAATTTTCACTCAAAACACTCGTTTGAATTCTGAACACAGCACCTAAGTCCAGGCAGACAAAATAGTTGTTGATGTTCGTCTTGTTTTTGTGTTTATTTGTATATCGAGGGTTCATAAGTAGTTGCTGCTATTGTTATGTAGTGGATACAGTTTATATTAAAAGCAACTACATACATACACAGATACTAGAGTAACAGGAGAAAAATAATAATCTCCATTGAACGATGAGTATAAAAACATTTGGGATAAGACTATTAATAAAATACACGTATAGGTTGAGTACAAAACTAAGAAATATATAAATCAGGGTTGGCAAATGCAGTTAAACGTATACTACGTAGAATTAAAAAAAAATTAACAACTTGTTTGTTTATTTATTAGAAACTAGCCAAACCCGGCGCGCGTTGCTACGCCCCTTAATGAATCGAAATGCATTCTGAATTTTAATTGAATATCAAGTGCAAAAACCTAAAAATTATAATTTTTTTATGGGCGTGGCATTTCCCACTTTTCTAGTCACGAAATTGTAAAGTCATAACAGCTCAATATGTGTGCAAAGTTTCAGAAGAATCGGACCAGTGCAAGTATCCCAAAATTAAAATTGTTTTTATGGGCGTGGCCTTGCCCACTTTTCTAATCACAAAATTGTAAAGTCTCTACAGCTCAATATGTGTGCAAAGTTTCAGAATAATCGGTCCAGTGCAAGTACCTCAAAATGATACCTTTTTTTTATGGGCGTGGCACTGCCCACTTTTCTAATCTTGAAATTATTTAGTCATGATAGCTCAATATGTGTGCAAAGTTTCAGAAAAATCGGTCTGATGCAAGTACCTCAAAATTATAGCCTTTTTTATGGGCGTGGCCCGCCCACTTTTCTAATCACGAAGTTATAAAGTCACGACAGCTTAATATGTGTGCAAAGTTTCAGAAAAATCGGTCAAGTGCAAGTACCTCAAAGTTAAAACTTTTTTAGGGGCGTGGCCCCGCCCACTTTTTTATCACGAAATTATTTAGTCATGACAGCTCGATATGTGTGCAAAGTTTCAGAAAAATCGGTCAAGTGCAAGTAGCTAAAACTGATAACTAATTTTTTATGGGCGTGGCCCCGCCCACTTTTTTTCATCCATAAACACTCCCCGGTATGTGTGCAATAACTTACCAAAGTTTGAGCCCGATCGGTTTTACAGTTTCAGAGTCTATAGCTAACACACACACACACACACACACAGAGTTTCACTTTTATATATATAGATTCACTAAAAATTTTTTATTTTCAGACAATTTTACTGATTATGTACATAGAAAAATTATATAGAAAATTTGAATTCAATTTTTATTTGTTGAAAACTGTTTCTATTCATAACGAAAGTTTTTTATGAATTTTGTCCTATTTGTAGAACATTTTTAATAAGTTTTTTATTTATAGAAAGTATTCAATATGTTTTTGTTTTTTTTTTTTATTATAAATTAGTTAAAATTAGAAAAATGTTTCATATATTTATAGCAAATTTAATTTAAAATCGGTTTTTAATACCGCGAGTATTTCGTTATTTCTCTTCCAAATATTCTGTTTCTGTTTTTTAAACTAACTTTATTGAGGAACATGGAAATATACGATATGTACGTAGGTTTAATAACAAACAAATGTTGACATAGCGGGCCTCATTGAGATCTTAAAACTAGTCTGCTCTAGCGGTATCAGATTTGCAGGTCACTTTGTTATAAACAAATATGGATTCTCGTAATAAACCTTAAAAAGATTTTTATTTTCTTTTTCTAAGAATCTGTTATTATTGTACTAGTTATAAAGGTATTTCCTATAATTAAATGAACAGAAGACTTATGCTATTCATCATCGTGTACAGGTAAAAAAAAACTGCAATATTATTTTACTTTGTTAACATTATTTCATAAACAAATATTATTTTGCAACTAACAAAAACTAACAGTCAAAATATATAAATATAAAATGCTTAAGTGACATATTAAGGCTAATAATAAACTTGTGATGCAACGTGAAAAAAGAATACAGGTAAAACAGATATTAGTAAATTTGGAACAAACTCATTATATAAGAAAGGCATGAAATCAATTAGAAGAAATAATTCTATGTTTAAATTTTTAATAATATACTTTAAAGGATCGAATACAATGTGTTTTTTTAACTACTGTTTATCAAAATATTTCGAAATAACTTCTAATGTTCCACAGGGAAGTCATCTCAGTACAATCTTGTTTTTATACCTGTGGTGCTAAGGGTACATATAGCTTTGTCATTTCGTTTGTAATTTCTATAATATTCATTTCCGAATAAGTTATTAAAAAAAATTTAAATTCAAGATGCCCGTCACTACAAAATGACGTACAATTAATATATATTAGGTAAAATCTCGTAATTAAAATGTACTCTCCTCAACCCCCTCAATATTGGTATGAAAAGAAGAAAGAATACAGTTAATATTGAAAAGAAATAAAATGGCGAATATATGGGTAAAAAACAGTAATTACGGCCTAGTCGCCTTTAACCCCGGCTTGACCAGTAGAATACAGGCGTGCTAAACAAATTGGCGAAAAGTATTTTTTTCAACCCCATCAATATGAGTATCAAAGTAAAGGGCTTGACCAGTTGAATACAACAAAAAAAAAAATAAAAAAATTAAAATCAATGATGGCATCGGAAATAATTATAGCATATGAAAGCAAAATGGCATATGACATCAAATCTAAGCTAAGCTACGATGTGGTTAATATACCTACTTGATGTTCAACGGTATTATTAGATTACGCACGAACGAATATAGCGTTCTTACATGTTATTGTTTATGAGCAATATTTTAAAGGCTATTTAATACAGCAATATTTTAATGTTTGTGGATGATTTTAAAATTTATTCATGAATAACAAATGATGAGGACGGTTTTTATCTCCAAACTGTTTTCAATAATTTCTTTAATTCGTGTATGGTAAATCTTATGGAATTGAATTTAAAAAAATGGAAATGGATATTCACCCGTTTTAAATTTATACTTTCTAAATAGCTTGTATGAATTCTCTTTGATATAAAAATAAATTTTAACTTACATGTAATAATGATGGTAAATAAAGCTAATAATTTCTTTAATTCGTGTATGGTAAATCTTATGGAATTGAATTTAAAAAAATGGAAATGGATATTCACCCGTTTTAAATTTATACTTTCTAAATAGCTTGTTGGAATTCTCTTTGATATAAAAATAAATTTTAACTTACATGTAATAATGATGGTAAATAAAGCTAATAGGATATTAAGTTTCCTTAAGCGTTGGGCTAAGTAATTCAATGATCCTTATGTAAAAAAAATATTCAAGTCATTGTTAAGACCTTTACTTCAATTTGGATTAGTAATTTGCGAAAGTTAATATGATGTGTGTTTTAAAAACTTGAGTAAGTCTTAAAACAATTTTTATTGTTCTGCATTCGTAAGCTTCATTGAAATCCTAATATAAACTTACCGTCATATCGAAGTCATTTATCACTCATTGCGCTCCCAACGTTACAAAGCCGAAGAATGGTTTCTAATATTGCATTTCTCCTAAGTCTAACTTAGGTTAAAAATGATTCCACATATCGCCAACTTAAATAATGTATTAATGTGCTTAAGAGGCAGCTTAGATCTTATGAACCGTTATATATAAAATTTCATAGATCAAACTATATTAACTTTGATCCACCTAGAAGAATTTGTGCTGAGGAAAGTAAATTCTATGTTCACATCAACTTCTCTAATAATGTAGCTGACCCGGAAAACGTTGTTTTGCCATGTAAATTATTTCTAGGAAATACTTTTAATATTAAAATAAACATAAACCATATGTGTTCTATCTTAGTTTAAA
Organism: Phyto melanocephala; assembly: GCA_941918925.1. Lineage (NCBI taxonomy): Eukaryota > Metazoa > Arthropoda > Insecta > Diptera > Rhinophoridae > Phyto > Phyto melanocephala. The sequence continues at coordinate 67,405,364 of OW799237.1, forward strand.
ATTTGATCGAAGTCGTTACGTTATTTAGGTGAGGCATAAATTGTCCATTGGGGGAGGCGTGATAAAAGGCGTGGCGTTGAGGGGTATGAAAAATAGATGTTGACCTACACGATATGCACAAAAAACTTCATGAAAATCGGTCGAGTCATTTTGGAGGAGTTTAATCACAAACACCACCACACGAGAACTTTATATATTAGATTAATAAATACTCACCTTTTTTGCTTTTTTACTCCATTTTCATATCATTCCTTTGTTTATTTCTTTAGCTCAATTAAAAAATGTTTGTTCCTCGATGAGATTGATATTTTGTGGTGTCGTCCATTATAGTTTTAAAGGTTATAATGAAAAATTTCTTTCCACGTTTTAATTTAAATTTAATTTTTAAAGATCGAATTGTTTTTGTTACTAGACAAAAGATATCCACCCCAATTCTAAATAACAATTCCCTGGGAATTTTTTCCCTATTCCCTGTTCCCCTATTCTAAATAACTTCTCCCGGGGAAATTTGTTCCCTTTCCCTTTTCCCTTATTCTAAATGAACTTCGAAATTGGGAAATTGTTCCCTGGGAAAAAAGTAGGTATTATGAAAGGTAATTAAAGGGAGAATGTAATAACAATTTTTGGGAAAAAATCCGCCAACAAATTTAAAGGGAGTTGTGACAAAAATGTAAGTATTTAATATTTTTTTATAAAAATTGTGATAAATAATGTAATTTATTGTTACTTTTAGGACAAAAACAACAAACAGGAAGCAGAATAATGAATTGTTTTTTAGTTTTAAAATAATTTTTATTTATCTTTTTTTTTAATTTTTGAAGTTTTTAATTTTTTTTAATAAAATGACTTTATTACAGATTATTCGCAATATTTTTTCTAATATTTTTCTATTATATTTTCTAATATTTTTGGCAATGGATAAATATTGTGGTGAGTCTGAGGATACCACATCATTATCCTAAACGCTCTAACAATCTAAATTTTCTACATCGTTTACTGTAGTATTGTTATGTTATGCAACGCACAGCCAAAATTTGTTATTTTAGCAGCTTTTTTTGTAGCGTAGTGAAGCTGTCTAACACCAAGAATGCACCTCCATCAATTTTTAAAACACCATTAGTGCGTTCAACCACATTTCGACACTTGGAGTGAATTTCATTAAATTTAATTTCAACAGACGTCCACAGGATATCTATAAGACGTTAAAAGTCACGGTTCAAGTGAATATCCTGCGTCTGCTAAAAAAAATGTAGTTTTAATTTATGAATTGTCTGTTATCATTAAAAACTTTACCAAGAAGCCAATAATTGCTGCCACCTCTGAGTTATTCTTGCTCAAGGTAAGTACGCAATTCGCCAGAATTCCAAATAAAGGAATCGTGACACGCTCCAGGACGTAAGACTGAATCCTCAGCTCATGATCACAGACCTGTGATTTTTTGATTAAAAATTAATCATTGATAATTTAAAACAAAAGAAATACTTTACCAGCATTACATTCAAACTATAGTATTCCTTCGTATTGTAGTAAAGCTGCTTGTTCTTAGGAGGAGAAATAATGCGGTCATGCGATCCGTCAATACCATACTTTACATACAAAGCTAACGAAATTTGCCGTTTTTGCACTTCAGTTCTACAGAAAGTTATCTACATTGGGCGTAAATGCTCCTCAAATATATTAATAACTTCTGCCAGAACTTTGCTAACACTACACTGAGCCACAGACACACCGCAATCTTTACCTATACCCGTTTGGTACCAACCTTCAGCAAAGAAACGTAAAATCTTACTTAATTTCACGATTGGAGAAATTGCAAACGACTTACCTTTGGGCTGAACACGTCCAACAGTTATTTGAACGCCGATTTATTTACTCTGTATTATTTTTCATACCTTCCAAAAGTAAAATTTACTTACAAAATGTGCGGCAACTCAAGTGGGTTGCTGGCGTCAGGTAGCATTCTCCTTTCTACCCTTTGCTTATTCTTGTCAGGTTGATATGCTTCAGTTTTTTGCTTCAGCTATTATTATCAACGCTACACTAAACATTTTTATTCACTTTTAACAATTTATTTTTTATTATTTACGAGTATTCACTTTTTACGCTTAATATTTCTAAAAATTATTAGCAAACATTTTGGCAAAACAAAAAACAAAAAAAACAAACAGCTGACTTCGAAAATGTAAAATTCTCTCTCCCTTGTTATTCCCTTCCCCGACTGTTTAGAATAGGGGAATTTTATTCGCGGGAAAAATTAATTCCCGGGGAATTTATTCCCTGGGAATATTTAGAATTGGGGTGATCATTGATAACTAATATTAACCAATTAATAGAGTTGCACTCAACATCCATCTTTTATCCGGCTTTATCAGTTATACTAAGTATATTAAAAAATTAAAAACCAAGTGCTAATATGTTAATGATTAATTTTTTTTATTGTTTATTATTGATGTAAAACGAACTTTTTTGTTTTTTTATGGGTTAAATCCACTCATTGTGTTTAATTTTCAACTGTAAGAATTAATTAGTTTAACTATTTCTATTTATGTTTTTATTAACTGAGTATAATGTTTCTTTTTTTTTCACAACTCTGATATTGTGATCTTTCGTGATTTGAAAAAATGAGCATGCCATGCCTCATAGAAAGCAAATCGTGATCGTGATAAATCCATAGAATTTTTAAAGCTTAAATCGTAAGATCTCGAGTAAAATAATGTTTCAAAGTACAAAGCAAAATAAAAAATGATCAGTAAAAGACCACGCATTGAGCTTGATATTCTTATATATATAAAATACTAAATTTATTTATCTGTAAATATTTATTGATAGATTTAAGAAAAAGTAAAACAAATAAATTGTTCGATACCCTCTTTGTAAAGAATTATTTTAAAAAATTATGTTGTTATATTTTGTTTAATAGCAATACCGAAACCGCTTTACTAACCTCAAGAAATTTTTTGTATTCATTAAGAAATACGGTATTACCCCTTCCCCGGCATTAATATGTAAAGTAAACAAGTAAACTCAATCGCAGTCAATTACTCAGAATTTAAAGCTTATAACAGTTGTAGTTTTGCAGATATGCCATTAATTTATTTTCTTTGTATGTGAGGTGCCACTCTCCCTCATTTGATTCTATCCAATTATTTGTATGAATTGTTTAATCTAATTAAATGTTTAACATCAATGTTAAAAACTCTAACAATAAAAGCTGTTTAAATATGTCATACAATGAGTTTTAGGTATGGAGTTATCACTGCCCATGCTTCGATCGAATCGATTTTTGGCTCACATTAGACAAATAAGATAAGCAAAGGTCACAAAGTTTTAAGATTATGGATGTATAAGTTTTATAGGTATCTAATAAAATGTACATATTTTATTTATGTTTAAGGTACCACGCCTACTGGTTTTAATATAATACCCATACAAGGGACTTTAGGTTTTGTAGTACTCTGGTTATGTGGAAAAATAGTTGATCTCTTACGGGAAATTCATTTTGAAAAGAAAAAAATTAACAGAATCGATCCAGCTATTCTCCGGTGATGACATACATAATTTTTATTTATTTATTTATAAATAGTTTATAAAGGAATTTTAATTTTCAACATATGCGCCATTCAACATTTCTGAATAAAACATTATTTCCATCCCTGACATACAGCTTATACTACAAATTACAAATAAATAATACGAGTACAAACGATTATATTACACAAAGGTATTGACTGTTAATTTAACCTGGCTGGCACTCATTTTTAATGAGAAGTGCAAAAGAAGTGTGTATTGGTGGGGAGTTTGTGAGTGAATTCAAGTGAGTTAAGCTTAATAGTTGCGCATTTGTTTTATAAACCTTAAACATATGTTCATACATATAAACGAAAGCAAACAATAACAATATTAAATGCAACAATAAATATGAGAACAACAACAGCAGCAGCAGCAACATGCTCAACATGCAACAGATGATGCTAAAGGAATAAACTTTGAGGCGAAGATACAAAAATCAAAACACACCGATGGATAAGAGATGCCAGAATTACAAAAATTTTTTGTTTTTAATATATATCTAGAATAAATAAAATTTCTTTGTTTTAATTGTACCCCCGGAATATGGGCTATACATTTTTTAGGTACGCGTGGTACCTACCACAAAAATGAAAAAATTTTTTTTTACATATTTGGAAAGCTATAATTGCTACTCATTAAAACTTTCTACGAATGCATTATATCCCATGCTTAATGACAACCAAAATAAAACTGATTTCCTATGGAAATTTGACTTACATGTAAACCTCTTATAAATCTCTTTTAATTTTTATGAATTAGACCAAGGCATATTAATTCATCAGGTAATTGCAATTCGGTGAGCATTTTTTTGTTTGTATTTATATATATATATTAGAGTGATTGATTATTCGACTTTTTTAAGAAACCGGTTTTTAAATAGTTTGAAATTTAGAATTAAAAAAAAACCGGTTGCTATTTTTAAAATTGAGAAAAAACCGGTTAACCGGTTCGAATATATAAAATAAAATATTTAAAGAAAAAACTTAACAAATATTTTAAAAAAGATTATAAAAAAAGTTATATCTAAATATGAAATTTTTATAGTTTATATACATTTGGCTGCACAATTACGCAATAACTGACATTATTACAGTTGATTAATTTCGTTTTAATTGGTTGAATTTAAGGACAAAAGGTACTCTTTACAAGTAAAATTATTAAATACAATAAATTAATACATAAATAAATAAGACTTTTTAAAAGGCTGTTATAAATTTTTGTATCTCCTTCTGTACTTTTTTACATGTTAAATAGATCTTTTAAGCTAATATGCACTAACGTATTTTGTATGAAATGATTTATGTAGTTTGAAATACATTTTAAAGGCTAGGGAGAAAATCTTTAAAATTACATTTTAAAAATACCCATGACAGACATACAAATATAGGCTTAAACTAGTTTGTTCGATGGTTTAATTAAAATTTAAGTTGACACACACTCAATACCATTAATTAAAATTAGGATCTGGAAGGAGAGATTATTGGTTTTTCTTTATTGTAACTACACTTTTAACCTAAAAGTGAACGATCAGCTAAGTTTATGCTTCAATTACCTTTAACTTTTAACGTTAGGTTTAAACCTACAAAAAAATATTTAAGCTCATTTTTTTTTTCTTATTTTACATTTGTTAAACAACAAATAAATTTCTTACAATATTATGAAAGAATATTTAATAGTTTTTATTTTCTGATTTTTGGAAACTTTTCGCGTACTAAATATACTATGGTACAGTTGGTTATAAAGATATATAAAAATAAATTTAAAAAAAACTGGCTTTTTCGGAAAAAACCGGTGTATTCGATATTCGAAAAATCAACATTTTGAAAAAAACGCCAGCAAAAAGAGGAAAAAACCGGGTTTTCCACCGGTTGTAAAACCGAGTCGATCACCCTAATATATATGAAGTTTGACATTTTAAGTAAATGAGAGTGGAAAGAAAATTGTTTTTTATCTGAAGATTTTGATAGCTGAAAATAAGTGAAGAAAAAAATAATCAGCTGACGAAACAAGACTACCTGATGAATAAATGTGCTTTGAATTAAACCGTAAATATATAGTGTAATAAACATACATACAAAAGTTTTATAGAAAATTGTCAAAATTAGTTTTTAAATCTTTAAAAAATCTACAAAGAGAAAACCGCTTTTTAGTTTTGATAATAAATTTAACCTTTTTTAAATAATAAAACACATGCAAAATTTCAACTAAGGAATTTCTTTAATTATTAAAATTCTTTATAAGTTGCTCTAGGGTTGTTAATTTACCTTTAAAACTATTGTCAAAACTATCTCTGAATGAATACAATATAAAAACTTTGTATTACAAAAGAAGTAAGTAATAGAAGTCCGTCAGACACGGCCATATTTTGCAGAAAACTCCGATTTAAAATCATTAATATTGAGAAAATTCTTAAATTCCTAAAAACTACAGAACAAATTTAAGAGCTCCTTAAGTATAAGAAAAATGTATTACAAATAATCCCATTAAATTTGAGATAGTATGTGTAAATTAGTATCTCATTTTAAAACACATACATTCAAAAATATATGTTATGTTTTACGATTAAAATATTGAAGAATTCAACATCTTTGGAATAAAACAAAGATGAATCAGAACAAAGATTAAATATTACATGTTTGAATATTTTGATAGTAGACCTAGACCGGAGAAAAATTTGCACAAAACTTTAACTTTTAATAGCCTGTGTTGAGATGAGTCCACAATCGTTTTATGAAAGTGTTTTCACTTTAAACTGACGTTAATGTAATTATTTAGTATGTCAATCCCTATTCGCAATAAACTGAAATAAAAATATACTAAATATATAATAGTTTTTTTAAGCTTAAGGTCTTTTCAATAATAAAAATTTTTTTGGTTTTATTTTATATTATTTGATCAATATTTCGCTACCTCTTTGTGTAGCATCATCAGGATACGAGTCTTTTATTACAAATTGAAAATAATATATTATTTTATTATTATTATATATTATTTTCAATTTGTTAATCAAACTATAAATTTATAAAATAACAAATATCAAGACACTAAACCAACAAAAAACAAATATATAGATAATAAAAGACTCGTATCCTGATGATGCTACACAAAGAGGTAGCGAAATATTGATCAAATAATATAAAATAAAACCAAAAAAATTTTTATTATTGAAAAGACCTTAAGCTTAAAAAAACTATTATATATTATTATAAAAAGGTCAAAGAAACTAATAATTATTAATATACTAAATATTAAAAAAAAACTCTTTTTTTATTACAATTTAAATGATACCTTTTAGGTTAGGTAATATGGCTGGTGCAAAGTTACCTTCACATCCACACCCAGAGACCCTTGTGGTTCATTGTGACGCCTAAGTTGAAGATAGTAAAGAAGAGGAAGAGAGAATGAAGAATTAGGAAAGGTAAAGGTAAAAAGAAAAGATAAAGGATAATACCCTTTAAAATGAACACCATTTATTTTGTTTGTGGAGAAAAACGCCTGGAGTGATGATTAATTCATTTTGGAAGTGTTGTTATTCATGTTTACACTAAAATATAGTGAGTACGAGTTAGAACACAACTTTTTGAACATTTTACGCAGCTCTTTAGTATGAATGTATGTATATTATTCATTATGGAACGAAATAATAAGTAAATTATATATTATTCTAAGAAAATTTGTTTTGTTATCTGCCTTCCTTTAATAAACCTGGTATATCTTGTAGATCTATATATTTAAAAATGATCCATTTCCAACAATAAACCTTTAAATTTAATTTTAAATTATTATTAAGAGTTTAAAAATGTTTCGCAGAAAGGTAATGTCAAGAGCAGTGCCTGAGACGAGCATCCGTTTTGTATGATATTATTTTATAGACAATAAAATATGTATATTTGTCAGAGAACAGCATATTGATATATTTTCTTAAATAAATGATATTTAAAAATTTTTGTCTATATTCAGTGAATTAAACAAAAACACACTGTCGACTAAGTGAAATCTGAACAAATTTATAATCTTCTAAACATTTATAAATTGTTTGTGAAAAAATTACTTATAAAAAATATAGGGTGTATTTTTGGTTTTATTGTGTTCCTCTTTTTACGTTTTTCCTTTTCGTAATACGAATTTGGTTTCAATTTTATTATTTTTTTAAAACATGAACAAGCGAATGAACAAAGTTGGGTCATGAAAAATTCAAAAAACATTTTTTTTCCAATAAAACATCAAATGCTTTATAAACAAAATGTGAAAAACTTTATTATTTGAAACAAGTAAGAGCGCTATATTCGGCCGTGCCGAATCTTATATACCCTTCACAACGTGTAGTCATGCAATAACAGTAGTTTGTGTCACCATTCATCCCATATGAAATACGTACATACATATAAAAAACATACATATATAAAAACATCCCATTGTAAAATTATAAATTAACGTATGTATGTTAAAAAAACAAAAAAAAAAAAATAAAAAAAAAATTTAAAAAAAAATATAAAAAAAAATTAAAAAAAAAAAATTTAAAAAAAAAATTACTATATATATAAAACAAAAAAAATAAAAAAAAATAAAAAAAATAATAAATATATAAATAATATATTAAATAAAAAATAAAAAAAAAATAAAATTTAAAAAAAATTTAAAAAAATTTTTTTTTGGCTCAGCTGGGATTCGATGCCACGTTTTCTCTAACCAGTATACACGTTTGTATGTATGTTGTTGTTGTAATGTTGTTTTTGTGAAAAAAAATCGAGGTGGTCGCGGGTTTTTGCTCATATCTCAGTTGTTTATGTACCGATGTTTCTGATTTTCAATACCGATCTACTCCCGAATATTTCTGATATTTTAATACCTTACCCGGGTCCAACCTATGTCGGGGGGCTTCAAAAAGTTGATTTCAACATATACACGGAGAGACGGACAGACTGACAGAGCTTAATCGACTCCCCTATTCATAAGCTTTCAGAAAATATATACTTTATGGGGTCGGAAATGAAAATTGTAGAAATTTCACACGGAATGACAAACCTATATATACCCTTTTTCACTGTTTAAAGAGTATAAAAATGCAAGAATGAATTTTTACTCACTTAAACGATGCCAATTTTTGATGAGTACTAAATTTAGTAGTAAATGAATCGGAACATCCTAACAATAGTAAGCATTTGGTGGCAACTTCTTGAATAAAAAAACAAATACAAAATTATTTTTAAGGAGCTATGTATTAATAAAAATATGCTGTTTAAATATAACTCATGGCTGAATGCAAAGAAAAAGTAAATAAATATAGACTTAAAATCTTAAAGTAAACAAGTCCGGACTTATTTTCAGAAATGTGTGTTATCACGTATATATACATACATACTTACATACATCCATAAATATGTATTTGACAATCGAACCAACCTTATCAGTTGATTGTGAATAGTGATTGAGTGACTAAATTGTTACAGTGATAAAGGCAATGCTGAGTGAGTTTTGTTGAACAGAAAAGAGCAAATGAAAGTAGGAGAGAGTAGTATTGACACACAAACGTAAGAGTGTAAAATATTTTATGCCCACTATAGCCCAGAGTCCACACATGAGCACCAGCATTTTCTATAAGACACTAATACTGAATAGTTTAATATTAGCTTGTTGTTATTTAGTTCCCATTATTCTTGAGTTTGTTGTTTTAATGGGATTTACTTGACTTGACCATCTACTATTAATTAAGTTGTTTTTTATATTTTTTTTCTTGTGTGCATGGTTTTGTAAATTTCATCTAAATAGAATATACAAGTGACTTGTTTATAAAGGGTTGATATTGGTGAGTTAATTTAATTAATAAACATATCCCAGCAAACAGAGAAATAGCTTAAACGTGATATCATACGCTTGTATGGGTAAAGAATATTCTTACGACAATAATCGATTTCATATTGCGAAAGATATTTTCTTTGGGAGGAAACGAGTCTCGATATCTAGTAATAATAAAATCCTAGCAAAGAAAACAAGTAAGAGCCATGCCGAATCTGATAATACCCTTTACCGTCATATAGATAGGTATAATGACCACATCGTAGCTTTAGCCTAAAATTTAGATTTCATATAATACGCTATTTTCTTTACTATTTTCGACGCCATCTTTGATTTTGAATTTACAAAGATACATAGATAACTGAATTCTACTAGACAAGCCCATTTTTTTTGATACGCATATTGCTGGGATTAAAAAATTTCTGCCGCCATTTTGGATGACAAACTTTTTTAAAAGTTTACTACATTGTACTGGTAAAACCCTTTTATTTGATATGTCGGTCGTGCTTATTTGCTCATATCTCAGATCTGCTCCTGAATATTTCTGATATTTTGATGCCTTACGCAGACCTTGGGACTTCAAACAGTTGATTTCAACATATACACGGACAGTCGGAAAATGCTTAGTCCAATCCTCTGTTCATAAGCTTTCAGAAAATTATGTGAACATTGTAGAAATTTTACATGGAATCACAAACCTATATACACGCAAAGAAAAAACATGGTTGTGGTAACCATAATCGAAGAGCAACGTACTATGATTAAATTGTATGATTATGGTTAAAACATATAATGGTTACCAGTTATCATTGTTATGTTTAATTAAAATATCATTCAATAATCATATATATGACTACAATTGAAATCGATAATCTTTGCTTTTTTACTGCAAGTTATTGTGTTTTGCTGTAACCTACACATATTGATTGTACTTACCAATTTAATTACAATTTTTATATCTATATTTTTTACATTTTCTCGTTTATTTGTATTTTTTTTAATTTTTCAAAATTTTTGTTCATTTTTTTAACATCTCAAACTTTTAAAATAATAAAAATTTATTCAGCAAGAAGAAGAACAGTTCAAATCAAATCATTATTGAAAAAAATCATAGCTTGATTGCGGTGTAATTATACTGTTGTCTCACCTATTATTTAATGATTATTTGTAATTTTTAAAGCTTTTGAATATAGTGTTATTTTTGTCAAACTCATTTTTTAAAACAAACTATTTTTAAATGATAACCATTTTGAAATTTTTACGAAAAGTAAACATTAAATGATACAATTCAAACATATGCTTGATTATCGTGACAAAATATATGATGCAAAGAAACAAAAATAACTATTACTTGTTTTCGACAACCAAATATTGTTTTAGAAAAAATAATATGACCGTCGTGATCATGTCGTAACCATGATTTTTCTTTGCGTGTATACACTTACACTTACTGTAAAGGGTATAATTATGATATTTTTACCAAAATCTTTGTCGGTAATAGACCGATTTAATCAATATTTTTCATTTATGTTCTCATATGTACATCTTATAGTGATATTTAGCAAACAGGTCACAAAGTTATCTGGGAGCTGCAAAATTTAACTTTGTTTATATCTTAGCTTGTAATGTGGCCACAAAACTGATCTTTAATAGCGAAATTCTCGAAAGCATATCTGATAAATTTGATAACATACAAGAGTCTGAAGTACATGCTACGGTTTCAAAAAGTTGATTTTAACATGCACACGGATAGACGTACGGAAAATCAATTCCTCTATCTATAAGGATTCAGAATAAATATACTTATTTTGACTCAAAAAAATATCGTAGAAATTACAAATCGCATTACAAACTAATATATATGTAAATCCTTTACACTAAAGTATGTACAGTCAAATCCCGATAATTCATAGTCGCAAGGGACCGGCCATTTTTTACAAATTATAGCAGTTTTCGATTTAGCGGGGTTTCGATTTAACAGGGTTAAAATAAAATAAATATGAATTAACGGCGTTTTTCAATTTATTTACTAAAACGATAAAATTAAATACAAAATAAATGAAATAAATACATAAAATAAAATAGCAAATTCATTTAATTTGCGTAAAATACGTGTAATTTTAATATAAAACAAAAAAATAAAATAAAAATAAACCTGAAAAATTAATTTTCTTAATTTGAAATTCATAAGGAACATATTTACATTATCTAAAATTTTTAAAAAAACTAGTGATTTGCATTTGTTTCAGACTTTTCTAATGGATGTTGTCCAATATATTTTCTATTTTTAATAAGGAATTAAACATTTCTTCGTCCACAGTATGATTGGAGACATAAAATCTTAATTTATTAATAGCTTTAAGCATTCTTTTCAAGTTGCTGTTGTTTTTATAACGAATTATAAGTGGTAGTTAGAAAAAAATTAAAATTTTTAAGAGATAAAGAAAATTTTTTTGAACAAAAAAAAAAAAAAATTAGCTAGGGGACCAAAATGTATGGAAATTTTACGAATTAACAAAATTTTTTCAAGAGACCGACAGTTTATTACGAATTATCGGAAATTACGATTTATCGGGATTTGACTGTATTACCAAAATATTGTAGATATTTATGACTTTTTTATATTTATTTAAAAATAAATTGTATATGTAATATTCAAATACATGTGTATCGATAGATAACTGCAATATTAAAAGGTCGTATCTCGATTTTGAACGAAATCGTGAAAAATTAATATGGACATCAAATGAAAGGGCTGGAGAGTAGAATAGAGTTAACTATGTAAAAAACTAAAATTAAAAATTACGTGGGAAATAAGAAAGAAAATGGCCCAAGTATAACATGAAATCTGAAATCTAGGGTAAGCTACGATATGGTCATTACACCTATGTAGAAGATAATGAAGGGTATCATTAGATTCGGCATGGCCGATTACAGCACTCTTACTTGTTGCATTCTGCTATAAGAACACTTTCTGTATTCATATAACTAAACTAAAATAATATTTCCAACTTCTAACTGGCTTTTGAAAATTACAATCTAATGGTAGCCTAGTATAATTTTTTAAACAATTAAAAATTTTGCAAAAATAAACTAAAGGAATTTTTTCCGACTTTTTTTCAAAATGACTGCCGAATTGTTAAAGTGGTATTTATTTATAAAATAAATTTCTCACTAGGCACTCTTTGTATGCAATTTGTTTATATAATGCTATGTAGGAATAAATGTGTTGTTAGTATAATCGTTATTTCTAATTGGTCGGTTTTATATTTACTTACATACTTAAGTACATGTATGTACACATATATGCATAAATGGATATACTATGTATAATTATTTACTTATTTACACAACTGGGTACGAACTATATATTCTGTTTTGTTGTTCGTATTACTTTGTAGTTATAGTTTTTATTTCGATGTATAAGGAAAAGGCAATAGTAAATAAAGAAATACAATAAGATTTCAAGTCCAAATAGGAATATATCGCAAAATAGTTAGGTAATCTCTAAAATTTAGTATAACAACTTACTAGTTCTGTCAAATAAGCATTGAGCATTTGGATACCGAGTAGAAGTATAGTAGTGGCTCTTTTCTGGTGATTTAATGCTGTTAAGTAGTTACTCGGCACTTTGAGAATGTCAGTCAATCAAATCAAACAAATTTGAAAGACCTTATTTAAATAAAAATATATATTTTTTAAATTCTTTTTCGTGAATAATTGAATTACTATTTAAAAAAGGAAACTTAAAAGATCAGCTAAAAAATGTTTATCAATGATCCATTTACTAAAACTATCTGAACCCGAATTATATTATTCCTAAAAACCGCTGGACCAGAAAGAACTTTCCTCAGAAAATCCAATAAACTGTATATGTGACGCGAAAAATAAAAAGGGACCTAAGGGTAAAAACAGGTTTTGTTCAGGAGAGCCATTTTAAAGATTTAAATACGTGTATCTTTGCTATACCATCACTGAGCGTGTTGGTATTGGTCTCATTTGAAAGCGACACATCTCATGACGTCAGGAACGTGTTGGTCAACCTTGAAAACGCGTGTAGGTTATCCCTACCTCTTGTTTTGTGTAGTTGGTTTTTACTGTTTTCTACCTAGCGCGCTGTTTCTATGAGTTTGATATCAATTTTGCTCGCGTTTTTTCGAATCCAGCTTTATTTTCTGAAATTATTAATTGTGATGACGATCACTTCTCAGAATTATCGGACTCTTAGTGACTCTGATAATGATACCGATAATATGTACATTGATTAATCTGATCTTGATTTACGCGAAGAAAAGGTACACGCAAAGAAAAACCGTGCACTCAGGAAAAAGATTGGTTGGAAAACGGTTAAAACAATAAAAATAGTGTTGCAATAATTAAAAATTTGTAAAAAGAACAGATATTACACATTTATGAATGAAAAAATATAACAGTGTTAGAAATTTATTGCTCAGAACAGTTATTTTAGTTCTCCCAACTAAATTGCCTTATTAATAAGATTTTTCTTTAAATCACTTTTATCTCAACCGAATTTAATCATCTAAATTAGGGTTCACAACTAAATATTAATCCATGTAATAAAAAATCCTTTATGGCAATGTTTTATTTCAAACAAAAATGCAATTTTAGTTACCGAAAGTAATTATTAGTTACTTGTATTATTACAATTCGATTACAATGAACAAATACTTACAGTTAAGCTTTATTCGGTGTTTACAAACGAAAAACTGTTACATGTGATAATTATTTGTTTTAGAAATTAAATAAAAATACTATCTCTCAAACACAACTGATTTTTCTGTCAATTGTGAAAAATATATGTACATAAATAAATCAAAACCAAAATTAATATATTTTATTGAGAAAAAAATTTTTAAAATAAATAAATATAAAAAAACATGTCAATTAATATTTTGTGATACAAAATGAAATCTGCAAGCTGAAATACTTTTTAATGAAGGTAAGAAACTGCAGAAACGCAAAATGAATTTTAATATGCTAGAATTTCCAAGATACATACATATGTACATAATAGCATACTTAGTGGCGCTGCGACGGGATGCAAACCAAAACGAAGATCAAAATAATATTTTCTATTTTTAGTTTTATAGAGGAAGTTAAATGTATTCATATATGTATGTAGGTATGTGTATGTAGATATTTATATGTATAATAAGTTTTTTTATTATTAAATAAAAAAATAATTAAAAAATTTGTTCTTTTCTTTTATTTACCTGGATCAAATGAAGAACTGATAATGATTACTAATTATTCTTTTGGTAACACTAACTAAATATTTTATTTCAGTTGCATCAATCATATATTTTAAAACAAATACAGTTTTTTTACGATGCTAAGAAAGAAAATTTTCAGTTATTATAAACGAATTGAGAATTAGTACGTGCAACCGAATGAATTCGATTGGCAACAAATTCGGTTGCCACAACGAATCTGTTTTCTCTGTGTGGTTGCGACATGATCACGACGGTCATATTATTTTTTCTAAAACAATATTTGGTTGTCGAAAACAAGTAATTGTTATTTTTGTTTCATTTTATCATATATTTTGTCACGATAATCAAGCCTTTGTTTGAATTGTATCATTTAATGTTAACATTTCGTAAAAATTTCCAAATGGTTATCATTTAAAAATAGTATGATTTAAAAAAATTATGACAAGAAAAATAACATGATATTCAAAAGCATTA
The DNA here is from genome assembly GCA_941918925.1 of Phyto melanocephala. Lineage (NCBI taxonomy): Eukaryota > Metazoa > Arthropoda > Insecta > Diptera > Rhinophoridae > Phyto > Phyto melanocephala. Next base: position 67,420,438 of record OW799237.1, read on the forward strand.
TAAATTAAAAATAATCATTAAATAATAAGTGAGACAACAGTATGATTACACAATAATCAAGCTATGATTTTTTTTAATAATAATTTGATTTCAACTGTTCTTCTTCTTGCTGAATAAATTTTTATTATTTTAAATGTTTGAGATGTCAAAAAAATGAACAAAAATTTTGAAAAATTAAAAAAGATTTACAAGCAAAGGAGAAAATATAAAAAAATATTGATTAAAAAATTGCAATTAAATTGGGGAGTACAATCAATATGTGCATGTTACAGCAGAAGACAATAATTGCCGTAAAAAAAACAAAGATTGTCGATTTCAATTGTAGTCATATATATGATTATTGAATGCTACTTTAATTTAACATAATAATGATAACTGGTAACCATAATTATTTTTAACCATAATCATACAATTCAATCATAGTATGTTGCTCTTCGATTATGGTTACCACAACCATATTTTTTCTTTGCGTGTAGTTGCTCGACTGTATGGTTTAAAAATACCTCCGTGTTGTTCATATCAATGCAATGAAGTGATCCCTAAGAAGATGGCTGTGGATTTTCCTTCGTCTTTAGATAAGGAATCCCAAGATTTAATTATTCTCGCACATCTGGCAGCTGACCGTGGCGATGCAATGCTCAGGTCAAAAGTTGGTGATCGATCGCGAGCTATGAAGAAACGGTACAATCAGATATATTATTTTCGAAGTTTACCGATATGCCGAGATATGCACTTCTACCTGTATACAATGGGAATTAAACGCTACAAAAATTTAATCAAACATTACGACAAAAATGGTGTTTATCCACGCGAATATGGCATAACGAATAAAATTAATCGTACAGATGCTTTAAACATACATCTGAGTAACAATACCAGTTTCGATGACAAACTAATTATAATTTCGTCACCAGAGTTATCGATGAAGCGTCAATGGTACTTGTATAAAGAGATCCGGGGTTTATGTTTTTACGATTCAAAAAAAGATTCGGTTGCTCCTCTTCCTTTGGTCTCTGAAAATGGAAACGAAGAGGAGGATTCGGAGGAAGTGGACAATAATCAAGAAGTGGAGGCAGCAGACGTTAAAAAGAAATCGAAAAAAAAATAAAGGACCGGTACCGTCAAGTTCTTAGGAACCAATTTGAAAGAACCGTCGATTAAAATGATTTTTCTATTTATTTAAATTGTTCATAAGGAAAAAAATAGATTTTTTGTAGTTTCGTAAAATCAAGTTATTTTGTTAATTAAGTAGGGGAAAAAATGTAAATAAATATATTTTACCGTTAGATCCCTTTCTATTTGCGCTTAGAATCGTCGACTTCACTTTTATAAAACTGGCGGGAGGGAACACTTTTGGGGCATGGGATCGGTCTCATTCGATGCTCAGATGTTGTCCACATCAAAAAAAAAAAAAAGTGAAATATGCGCTGTCACATACATATAACAAATTAAAAACGGAAAAAATAAAACATTTTTTTACAGGTGTTTAAATTATTACTCTCTCTGTTTTGTTTTCTATACTCGCAACATACACCAAGGATGCCACCGTGAAAAAATGGAACCAAAATTAGTTATTTACTTTTTAAGTTCTGCATAAGTTGGTAGCTTGATTGGTTTGTTTAAATTTTTTAAAGTTCTTGGTAGAATATGATTATTATAAATTATAAAAGCTAAAATCATTTGCCAAAATCATTTGTTAAAAAAATATTTTACATATAAATGACTTCGATATTCGATATTTTGTTAAATACATAATTTAACCGTACAAATATTATCATTACAAAAATAAATAATAATAATTTCCTAAATAATTTGTTTTTTATTTAAATTCAACCTCGGCCTTTAAAATTTAACCACCCTTTATAACTTCGATATACTACTAAAATGCTTTTGTAAATGTAGTCTTTCAATGAAAATGGGCATTAAAGTATGCGTGTCAATAAAGTTTCTGCTAATAAATACAACTTAGACATTTCAATATAGTCCTTTATTTTCCCAAAAACTTTGTCAATAGAGAAATTACATGAATTTAAGATAAACCGTTATATGGGAGGTATGCGTTAAAGTGGGCGTGTCACCTAAACTTTTTGGCACAACAATTACATTGATTAGTAGCAAATTTGATCATCATACCTCTAATTTTGGCGGTTTTATGAGCTTTTAAATTTCATCAACGGTAGATAACGTGAAAAGTGGGCGTTATAGTAGGCGTGTCAAAGTTGTTTTTGCGAATGAGTACATTTTAGATGTTTCAATATAGTCCTTTATTATTCCAAAATCTATATTAATAGAGAAATTATATGAATTTTGGGTAAAACGTTATATGGGAGGTGGGCGTAAAAGTGGGCGTGGCTCATTGATTTTCCGTTACAAAAAAGCCTCTCACCAAAAAGCAAAGTGTGCAACATTTTAGAGTCGTACATCCAATTTTGTTGCTTTTATGACGTTTTTGTTTTTAAATATACCGAGAAATACACTGTGCGGTATAAATTTTCGTTCATTTTGATCGATAACTCCTTTCCTAATGCATAGATTTAGATAATTTTCGGGGAATAATATTGTTTTTACTCAGGAAGTTTTACTCGAAGTTTCATGAGTCTACGTTAATGCGTTTGGACGCAATTCCATTTTATTCGATGTTAGAAGGACACGGTTTTCTATTCTTGCTTCACGAGCTATAACTCTCTTCCTAATATTCCAATTTAGCCCATTTTCAACACCAAACAAACCTTGTCTATAAGAAAGATTCTGGCAAAATTTGAGCCCCCTAGCTTTTTCGGTGCGACCTCTATCGTGCTTTCAACAGACGGACGGACATAGCTAGATCGTCATCAAATCAAACCCTGATTCAGAATATATATACTTTATGGGGTCTAAAATTGATATTTCGATGTGTTACAAACGGAATGACAAAATGAATATACCCCCACTATTTTTTTGGTGGCGGGTATAAAAAGGAGTAGATAACTTTAAGTGGCGGTAAATAGTATTCAATAAAAAAGAAAGCTAACGTAATGGAAGATACAAAAAGGTGACTTCTATAGTCGCGTACATAATGTTGAACTATTAAATGCTAAATAAAGTATTTTATTATCCCTTTTATATTTTGCCTACTTCAACAATTAAATTTATACTTTAAAAAGGAAATTTTAGAAAATGGTAGGTTTTGATTTACTTTGCCCCGTTTTTGAGAAAATTTTTAATATATTTAATAAAAACTTATAGATCTGATTTATATTTAATTGTAAGAGTGTCATATATGTTGCTAAACCTTGTTGGTTTGTTCTAAAATATTTACGCCTGCAAACAAGAACAAATTTAAAACCTAGATCAGTCTTGGTAAAAATTAGTTTACATTATCGCGACTGAACTATATGCAATTTATACTTTTTGCAATTGGTATAATAAAAAATCGATTGAGAAATATTGTAATTTATTAAAAGAAGAATATTAGTCGATAGTTCAGAGCAGACTGAACGTAAAAATACAAAAATTACAAGATAATAAAAACATGTTTCTAATAGATAACGTCCGCATCGGAGGTCTGTCAGAACAAACTACTAGAAACTACTATTTGGAAACCAAAACATTTTGTGTCACAGTTTTCTAAATTTCACATATGAAAATCGAAAAGAAAAGCTGCAAAATACAAAAAAATACAACTCACGATTACAGTTTAAAATACATGTTTCACTCCATAGAAAATTAAAAAAAAAAGAAAAAGAATAATAATAAAAAATCAACTGTAAATAAACATTTTTACGAGAAAAGTAGTGACATCTTAGTGCATGATGTTGGTTGTTTGTATTGTTTTTCTTGTTTTTAGGCCATTAAACTTTCGAAATTACCGAAATCTAAAACAAAACTAAAGTAATGTAGAATCAAAGGGCAACAAAATATGGTATGTATTTGCAACACAACTTAGGCAACCAACATTTAATTTAAACACATAATTGCAGTGATAATTACCACATTAAGAAGTGACATCGCTTCAAAACAAAACTATAAAAGATGCTCCAATCTAAGCACAAAATACAAAACATACATTAGTAACAAAATCACACAGCTTTGACTGGCTGACTGGCTAAAAACGTTGTAGTTGTAAAATTCAAGAAGATACAAAAATTCCTGCCATCCATGAAATACAACTAAAACTTTTTATGAACGCAAACGAGTGTCGGTATTTTAAGGTGTAAGAAGATCATAAAAAATAGATCGTAAAATTTTGTAAGACAAACAGAAAAAAAGGCGAAATATGCTTTAAAAATGCTCGTAACATTAAAACATAGACAACCTGACTATAATTTTCAAAATTGTGAAAAATATACACAATGCTGAAATATTAAAAAATAAAAAATTAACTGACCGACTGACTAAAGCCAACACCACTAAAAAATAAATATGAAAATTATTTTAAAAGCACACACGCAGCTAGAAAACAATTGAAATTAAAAATTTCATTTTAAAAACATTTAAACACTACTAGATTTTTATGTCCAACTTTAACTACAATTAATTAACACTTTTGATCTTTGAAGAATTTCATAATTCCACAAGCACACAGACATAAAGAAAATTAGTGTACAAATTAGTTAGACTGTCCCCTTTTATATTTGTATGTGTATGTGCATTACTATTTCAGTTTATTCCTTTTTTAAAGTTTAATTCATAGAAGCAACCAAAGTTTCAAGTTGATCGTAATTAAATGAAAACTTCCGGTCGTTGCCAAAGAATAATCCTGGCATCAATTACAGAGAAAACTCCAATAACCATTTAAGAGTAGAGAGAGAACAACAACAACACCAAAAAAAAAACAATCACAAATTACAATTCACAACTGGTAAGTGACGAACTTGAGCATTCTTGTAATGCAAACATTTATGAATGAATGAGTTGATAAATGTAAAATAAAGCCCAGTAGCAGAAGGTTTTCTTCTGGAGTATGAAACATAAATTAAGATTACACTTAAAGAATTTTAGTTATCTAATGCAAACGATGCAGCTTTAGATTTTTTATATTTATAAAAGTGCCCAACAAAAAGAATATTAGTACCAACCGATATCTGTCCTTATTCGTTAATACACGCAAAGAAAAACCAAGGTTACGACATGTCATACTACAGTTTCAATAGCAATATTTGGTTAAAGAAAACTCGCAATGGGGTTAATGCATATAAAATCAACCGACCACCTGAGCATCACCCCTTCTGATTTTTATCAAATTTTATATAAACCATGTCTGTAAGCTTTTGGAACGTATTGTGTTGAAAAAACGGGTTTGGACTAAAGAGTGGATTCTGGTATCTAAAAGGGTGTAGAATAAGATGAAATGAGTTAGATTTCTGATAAAAACGTTGTTACGTCGGTCACTGGTTGCGGCTTAAGAATCAAGTATCGATATCATAACTAACAGAGCAGCAACAATAGCAAAGGTATTGCCACACTAAAAGCGAAAAAATATACGTCACCACATAGCCATGATGTCACCAAAGTCGGTACCCATTCATAACTAACCATACCAAATCGCATCACCCAACTGAAGGTGTGTTCACAGTGTTAATGCGTTATGAAACTTTAAATGCGCTTTTCTTAAAACTTTATTTTCACACACTAGGTCCCTTTTCTCGGAGAAGGTCACATATTATCATGATTCATAGCGACTTGAAAATCTGAAAATTCAACAAAAATGTACCATTATGCACAGCAGTTTTCCGAACTGCTTAAGCAATATTCTTTGCTGTAGAATGAAATTAAAGAAGAGAAACTAAGCTTTTAATAGGTTTAAGTTATAGATTTAATATTCAAAGTTCAGGGGTCAAATTTTAATCACGTATGTTAAGCGGATATTTTTACTCCCAAAACAGTATTTTTAAATTTCTTAAAAAATTATTTGTTGATGTACAACGTCTTGTCTACACTTCCAGTATCGTTTGAGATATAAAAAACCATTATAGCTAATATATATATATATATATATATATATATATATATATATATATATATATATATATATATATATTATATTATTGTATATAAGTAAAAAAATAAATGATGTTTTTTATATATCAAAGTTTTCATGAAAATAATTTGATTTATTAATTTTAGGCGTGTTACATATATCTAATATGTGTGTATGCGTTAATATTTTACTGGCAAAAATATAGCTATTTCATCTGATTTTGATTATAAAATTTTTATAAATAAAAAGTCTGGAAGAAACACTATCCCCAGGGTACACTTCATTGGATACAGTTTACATGCATCATCAGCTGTTCCTTTCGAAATGTTAAAATTTCATACACTTACACGATATTCAGACTATGTTACTTGTAACATGACTCTTTTCTTATTTCGTTTTAAAGTAACTTCCAAAAACTTCAAGCATTTACATACATTATGTTACTACAAACTTGTCTCTTTTTTATTTTTTGTTTTGGTTTCGTTGTTTATTCAATTTCAATTATACAATTGTCATTAAAAAAAGTTGTTATTGAATTCACAATTGTGTTAAAAAACCAATAAGCTATTTTAAATCAAATTTATATTTTTATAATATGAACAACAATTTTACCGAAAATTTTCAAAATTTCAAGTATTTTTTATTTACCGATGCACAAGAATACAATTCTTGATACAATTTCCAATTTTATTTCACAGGCACTAAAAAAATTCCACAAAATGTTTAATTTTATTTGATGCTTTTAATTTCTTTCTCTTCCTTCAATTTAATTTGACAATTAATTGAGGGATCATTCCTGTTTGATATAAGAAAGAGAATAAAGAAAAATAGAAGAAAAAACAAAAACGTCAAAAGAGAAACGTCAAAAAGTATATGAAAAATAGAAATCGTAACGTCTCTGCCTTCTCTACTTCCTTCGCCCACAAATAAATGTAACATGTTACAGTAACGTGTTACAAGTAACATAGTCTGAATGCCGTGTTACTCTTCAGTCGTAATGTCCAATTGTCAAGCTTCATATAAAAAAATTCTCTCTAAAATACAATCTCCTTATGTTAAATTCAAAATGGGGTTTAAAAGTATTTTATTTAAAAATTTTCATAAAAATATTTTACTATCATATCAAAGTTATTCAAAGAAAGTGATACATATTTTAGTATAAAAAGATTATTCCATAGCGATTTCTCTTAATAACAAAATAATAAATTCTGAGCTATAAAAGTACATTAAATTGCTGGTGGGTGTAAAAGATACGGTACAGACTTGCTTTTACTTGTTCATAAATGTATGAAGTAACTAAAGATTTTAATTAATTTTAAAAAGATACTAAAATACAAGCCGTTGTCTCGAAAATTATTGCCGAGAAAAACTGACAACTCGGTTTTAAACTAAAATTTACAAACGTAAAACGATTTTTTCAGCTTCTGGCCAGAACAGAGGATTGATGAGGGTATTAGAAAATAGGATTGGATTAGCAGAATATAATAGACTACAAAAAAATTTTAAATCCATGATAGCCACTACAAAATGGCGTACAATACATTTATATATACGCTGTGGTCACTATACATACTAATGTATATGATGATGAAGGGTATTCTTAATTGTTTTCTCTTATACTACATTTACACCTGAGCGAAATCTAGTAGATTTGATTTAAAATCTTTATTAAAATCTAAGCCGTTTATACCACTGTTTTTTGACATTTTGCAAGATTTCGTTTTCAAAACAATATACTTATTTACAAGGTGGTCTGAGAGGCTCTCTATGCTCTACTTCTCCAAAATTCAAACTCCATATAAAAAAAATGTAAGCAATAAAGTACTTGTGCAATTGCAACCACCTTATATATTATGATTGAATTTTTCTGTGTGCAGCGTAGTAAATTTTAGTACAATTTAATTAAAATCACAGTTGCATCACAAAGTAGTACTAGATTTTAAGTAGATTTTGCCAAAATCTAGTGGCGAAGAAGATTTCATTTTGTATGGGAAATCTGGTAGATTTCGCTCAAAATCCCTTAAGTACTAGATTTTGTGTAAGTGTAAATGTAGTATTACTCTAATTTTTGTAAAACAGCTGAATAATTTTGAGACGTTGTTGCTTTCTGTGAAAAGTTAGTTAATTATTTTTTGCAGTGCGTTTAAGTAATGAGTTAAGTGCAACCACAGAAAGCATTATTTGTTTAAATACTACAATACATCATGGCCTTGTCAAACGATTTTGGCAAGAAATTAAGATAAAATAAAATTTTATAGAGGATTAAATTATTGAATTTGCTCAACTAAGGGCGTAAGGCCGTTAAAAGACACAGTTGTATATGGGATGCATAATAAACATGTGCCGCATGTATGCAAAATTGCCCTTAAACAATTGACTTCATTTAGGGACTTTGAACAAAAAGAAATCTTTTTAATTTGTTTTATACTGGCTCCTAATTTATGCAATGACATCTTTAAATATTTTAACTAGCACTGTGGGACAAGCAGCGGGAATAGGGCTAAGAGAGGTGTAGTTAATAAAAATTAATAAGTGCAAATGATTACTTAAAATCATGGAACATAAATTTAACGGAAATTGTGACTGACACATACTTCCGTAGATTAAACAGAATAAAAATTTTCTACACATTGAGACCCTAAATAAGACAAGAAGAATTAATAGCATGAACCGGGTGGGAACAGAAGAAGCAAATAAAATGCAAAGAATAAAAATGCTCATAAATGCCTTTAATAAATTAATCATTAAACAGTAGTGTTTTGACTTTAAGCACAATTCTTAAATAAAGATTTGTTAAAAGTAAAGGATAGAGCAAATTATTGTTTAAATTAGCCCAAGTTTATGCTTTAAATTTTAAATTATATTCTTTAAAAAAAAACTCCCTATAACACATTATGTCATTTATTTCTGCAATTAATATTTTAAAAGTATTATTGTCAGTAACTTAAGTTCTAAAGACAAGACAAATTAATTTAACTTAAGTTTCGATAAATTTACCATCAATTTACATTTGCCACTTTACCACAAACAAACGATACGCATAATAACTGTGTGTACACATACAAGTTTAACATTTTCTTTATTTAAAACAACATTGACATGATAAGAGATGGGTAATTTTGTGTGCCGTCTAAGGATGTTGTCTAAGGGAATAATACAATGATGTTTGGCAAAACTATTTCCTTAGTTACTTGTGAGCAAATGTCTCTCACACCATGACTACTTTGGATTTTGTGGTAAATATGGCATGTAATGACCGGTGGTCACAAAATCTAATTTGTTTGTGAAAAAGAAGAAAAAAAAATTATACTAATGTTCACTTGACAAAGTAAAAAGTTAGAAAAAAATGAAGATGGCGTATTAGGGGCAATCACTGAAATTTAAATATCCTTGATATTTTACTCTTTCAAAATGAGTCAAAAAACATGTGTATGTATATTCGTATTTATTTTGTATGATTGTATGATTTTTCTTTAATAAATAAATAAATAAAATATTAGGAAATCGAACTTTTCGGAATGGATAATTAAGGATTGCGTTTGATGAATAAACATGCATTCTGAATTTAAATTGAATATCAAGTGCAAAAAGCTAAAAATTATAACTTTTTTTAATGGGCGTGGCACTGCCCACTCTTCTAATCACGAAATTATATAGTCACGACAGCTCAATATGTGTGTGCAAAGTTTCAGAAAAATCGATCTAGTGCAAGTAGCTCAAAATGATAACTTATTTCTTATAGGCGGGGCCCCGCCCACTTTTTTCCACCCATAAACACTCCCTGGTATGTGTACAACAACTTACCAAAGTTTGAGCCCGATCGGTTTTACAGTTTCGGAGTCTATAGCTAACACAAACACACACACAGAGTTATACGTTTATATATATAGATGAGGATGGTTCCATGTTAAGTTTTTCACGAATGTTATTATGTATGGCATAGTTCTAATTTCCAGCGAGGCAATGAACTAAGCTTTTGTAAATTTTAGGGCTGCGGTAGATTCAGGCTTATTGGCACAAGTCTGCCAATACAAAAAATTCTGTAACAAACAGTAGAAGAGGTTCAAACCCCACAATGTTGGTGGCCAATTTGTGTAATTGTTGAGAGAGACACCAATATCCTTATAAAACATGTGCGTTTTTTATACACTTTGAGTTGTCTGCCTCCCACTCTAATGGCTTTACAAAAGATAATTTGAATTCAATCAACCGAATTAAAAATTATATTCTTATTGGATTTAACGAGGAGTAAGCCCTGCAAATTGACCAGTGTAATCCAATATACAATTTGAATATCTTAATAAGCACTTTTTCTTACAAGGAGATCTAGTATTAAAAATTACACAATTCCGGAATCTTGGTCAAAGAGAAGCATTTATTGACAACAATGTGGATTTAGGTTTACAATTTTAAATGTTATTTATTATTAAAAATAAAAAATTTTCATAAATTTAATAAAAAAAATTTTAATTTCCATGTTGACTTTTGGCCCACCCTGTATAACATAGAATTTAATAGAAAGGTTACTGCGAAAATGTAATTTTATTAAAAAGGTAAGAATACAAAGAACCTATCCTAATAAAAGGGTAGTAGCATGTGGCCATCGTTACTTGTTCAGCAGCCAGTTATTATTTTCCTATCACTTTTTTTCGTATTTGGAACTATATTTCGGCAATGAACTACACAAATTTGCTTTTTAGGTCGTCCAATGTTGCTCACATTACCCAAATGCCGTCATCACAATCTTATTAGCCAATCGACTGGAGTTTTTCCGTTAACAACACGCTTGAAAAACATTTTCTTTAGTTAATCGGTTGTTTGACACACTGTAAGATATATCAGAGTGAAGGCAGAATTAGTCTTTACTTTCTGTTCCGTTCCGAATCAGCTGACTTCATTCTGTTAAATAGAAAATGTGTACAAGTCGTTAGTTGTTCTGTTACTTTCCGTGCCGTTGCGGACGAACCTGTAGAAAATAGAATTTAACGTTAAGTGACGGCCATTGAGAGAGAAACAGCTGATATTTAGGTGCCTATATTTTAAAGGTGGCTGCAACATACAGACTCTGTTTGCTTATAGATGAAATCTGACACTACAAATTTTTTTATGTATGGACATTGACGAGAAAAATAAACAAAATATAGAATAAGCTTGTTTTTGTAAGATTACCTTGTAAATTAAGGCAGATGATTTTTTACAGAACAAGTAACCACAAAAATTAAACAACAGAACGGCACGTCACAGAACGACAACAGAAAGTAAAGACTAATGAAGCCTTGAATCTATTTATCATGGATTGCTAAACTTCGAAACAATTAAAAACTCTAAAATTAGCTGTCATAGAAAACAGTGTTGCCAATTCAAAGTTCTTCGTAATAATGTAAGTCTAACTTATTTTATGTTAATTTTGGTGACCAATATAGTTATTTATGCACGAGTACTATTCAAATCCCGAATTTCATATATGACTAATAAAGTAAAACCCATTTCATTAACTGTGAATGGCCCTACTTAGTTGAAACTGAGTTAAGCAATGAAAATCATTTTGCTACTATTTTTTTTTACTTTTTTCTCAAACATTTTATGTGGCGTTAAATGACCAACAAATAGTAGTAGAATTACTATGTAACATAATGTGGTATTACCGCAAACGAACAGATTTTCTTACAGGAATTTGAAAAATGATATTACAAATTGTACGCATTTGTCAAATTATACTAGAAATAAGGAAAAAGAATGAAAGCGAACATGTTATAACACAGCTTAAACATGCAAATGATAATATTGATGGTTAAAAGGTAATTGTATAGAAGAGTATGGTCATACCCGTATATAAATAGTTTCAGTAAGTTTGTTTTTTTCTTGAATTGGTAACAGGCTTTCGTATTTCTAAAGTCAGTAGTAGTAATGATAGTTTGACTACAAAATACATATTTGTACATACGAATGCTCTTACAACGTGTACACATTCAAATATTCTACAAACTTTTATGTTGTGTTAAAATATTACATTTGGAATTATTGAAATTAATTGAATATTAAAATTAAAATTATGATACGAAAGCAAGAGACATACATATACAGTAGGGTGGTTCAAAAAAGTTATTTATGGATATACTACGAAAAGCGCAGTATCCAAAGAAGTGACAAAAATATAAAAAAAATTATTCTGGAACCATCTTTAACCAATTTTCAATCCTAGGGGCACAACTAGGCTTTTGTGTATAGAGACTCTGGCGGGAAGCGAACCCGCAACCCCCAGACCAGCACACTACTGACTAGTCCACCGGGTCACAAGTTAAATTTTGTACATAAAAAAAGTTTAAATGTAAAGCTCTAAACACATAGACGCCAGCAGACTTCACAACTTCATGGCTTCAAATGCTGCTCTGAAGTCAGCTTCATAATTATTTTGAAGACAGCAACAACATAATAATCAGCTGATGTGCATTTTAGCAATACAAATTTCAGGGATGCCGCATATATATTTTATAATGAATAAAATTAAAGTTATTGATAAAAAAAATGTAATTATATCACGAAAAACTATAAAAACACATACATTTGTTTCTTTATTGTATTTTTGTAATGTTCTTTTATGTTTAATATCAAAAATAAGTTTTTGTTATTTTTTTTCCAATTTAATATATGTAATGGCAACACTATATTTGTTCTTGCTGCCCGTCAAAATAGAAAATAGCCTAAGTTGGCAGCAGCAGCAAATGCTGTTGTGCAGTCGTGCTGCCGTCAAAATAATCGTTTTCATTTAAACACATGGATTTTATTTTTGACATATTGCTGCTTGCTGTCTGCTGTCGTCTATGTGTTTAGAGCATAAGTTTTAAAAAATTTTTTTGTTTGTATTCAAAGCTTTTATATTTTTCTAAATACGAGCAAGCAAGTAAGATTAACTGGTTATAAGTATAAAAAACAAAACAAAAATCATCAGCAAAATCATCGTTTAAGTCAAGAGATTTTGGTAGATTCTTTCAAAGAGAATTAAAATAAATCCAAGATTTTAAAACATCCTCGTCTGAATTGAGCGATGATTATTACATAATCTAGGGAGCACTTAACAAAGTAATTCTCAACTGATCAGCATTTATGCGTTTATGTAAGTATGTGAAACTTTATAAAGGGTCCGCCATCTAACGTTTTTTTTCAACTAGTGCTTATTTCGTGAATGGTAACACTTAGCTCATGTCTGATTTGACAGATAATTAGTTTTATCCTTCCGCTAAACGAATATGGTTGTGTATACGCTTGAACAACGCTGGGAAATATTGCGACATTTCTTTGGCCGATTTTGGCAAAAAAATAATCTTTTCAGATGAAGCTCATTTTGATCTTGGCGGGTATGTAAACAAGCAAAATTGTCGCATTTGGGGCACAGAAAATCCTCAAGCATACATTGAAAAGCCGATGCACCCAAAAGGAGTCACTGTTTGGTGCGGATTTTGGTCCAGAGCCAAAATTGGGCCATTTTTCTTTAAAAATGAGCAAGGAGTGGCCGTAGTCAATGGCGATCGTTATCGGGCCATGTTGAGCAAATTTTTGTTCACAAAAATTGTAGAGGAGGATATTGGCAACATGTGGTTTCAACAGGACGGCGCTACGTGCCACACAACCGAAGGTACACTTTTTTTATAGCATTAAAAAAAAAGTTATTTGGCGGACCCTTTATAAAAATTTGAAATCGATAAAACAAATTCAGTCGAATTCGCCATTGCTTGTATGTTACTAAGTGTACCCTGACATAATCTTTGTTTCTTAATTATTTGAATCGTTAGAAGTTTTGAACTTCTAGGAGGAAAAGCAACGCCTACGGCTTAAAATGGTTAAAAAGGGGTAAAAATTAAAAGTTAAAAAAAAAGAAAAACAAAAAGGACTCACTAAATTTTTAATAACACAATGCCATTTTGTTTTTGGTAATTTTAATTTTTTTGTTAAACGCTTTATTTTAAACTAAAACTTTATTTAGGTTTGAGTTAATTTTAATAATATCATCCTTTTTTATAAAGAATATTAAGAATATACCAAGGCAGAAAAATAGAAACTGTATTATGCTGTCAAATACTGTTTACCAAATTTACAATGTTTCCACAATATTGAAAATGTAAAGCCAAGTGAAAAACTGTATGTCAATAAGCCAAGAATAATTCAAGAGCTAAAGGATGAAATAATTTGGCACATTAACAATATTGAACCTTAATTATGTCTCAGTGTCAAATTCTGAATCACCGCATAGAAGTATGCCACTGAAGCCGTGGGAAGCATTTGGCCGATATTTTGATTTACACGTAATTGTCGTACATAGATCCTTCTGTTATAATAAAAGGATTAAGATAATTCTCTGAAAACTTTTTGTTTTGATTATAAATAATTGAACGTGCCATTTGTGCCTATTCTGTATTTCGAGCTCAATCAAATTATTCGCATCAATCAATACATGCAGTGGCAAATAAACAAATAGGCGTTAATTGAAAAATCAAGAGAATTAGACAAAAAATACTAACTAATTTTAGAATACTTAACACACTTGAGTTGAATTGAAAATTTTAATTTTAAGCAAAATCTTTACAGCGTTAATGAATAGTTTCGCTGGAGTTCTTTTAAAAATTCTAAATACAATTATTAACATAATGACAAAATACATCTTTAACGTAATGACGCTGTCTATCGGCTTTTTAATTGTGTTCGGTTGGACACAAATGTTCTTACGTTGTTAAATCCCATTTAAATTATCACCTTTAATTCCAATTAAATGTAATTTTGCTGTAGCCATAGTGACATTTAATTATTGCTTAAGCTATTTGTTTATTCTTGCAACAAAATTCAAATATTTATACAGGCAATTAGTGAAACATCAACAAACAACTACGATTAAACTACGGCCACAATGACAGCAATAAAAACATAGTCAACAATGTTTGCGAGAGAAATCTGTTGCAAAATCGATTGGAAAATAATACGTTGCAACCAACAGACAACAACGACGACTACAGGAGCAATAAACATTAAATTAAAACTTGTTTTATTCAATTTAACAAACACCCTGTGCTAAGAGGAGTGTTGGTTTTTTTTTTGTTTGTTTCATTAATTCTATCGTCGTCATCATTGTCGATTGTAAACAATTCTTGCATTTATTTTGCATTTGGTTAACGCAACCACAACATCTACCACTGTCAATTTGTATGTTGTTTGTTTGTTTGTTTTTTTTTTCGCTAATACTATAATTAGTAGCGCGAACAAATTGTTGATCGCATTTTAACCAAATTTTTTTTCTACAACTTTATAGTTGTTGATTTGTTGTTGCGGTTGCACTCGCAGTAGTTTTGTTCAAATGATAGTGGTGGCACTACGTACTATAGAGTTGAAAAGACATTATAACATTTCGTCAAGGGAGCAACAACGCGCTGCTGAAACAAATATACGTAATTGCTCAAAATATCTAGAATTTATGATTATCACACACGCAAAGTATTTATGATATTCACGGCTGGCTGTTTCATCTGTTTTACTTGATGGGCACATCATTCATAGCTTGTTGCATGTGATTAAGACGAAAAGGGGAGTGTGTGTCAGCAGTAGTTTTGCTTTGGGGTAGATTACGATCTGAGTTATGATTATTGACAATTTGTTAATTAATTTTTGAATTTTTTACTCTTGTCAAATTAACTATTTGAATAATTAATATTTTTTTTATTTCGAAATTAATCATAAATGCAAATGATTGTAAAATTTAAATGATGAGATCGCTTATGCCTTTGCTAATAACTTTTAATATAATAGAAAAAACTAAGAGTTAAAGTCAGTTAAGCCCGGCTACGTTATACCCTAAATTGCAAAATAGCTTTTTACCGTTTCATGAGCTTTAGGCTGAATTTCCAAAGACAGCTTTTTGTTAAACCTAGAATATTTATCGAGAAAACTTAGAAAGGTTTTTGGTGCATTAGAAACGTGTGATTCATTTGAAGTTTTTTTTGTATTTATTTTTAAGCTAAACACTTTAAATAGATTTGGATAACATAATCGTAATAATAAACCGAAAGAACCATATAATATCTGCTATTTTACTTTTAAAGATAATTTCATTTAAATGTTGCCTGCGATTACGATTACGTTGCTATCGGTACCTTGCGAATAATGTTGGCTTCCAAGTCTTGAATCGTAGTTGGCTTATCGACATAACGTTAAAGAAAAAATCGAGAAAAGTAATATCGCTCGATATGGGCGGCTAGTTTATAGGTCCTGCACGGAAAATTAGCTTTTCATCTGAGTTTTCGTTTATTTATACGTATGAATTTAGCCAGAAATGTCCTTCATCACTAAACGAAAAAGTTGACTTTCAGTGGTTGTGGTAGCGCTTATTAGCTAAGTCGTTTTGAAATGAGCTGCATTTACACAAAGATCCTGATACAAAACTAGCAAATTTATTCCATAAGAGCGGCCAAGGTGTTGAGCTCGGCGTCGAATTGATTAGTGATGGTCTTTATCCACACACTTTGTTACCGCCGCAAAATTCTCCCTACCACAAGTTGCATGTAGTTTATACGGCCGCTTATCAGCTTAAAACCCATATTGAAACTCAAAGTTATTTAGATGAATATTCATTGAAAAAAAAAAACACAGATTGAATTGTTAAAAAATTATTCTTGTTACGAATTAAACGGCTCTGATTTTAATTGGAATCCTGGGGCCAAAATGTGACATGCGAACGAGATCGTAGTTTGAATCGAACGTTCAAGTTTGCTGGGCTTGTGGTATAGGGATTCTAATAGGAATTCTGTATATAACGCGCGCATATCACAATTTGCCAACTTGATTCACATATACATACATATATTTTTAAAATAACATACAAAACACAACTACTACATTGTAATGATCTTCATATTATAAATGAAAAATAAATTGACTTGTTTGATTTTTCCTTACGAAGATAAACACTCAAAATCCAAATATAACAATTACGCCTGCAAACAAATAAAAGCAAAAATGCTTAAATGTTATTAGACCGAAAAAACTACTTGTGATAATAAAAAATTATACTAAAATACCAAAGTCAAGTTCACATTAAATTGAACTTTAAGCAGGCTAAACGGTAAGTGGCAGTAGGGGAACAGGATCAATATTACAATATTAAAAAAGTCAAAATCAGTCAATTTAACACCAAATTTAAATATGAAGACCAAATGAAAATCAAAAGATCAAGATTTGCAAATAAAACTTGATGAAATTGAAGGCTATAAAGATCACAGCAGTGATGGTGGTAATTTGCAGTTCATGGAGATGGCTGCTTGGATGACTTTATGCCATCAAGCACACAACTTAAGAGGCTTTTAAAGTGTTTGCATATTAGGCAAGAGCAGTAAAGAACGCAAATGATTTAGTAATTTGTTTTTCGTTTTGATTTTTTTTTTCCTATTTTTCTTTGGAATTTATTTTATGCTGATGAAGTCAATAAACAAAACCAAGTGTACAAGAGAATTTTAACCACAATAGGAAGATTAGCCAACCAGGTAATTTAGTGTGAAGCTAATGTTGATTTGTTTTTGTGGTTTGTGCAACATGAGTTGTAAGATAATAAATTTTGATTGACTGACTCACTAAGGTAACAAAAAAGGGCATATTTGCACATCATAAAAAAGGAGCTGTACCTGCATACTGTCTGCCACAATATGTGTCAATAGTAGAGGAGGAGGAGGTGTTAAAATCAATATCAATTGAAACGTGTAAAGCGCCCTGAGGTATGACCTCTATTTCTGTTGCTGCTGCCGATGTTGCAGCTTCAGTAGTAAATAAATAAGCCACAGAAAATAATCAACATAAATTATGAAAACAAATCAACTAAAATTATTGCGTGATAAACGTGTTGGGGCGTCCAAGTCCTAAAGTTTTTATATATATTCAATATGCATACGAGAAACACACAAAGATCTTATAATTTGCATAAACTAGCAATTTTTAGGACAAGGCACCTAAACAACAATAGCACAAGGATTTAACAAACAAAACGTCTACTTGTTTTCTTTATCAGCGGAAATGCAAATCACAGAGCATTTCTTTAATGTCTAGTTTTCAGTATTAAATGTTCAACTACAACAAAAGGGGAGGAAAATTAATGAAATGCATTCATTAATTAGGCTTAAACTATCGATTAACCGATCGATCGAAGTCATGTGAAACAACAGTTGAAGGAAATCACTTTTAGAGTCCGGATGGAGAATGGTTTAATGGTTAAGCGTGTGTGTGTATGTGTGTAGAAGTATGATATTGATAATTTTGTAAATTAATTCCATTAGTCAATTGAAAAGGTTTTATTTTCGTCTATGTAATGTTAAAAGTAGACGCAGTCTTGCATAAATTAAATATATTTATTTATTTCAAAATTGAATGGGAAATTGTATTCGAAATCTTGTGCACTTAGCGGGTAAAAAAAAGTTTGTTGATCGAATAATATGTTTAGCACACACCTGGAAGAACAAACAAAATTTTAGTCTTTAGTGGCTCTTAAATTACGATACATTTGAAAATTTCTTAAATTTTAAAACATTACAAGTAAACAGCAACTACAAACAGAAACCCGAAAAAAAAAATGAAACCAGATGTGAGAAAAAAATATATGAATAACAATAATTTTAATTAGACACATAGAAACAAACAACCACTCAAATTGCACAGAAAAACCAAACACAAAAAATGTGGATTTGTATCGTCTCAATTGGACTATTTCGTTTGTCGACTTACCCATTCAGGGATATATTTTTTTATACAAATTACGACCAGCTTAGAACTACTAGTGTCTATTTAGTGAACACACGTCGTTGTCTATGGTCGTTTACCTACAGTACCTGGGTCAATTGAATTTTGTACGGATGTAATATCAAGAAAAAATGACAAATTTGGCAATTTATGATCGGAGAAAGGCCGAGTTTTTGTGATCAACTCGAAATCGATTGCCTCGGATTTTCTGCCAACTCTCATATTTTTGGCATTTCTTACGTTTCGTCTTTGAACATGCGCCAAATTAATTCACCACACTGCGAATAGTACTCTTGGATGGACGATTATGGCGTCGGTAAAACAGGCGAAGTGTTGCATGCGCAGAATTTCTACAATGGCAAGTAGCGTGAAAATATTGCTCCGTAATACAAGCATACACAATTTTAAATATTTATTGAAATAGATGTCCGATAAACATAATATTGCCCATTTCTATAAGAGGTATACACGTACCGCCATTTCGACATTTTGTGCGTTGTTCATGAGCCAAATCAAAAAGTTAAAGGGCCCAGTATCTTTAGAAGCCTCAGGAATTTAAAGCTCTAAGAAGCTTTAAGTTCTGCCTATTATCTATATAAATGAACTAAAGCAGATGGTACCAAAAGTACCATAAAAATTAAGGATTTAATTTTAAAAGTT
This sequence comes from Phyto melanocephala, assembly GCA_941918925.1. NCBI lineage: Eukaryota > Metazoa > Arthropoda > Insecta > Diptera > Rhinophoridae > Phyto > Phyto melanocephala. The sequence goes on from OW799237.1 coordinate 67,439,822, forward strand.
TGGACATGTGAATGTTGATAATAAGACCAACAATATAACGGGTGCTCCAAACTGAATGACGAGTTTATAAATACTTTTGGCGTTTGCTAAGTTAAGTGTTGGAAAGAAAAAAATGATTTCACAGCTGATCGTTTAGGATTTGTAAACGTAACTAGATTTTCTCTACAAATTAACATTTAAAATGCCTCAAAAAATACTTTTCTGTGATAAAATCCATATTACTTTAGGAGCATTTTTATCTTAGCTCTGATTTTAAAACACTCTCTCAACAATGTTGCCATATTTCTATAAAATCGTATTTTGGAACAAAGAAAAATAATAACAAAAAAGGGACAGTATTTAAAGTTATTGTTGTAGATGTTTTCACCGGTCATGTATCCGCGATAGTGCTTTTGTATAATATTTGAAAACAGTTAAAAAATTATTAAAGAGGCATGCAACTTTGGTGGCCATAGTTCAAAAATCTCTTACTTCGAAGAGTGTGAAAGGGTGTGATGACTGAAAAAATCAGAGAGGCTGTTGATGATAAAAACAAGTCTTTAAAATGTTATATATTGATTATTGATAAAAGTCCTAAAACTTATAATTTGGAAAGTTCTCTAAAGCCTACTCACTTAAAGTCATCGCTTACGCGAGCTAAATAATACTACGCATTCTTTTTTACTTTAATGTCTTGATTAATCGTTAAAAATGCTGCATTTGGGTTAAGTGAGCCAATCTTAAATTGGGTGATGGTTTTGGGCTACAGACATCACTGAATCACTCGTTATTGTTTTTACATTATTATTATTATTTTCATTATTAGGTAATCGTCAGGATAACCAGTGGCGGTTACACCTACTCAAAAATGAAAGTAATAAATTTTTAAATACGTTTTAATTATTCTAAAGCAGCTAAAATACATTTTTTTATTTTTATTAAGTTATTTTTAACAAATTATAAATTGTTATTTTAAATTGCAACTATCGCTATATTTCTGTTACCATTATCGAATTTTAACGACGTTCCTAACTAGGATTATATTAAACTTAAAGTCCAATGAGACGCTAATGTAAAATAAGTTCGTTTTTCCTCAGAATTAGTAGCACTTCGGATTAGTCATTTATGGTGATTTTTATAAAGAGGGGTTAAATTTTAAGGGCCGATGTTGAATGTGAATCAAACCTAAACGTCAAGTTTTTTTTTTGCATTTCATTTGACATTTCTCAATTTCAGACTAACTCAATTTGAACCATAGAAAGATACACAATCGAGCAACGCGTTAAAGTTTTTCAGGCTTATGAAAATGGGTGTTCAACAGGTCGGTGCCACTTGCCACACAGCTAACGAAACAATAGCTCTTTTGCGCAACAAATTCAATGGCCGTGTTATCTCATGTGGTGGCGATGTCAATTGGCCGCCAAGATCAAGTGATTTGACACCGCTGGACTTCTTTCAACAACAATTCAGGAACTAATAGATGAGATAATTCGGCACATTTAGGGCATAGAACCTCATTTTTGCTTCTGGTCATCGAAAATTTGTGCCATCGGATGGAGGTGTGACGCTAAGGTCGCGGCGGCCATTTGACCGATATTTTGTTACATTTCTAACTTGATTTTTTGAAATTTGCCGTGCAGCGAACTTGTAATCACCTGACTACACTACCTGTAATACGAATGGAAAATCTTGTCATAATACAAACTCGAACCTCGAAACTGGTTCTAATGAAAAGATAAGAGTGATAACTGGGTGTAAAAACCTATAATAAAACAATGATTGTTCACTTCACATTATTACAGATAACGAGTTGACTCTAGCAGACGCAAGAACGGAAGGACCCTTTTTTATTCGACTCAAAAAATGGTTTTAAGTGATTGTACATCGGTATACTTTCAGGCGTTGTTAATATCAGTACAAATGCAATTTATATTAACAATCTGGGTATGAAAAGTAATGTTATTGGTTTGTATGAGTATTTTTCTAGAAAATAATAATCATTAGTGAAGGTGTTGTTTGCAAAAGAAACTACAAAAATTTATTAAATTTATAAAATATTTGATGTTATGTGGATGCAACAAACTACAATTTAATATTATTATTTTATTTTTTCTTGCCAACCAAAACTAAACATTATAACAATTTCAAATAGCCACCAGCTAAGTATGTTTGTTTAGTGTTTTAATTTTTTATTTTTTTGTTATTTCGCCAAAAATTATGTATAATGCCTTCAAATATTGTGATCAAATAAAAAAAAAAAAACCAGGAAGTTTTGTGTTTTGTCTTTCTTGACTCTTAAAATTGAAACGAAAAACCTCGAAAGTTTTTAAGTATTTGGGCTCAACGTGGTCAGTTACACAAATAATAAAAATAAAAAAAATGCCAACATAAGCAGGCAGATAAATATAAAATAGAAATTCGAAAATTGGCTAAAATAAGAAGAAAAAAGCAAAGATAAATAATGCATATCTCACGCACATTGTAAGTTGTGGCCTAAAATGCACGTTGTTAGATGTTGGTAGGTATAAGAGGACTTGTAGTATTCAGGCCAAATAGTCCAACAACAAGACAATGGCATACAAAACAGAGCCGTAAAGGTATTAAATAAAAAATCATCAATTTGTAATGAAACCTTTGGCATGAAATTAACATTTCAGAGCACTGACATAACCAATTACTTGATTGCACTACGAGTAGCAATTTTGTTTGGTTATGGTTTTTGTTGTTGATAGCATAAAGGAATGAAAATTCATTAAATGTTTTTGGTGTTAGATGATCATCGTTGTTTGTTTTGCTTTGCTCTGTTCTAAGGCAATGCAATATTAGATGACGAATGGTCAAAAGAGAGAGAGAGAGAGAGAGAAAGAGATAGAGGGAGACAAAGTCAACCATGATTACAGTTCTTTATTTGTCTTTTAAAAATACCCTGAATGTGTAAGTTCTTTTAACTTTGCTCATTTAGAGATTTATAAAGATTACTTTGTTTTAGAATTTCATCTTTAATAATAAAAGGAGTAATAACAATAATTTGTAACAAAATATATATTTAACTTATTTATTTCTTAAGATAAAAAACGTGTTTATATAATAAAAATAAATTTAATTTAATGAAAAAATTGCTTTGCAACAAAACAATAAGCTTAAATTACAAAATCAATAAGTTGTTTTTAAAAATTGCTATACTATACTAGAATATAAAATATGCGATACAAAAATATAGTCTTAACTAACGTAGTGCAATAAAGAGTATCATATTCCGCTGTGAAGAATTTTGTACATCCACCACCAATAACAAGAAAGGCTTAAATTTGTGATATATTTGTGTGATAATTGCTTATTCTTGCTAAACAGAATCCATTACAGAGAAACAATTACTGTTGCTATTGTAGAGACGTCTTTTATAAATTGAATCTTTTGATGGATTTTTATTACCGATAAATAAAAACTAGCATTTTGTTAATAAACTGGATAAAAGAAAAGAAAATCAAAATTACTATCAAAATTGATCTCAGCGGCAGCTGAAAGTCGAAAAGCCTGCAAAATTTGTGACCACTAAAAGGTATTCTAAAACTAATGTAAGATTAAAACTTTTCGCCAACTGTGCAGTAGCGGCCTTATTCATAACAAAAAGTTAGCCACAGTCTATACACTACGTACAACGAGCTACTATTAAGAATGCCAATTAAGCTTGGCGGCTCGTTGGCACAGAGTTTATTCATAACAACAAACTTTTATCCGACTGCCAACTTTTTATAAATCAACTCTGAAATTGCATGATACTCCTCAAAAATGCAACCATTTTTTGTATATCATCCCTGATTTTGAAATTTTTTGTTTTTCCATACATAACTCTACGTCTTGACGAGCCATCGATTTGTTTAGACTAGAGCAAAACGTCGGCAGAGCAACTGTCAAGAAATTGTTCATGTTCTTTGATATGGAGAAAACGTATAAATAGTATTTTGTTGGTTTTTTTATGTGTCGTCTCTTTCTTTCATATTCAAAATACCTTTTAATATCAGACATCGTTGTTCGAACAAATGTCCTGACAACGCTGTTTGAACAAGAACAAAACATCGACAATAGCGGTCCACACCAGGCAAATTCATGTGCGCACAAAAAATTGTTCGTTGTTCAAACAAATCGATGGCTGGTGTAGACCGTAGGTAATAACAATTTACAGAATTTAAAAATAAATTTAAAAATAAACGAACAATATATTTTTCGTGCACAAAAATTTGTATTCCTTTCTTTATAAAATTTTTTTGACACAGAACAGCTGTTTTTCACAAGTCGGCAAAAGCTTGGCAGCTCGTTAACAAGAGTTTAGCAAATCGTTAGCCAGAGTTTTTTTTGTTATGAATAAAGCCGTATATCTTTAGTGACTATACGCTATAGAAAGCTTCTTGAAATTTGTATTTATTGTCCACGACGACGAATTAAGGTTCCTGGATTGTCACGGACACTCTCTAACTACTTCGATATTGGCATTTGAACGGCAAATTTTTGGACGACTAGTGTGCTTGGGGTATTTAACGGATGCATCCTCCCTCCCACAGTTGACGAAATCAAAACACTATTTCAACCATGATGATGAAACCGTAGTTCGTATAAAAAATGGTGTCGGGAAAATAATGTTTAATAGTATTCTTTGACTATAACAATTGTAAAGAATTATATCAAAGAATTTTAAAACTCTAAAAATAAATAAATTTTATCTTCGCCACATCTTTTCTTGTACAGAGTGGGATAAAAGTGAACACGGGATTTAAAAATTAAATAACATTTTCGTTTTTTGTCTTTTTTTCAGATTACAAATAACCCCTAAAGAATAAATAATGGAGAGATTCACAAGTGAACAAAGAACCAAAATAATGTAATTTTCTTATTTAAACATCAATCAACTATTGCGTTGACATTTAACGTCAGAATTTCGTACTCCGAAACAATGCAACGTTGTTTACATCATCGTCATCACCAACATGGCAATGTATAAGATTTGCGTAAAACCACCCAAACTTAATTCAGATTGAGAAAAGTATTCAACGTGTACATTACGAAACATCAGAACATTAATCACAAGCATTTTGCTCAGCTAGGAATAGCTCGTACGCCACTACGGCACATAAAAAAACGATTTACTATTATTCCCAGCAATTGATGGAAGTAAATCCACAGATCATCGGCAACATCTAAAGTTTGCAGTTTATGTTCAACAGTTGGACGGAAAAAAATCTGATTATGAGTGATCATAATTTGAACTATAGGTTCTAGGGTAATGAAAACCCAGCCACTAACCAACACCATTTACATCCCATTAGGTGTATAGTATGCCATACTATATCTGAAAATATGATTGGCTTTTATTTAATCGAAAACGGCGATGGAAGTTCTGTAACCGTAAACAAAAAGCGGTATCGGCTTATTGTAGAAAATTTTGTATGACCTGCTCCTGAAATCAGACCTGAGATGTTGTTTCAGCAGGATGGAGCCACTGGCCGACACACAATGACATTTTTTACTAAATTTTTTGAAGAGCGAATAATTTTCAGAATTTCGGAAATTAGTTGGCCGGTGTCAGAACCGGACTATTTTCTTTAGGATAACTTTAAAGAGCGAGTATATGTGAGGACGCCCAAAACAAATCTTAAACTCAAGGCCAACATTGTTGCTGAGATTCGAGAGCTACGACCATATGCTCTACTACAAGCCCATCATTAACTTTTCAATGCAAAACTAAAAACGGGGATAATTTAAGCGACAATATTCCCATACTTACTGCCGTATTTATAAAAAATATTTTTGGTTTATTAAAGCCTTATTTGACATTGTTGTACATATAACCCTTCTATGAACCAAAAATATTTTTTTTTATTAGATTTTGGAAAAGTAAAAATGATAAAATTCGCTCTACACGTAAGAAACAGAACAAAATATATTGAAAGTTTTTTTGAGTTCTATAACAATAACAGAAAAAAAATAATTTTGTTGTACTAAGTTAACTTTAAATAAATACAGAAACAAATATAATTTAAAATTAACTCAATGTGATGTTCTAGTTTTAATGCTTTAATATTTAGAAGATATTTGAACTCCTGGTAATATATATTTGCCTTTGATTGGTTTTAAACCACAGTTCGACGGTTCGCATCCGATAATCAAAAAAGGCTTTTGATTCCTGTGATACTAAAAAATAACGAGGTCTAATCTGTCTAAATTTTATTACAAATATATTGTACCTACGTATTTTTAATTTGCGATTGTTATATTTTGAAGCCAGTCAGATTCGTAATAAATAGAGTTGGGGACAAATCGTTACTTAATTCATTTTTGCCAACAACCTGGGTCGTTTTTTTTTCACGAACCCCTATTAAATTACATTGTGGTTTGTGCACAACTTTAGTAATAAAGGTATTTACGTCACTAGTTTTAATTTTACGAAAATAAGAAATTTCGTATGTTTATTTCTGTTGACGTGAAAGAATGCTTATAACAGTGTTTTTTTTAATTTTAAAATAATTGCTGGTTGTGTGTGGCTTCAAGCTTAGTCTAGATGGTACGTTGAATAAGCATATGTATGCTAACACTTATTTGCTTTAAAATAACAACAAATGTCTCTGTTAGCATATTGAAGATGTACGATATGCTGAAAGTATCAAATTTTTTGAATTCAACGTACGTCAACAAATTATATTTCAACATATGAGTTAGCACACAAATTTTGTGTATACACGATATGTTATATGCAGAGTCGTATGAACATTTGTTTATATAGTTGTACTAGCCAAGCCCGGCGCACGTTGCTACGCCCCTTAATGAATAAAAATGGATTCTGAATTTAAATTGAATATCAAGTGCAAAAAGCTAAAAATTATAACTTTTTTTAATAGGCGTGGCACTGCCCACTTTTCTAATCAAGAAATTGTATAGTCATGACAGCTCAATATGTGTACAAAGTTTCAGAGAAATCGGTCAAGTGCAAGTAGCTAAACATGATAACTAATATTTTATGGGCATGGCCTCGCCCACTTTTTGCAACCCATTAACACTCCCTGGAATGTGTACAACAACTTGCCAAAGTTTGAGTCCAATCGGTTTTACAGTGTCGGAGTCTATAGCTAACATACACCCACACACACAGAGTTTCACTTTTATATATATAGATATGCCAAATAAACTTGACACTACCCGTTTTTTATTTGCGGCAATTACATATATTTATATGTATATAGATTTGATTGTGATAATAAAGACAATAATCTAAAAAAGTACCATATATCTTTTATCATCACAATTATTTTTCTTTTTTTTAAGAAGAAAATTTTAATTAAACTAAAACCTGAGTAAAATTTGAAAATATTAGTTTTAAACAAAAAGTTTAAAAATAAAAGTCAGGACTTACAATACACATACAAGAACGCGGATACACTATATTGTTCAACCAACATTCTGTTGAATACTACAAACCCACAAACTAAGTGATGGCTAGAGCAGGACAAAACTAGTGATAATATAAAAGATAACAGCAAACAAAACAAGTAAAAGTGCTATATTCGGCCGTGCCGAATCTTATATACCCTTCACAACGTGTAGTCATGCAATAACAGTAGTTTGTGTCACCATTCATCCCATATGTAATACGTACATACATATATAAAAACATCCCATTGTAAAATTATAAATTCTCGTATGTATGTTAAAAAAACAAAAAAAAAAAAAAATAAATAAAAAAAAAAATTAAAAAAAAAAAATTTTAAAAAAAAATTTAAAAAAAAAATTAAAAAAAAAATTATTATATACTAGCTAATACCCGGTGTGCTTCGCCACCCCCATCGTAATGAAATAAAAATTTTATAGTTAAAAAATATATTTATTTTGCAATTAAAATCTAAAATTTTTCTTACAGATTAGTATTACTCTAATATTGTGTGATATGCAATATATTTACGGCCTTATTCATAAACGACTTTTAAATTTATCAAATGTTTATAATGCAAAATTTTCGTATAGAATTTAATTCATAAACCTTTGATAAATTTTAAAATCGTTTATTAATAAGACCATTAGTCTACATCAACAATTTAAAAATAATAAATTAATTTACTTAGTTGCTAACATTACTGCAATAAAATAGAAATGTTTATAATATAAAAAATTTTTACTATTAATTAATTCTTATTCTAATGCCTTAGGATAAACGATGTTTTTGGTTTTTCCACCTGGTGCATACACAGAGAGATCTGCGGGTTTTCCAACTCGCGAACATGCAACGTAAAGCTGTCCATGTGAGAAACATGGATTTTCTAGGTGAAGACCACAAACTTGCAGGGACTGACCTTGAGCTTTGTTTATGGTCATTGCAAATGCTAGGCGAATAGGAAACTGCAAGCGCTTAAAATCGAATGGCATTTCCGATGTTGTCATGGGAATACGTGGCAACAATACATCAGTTCCCTTAAACTTTCCAGTAATAATGGTCGCCTCGATTAAATTGTTCATTAATTTTTTTACTGTAAGTCGAGTACCATTACAAAGTCGAGGCGGATCAATGTTCCTGAGTAAAATTATGGGAACACCTATTTTCAACCGTAAATCATTTGGTGGAAAACCCGGTAAATCTAGCGAATTTAAAAATTCAACTGGATAATTCACGACATCCTCAATATTTGTTACTGTGTCTATCGATTTATAAGTTTTCAGGTCACCATCGATTTTGTTCAAAATTTTGCTGTTGATGGAATTAACGTCAATATTTTTGGCTGCCAATAGCGCACGTTCACATAACCATTCATTGTTTTTAAAATTTTGTCCGATGTTGGGAAAAACACAATTTATTAACTCTTCTATAGATTGTGTCATCCTGCAAAAGTCAGATGGAAAACTTATATATTTCGTTGTAGGATCCATTGGAATTCTCCCGTTACCTAAATCAAGTAATTGTTTGGAAAAAGTTGTAGCTGAAGCATCACGTTGCAACTAAACACGCATATTAGTCGTAAGTTTTAAACTGTTGCCAAAGGTGTGATGATTTCAGACACGCATTTAGCTCATCAGCTGGTGTTGATCCCGGTATAACAGGAAGTGTTTGGCGGAAATCGCCAGCCAGCAAAACTAAGGCACCTCCAAAAATTCTATTATTGCCTCTTAAATCCTGTAAGGTACGATTAAGGGCTTCCAAAGATTTCTTATGTGCCATTGTGCACTCATCCCACACTATGATTTCACATTGTTGCAGTACTTTACCCATTGAAGAATTTTTCTTTATGTTGCATGTGTAGTCTTCGGAAAATTGAGGCTTTAAGGGTAATTTAAGTGCAGAATGTGCTGTTCTATCACCGTCTAAGAGTGTTGCTGCAATACCGGATGATGCAATAGCTAATGCAATATTTTTTTCCGAACGAACTTTTGCTAATATTAATGAAATCAAAAACGTTTTTCCAGTTCCTCCAGGTGCGTCAATAAAATAGAGGCCTCCATGTTTGTTTGTTATTGCTGCCATTATAGTATTGTATACAATACTCTGCTCTTGTTGCAAATGTGGTAAATTTACTTCTAGTAAATTTTCCAAATTTTGGTGATCATAGTCTCTCTCACGTCGTAGTTCCTGATCGTTTGCATGGGTTCCTGATCTGATTGGGGCTATCATTCCTACTTCAATAAGTGTCACACTCTTTATCTCCAAACATTTGTCTTCCAGTAAAATTAATACCTCATTGTACATAGTTTCATTTAGTTCAAGCGTTGCATTATTGGTGATAACTCTCTCTCTGTGTAAAATATCTTCAGCCATATATGTTTTAAATTTGTGCCAAAGATCTTTTGGATTAGAAGGTGAGCACGATACCAATATTATCGAAAATAGCGATCGTATTTTCCATGGATGGTTTATTACTGAAGCATCTTCAAGCGTTTTTTCCCAATGACAATCGTTCTCTAATAACTGCAGTTTCTGACAGGCCTCACGATTTGTTGCACATACTTCCCCATCAACAGTACGCAAGTTCTCGAAAGATATTGGCCCCCGAACATTAATAAGAAGCATTCTTAAATAGAAGCATTCTGCATTTTGAGGATGGACGGTATACACCCTGCCCAATGCATCGGTTGAATATAAATTTGGCCATCCTTCAACAGGTTTCCCTTGCTTACGACGTTGAAAATTCTTTGATGACGCGTTCCACGTATAATACCTTGGAATTTCGGAATACAACAATGTTTTAGCAAACAAATCATTTCTGCAAAGATTAAAAAAAGATGTTAATGTTGTAGCTGAGGGTGCTGTTGCTCTCCCTCGCGCATTTCTTTCTGTAAAGTAAACACGTTGTCCATTTTCCAAGTGCACTGATAAATGAACAACAGTTGGATGGCGTTCATGAATTGTAAATCCCAAAATTCGCCATACTGCTTCATTGCTACTGATGTATCTGGCCATTTGATATTGCGTAATTTCATCGTTTGGATTTTGTAATGAAAATACAGCCATATCTGACCCTTTAGTAACATATTTGCAGATGTATTTGATAGACTTTACTGAATGACAATACTCTACATTAATATGCGCTTTAAATGTTCTTGAAAGCAATGGACAGTAAGGTACTATCCACCGATTATCAACATCAACATCATTTCCACGTACCTTAATTGAAATTGATCGTCCACTATTATCCACAGACCGTCGACGATAAAGTGGGTAGCCATCGTTTCCTGAGATTGTTTCTTGAATCAATTGCCGTGGATATTTCTTTGTGCATTTTCCATCCACCATGCATGGAGAATTCGCATTAATGGTTCCACATGGACCATGAATCATATTTTTGATAACAATTTCGTACAGGCTTGGATCAACATTTGGATCGGGTATCTCTGCAGAAATTATATCATCAATAAGATCTGGGGTAATTTTTTCAACCAACCAAATGAGAATATGGGCATGTGGCAATCCACGTTTCTGCCACTCGACGGAATACATCCAGCACCGTGTTTCTCCAAATACATGAAATTTTACAATAAAATCCATAAGGGATTTTAATTTTTGTTTAAACACGCGTGCTGTTATATCGTGCCGATGTATTGGTGTTTGACCAGTGGACAATTCAGATTTTCATCCCACTTTGAATTACAGGTAAATGTAATGAACAAATCTGGCCGTCCATATGATCGAACATATGTCATTGCATCTTGACAGTACTCCTGCATATGCCGTGAGCTGCCAGTAAATGTTGCTGGAAGAATAATAGCTTGGCCAATTTCAGTGGGATTGATGTCATTATGGCTATTTAATGCATCCCGAAGATGAATATAGTTATCCACTCGTAATTTTGCTTGGTTAAGTCGTATGTATAATAGACGTTCCGTTTCAATTTTCGCGTACATATCGACAATATACTGGTGAAATAATTCGCGGCAGTTTAGAATGTGATTAACGGAGTTCTGACGTATCATTATTCGATATGCATAGAAATCCATTGCACTCATTTTTTTCCTTGTTGATTCATCTGAAAGTAAAAAAGGCCAAAATAAAAAAAAGTATAAAATTAGATTTTAAAATCTGAACTTACTTGTTTCTGGATTAATTTGCCGTAATTCAAAGTGATATCCATCTTCACCAAATGGAAAAATAATTGGATACTGAAGTGCATCATACGAACGATGAGTTTCAGCTACCCTGTTGATCCTTTCGTTACGGCGGCGAATAATTATATCTCGTGGTACCACTGGATCACCTACCATTAAAATGGCTACGTCATCCATTGTAGGTGCATTGTATCGTCCTTGGTGTTGTCCAGATGGTGTTTTATCAGCATGAATAGCGATAATATGGTCATCTGACCTCAATCGTGGGTCATCTTTGGCTTGCTTAAAGATCCTTACTAATTCGTTGTGTTCATGAAACATCACTTGTAATTCGGCCACTATCCATTGTTTTGTGTCAGGGTTATAATGCTGTCGGTGTTGCACTTGGTCATTGTTATCCGCTTCTCCTATGAAATAAATTTGTAAGAACTTAGGATCTTCATTTGGAACTGGCAACAATGACCCCATTTTATGGTAAATTTGACCTTGAACACGAAAAGTGGTCATAAAATTGTGTCGAATTACTTTGGTAGCACCAAACGATGTCATTTGGAAAGACGAATTATATTTCCTTATTTTACTAAGAAAATGTTGTGAATCCACATTCGTTCCTAAAAATTTAATTTAATATTTTGGTTATATGATAGATTTATATATATCTAAGGCCTAATTTATAAACATCTTTCAAATTTATCAAAGGTTTATAAAGCAACATTTTAATACTTATAACATTTGATTTGTAAACCTATGATAAATTTCAAAGTCGTTTATGAATTAGACCATGAATGTCTTACCTGAAATCAATGACTGTAAAGGTTCTGGTGGAGGAAGCAATTCAGGCAAAACAACTTTACCGTTTGCACAACACATTCCAGGTGTTTCATTTTTGTATTTGAGTGCACTGCAATATTGGCAAACTTTATTCATGCCACCTATTGCCACTAATGGGTCTTCGGCATAATCAATATCAGTCCTGTAATTAAATGCAATACGTGCATATGTGTGAAATGCATTCCGATGACTAACCATTCGATTTCGATTTTGTTCACGGCGTAAGTTCAATTGTTCTATCCTCTCTGTTGCTCTCCTTGATGAGGTTCGAATCCGCTGAGCTTCTAAACGTTCTTCACCTTCCAACGGTGTCTCGGTGGCTCGTACTGTTGTGGCGTGACGTCGAATATCTTGAAGGCGTTCCTCACGCTGTAAGAAAGTTTCTGTGGCTCGTGATGATCTTGTACGATTTCGCTGAGTTTGAATACGTACTTCACGTTCCAACGATGTCTCGTTAGATCGAACTGCTACAGCATGATGTCGAAGACCTTCAAGGCGTTCTTCGTGTTGTAAAGGTGTTTCAGTGGCTCGGGATGTTGTGGTATGACTTTGTTGACTTTGAAGACGCCCTTCCCGTTGTGACGGTGTCTCATTAGCTCGTACTGCTTCAGCATGATGTCTAATACGTTCTAGGCGTTCTACGCGTTCTAAGAATGTTTCTGTAGCTCGTGATGTTGAGTTACGACTTTGCTGACTTTGAAGACGCCCTTCCCGTTGTGACGGTGTCTCGTTAGCTCGTACTGTTTCAGCATGATGTCGAATACCTTCTAGGCGTTCTACGCGTCCTAACAATGTTTCTGTAGCTCGTGATATTGAGGTACGACTTTGAAGACGCCCTTCCCGTTGTGACGGTGTCTCGTTAGCTCGTGCTGTTACAGCATGACGTCGAAGACCTTCCAAGCGTGTTTCGCGTTCAGATCGTGTTTCAGAAGCTCTTGATGTTGATGATCGTGATCTTTCTCTTTGAAGACGTTCGTTATGCTGTTCATATGTTTCGGCAGCTCTAGAGGTTGAAGCTCGACTTCTTTCAGTTCTAAGGCGATCTTCACGCTCTTCTGAAGTTTCATTTTCTCTTTGCGATTGCAATGATTCTGCAGATTTGGTGCGTTTAGAAAGGGATGTTTTTTTTGGAGGCATTTTACTTGTAATTTTTTACAGTATATATTCACAAAAAAAAAAACTTGTAACTTGTTCAGAATCAAAGATTCAATTAAATTATAAAATTGAATGTACGTCAAATTTATAATTTTTTAAATCTTAGGTAAGAAATTTCTTACCAGGTCAGAAAATTTTCTTTAACAAAAAATTACGGATAATAAATGTTTAAAAATGATTTTTTGAACCGATCATAGGTAAAAAAATTATTCACCTGCGTTGCAAAATTTAATGGGTTACAAATTTATATTTTTGGAATATTGGATAACAAATTTTATTTCAGGTCAAACAATTTCTTATACAGAAAAAATTACAGGTAATAAAATGTAAAAACGTTTGCGGGCATCACAGATTTGGTAATTACGGATAATAAATCTTTAAAAATGATTTTTTGAACCGATCACAGGTTAAAAAATTATTCACCTGCGTTGCAAAATTTAATGGGTTACAAATTTATATTTTTGGAATATTGGGTAACAAATTTTATTTCAGGTCAAACAATTTCTTATACCGAAAAAATTACAGGTAATAAAATGTAAAAACGTTTCCGGGAATCACAGATTTGGTAATTACAGATAATAAATCTTTAAAAATGATTTTTGGAACCGATCACAGGTAAAAAAATTAATCACCTACGTTGCAAAATTTAATGGGTTACAAATTTATATTTTTGGAATATTAGGTAACAAATTTTTTTTCAGGTCAAACAATTTCTTATACCGAAAAAATTACAGGTGATAAAATGTAAAAACGTTTGCGGGCATCACAGATTTGGTAATTACGGATAATAAATCTTTAAAAATGATTTTTTGAACCGATCACAGGTTAAAAAATTATTCACCTGCGTTGCAAAATTTAATGGGTTACAAATTTATATTTTTGGAATATTGGGTAACAAATTTTATTTCAGGTCAAACAATTTCTTATACCGAAAAAATTACAGGTAATAAAATGTAAAAACGTTTCCGGGAATCACAGATTTGGTAATTACAGATAATAAATCTTTAAAAATGATTTTTGGAACCGATCACAGGTAAAAAAATTAATCACCTACGTTGCAAAATTTAATGGGTTACAAATTTATATTTTTGGAATATTAGGTAACAAATTTTTTTTCAGGTCAAACAATTTCTTATACCGAAAAAATTACAGGTAATAAAATGTAAAAACGTTTCCGGGAATCACAGATTTGGTAATTACAGATAATAAATCTTTAAAAATGATTTTTGGAACCGATCACAGGTAAAAAAATTAATCACCTACGTTGCAAAATTTAATGGGTTACAAATTTATATTTTTGGAATATTAGGTAACAAATTTTTTTTCAGGTCAAACAATTTCTTATACCGAAAAAATTACAGGTGATAAAATTTAAAAACGTTTGCGGGGATCACAGATCTGGCAAGTGTCACGCCTACTATTACTAAATCAAACATTTCTTATTCAAATAATCATATAGACATAAAATTGTCTCTTGAAAAATTTGGGTACTTTAACTATTATCGCTTCCTTTATATACGATTTCTTGTATTTAATTCATATGAAAAGTGCCACGCCCACTATCACTAAAGCATTCGTTTCTTAACAAAAGAGTCATATAGATGTCAAAGCTTTTCGTGCAAAAATTTGGGTACTCTAACTATTATCGCTTCCCGAATATACGAATTTTAGTATTCAATTGCTATGAGAGCTGCCACGCCCACTATTTCTAATGTACCCATTTTATTCCAGAAATGTTTATTTAGGTGTCAAAGTTGCACTGGCAAAATTTTAGTACTCTAATCGATATCGTTTTCCAGATATAAAAATTTTAGTATTTAATTCATATTGCAGGTGCCACGCCCACTATATCTAATGTACCCATTTTTTCCAAAAATGTTCACTTGGGTGTCAAAGTTGCATTTGTAGAATTTTAGTACTCTAATCGATTTCGTTTTCCAGATATACAAATTTTAGTATTTAATTCATATTGCAGGTGCCACGCCCACTATATCTAATGTACCCATTTTTTCCAAAAATGTTCACTTGGGTGTCAAAGTTGCATTTGTAGAATTTTAGTACTCTAATCGATTTCGTTTTCCAGATATACAAATTTTAGTATTTAATTCATATGGCAGGTGCCACGCCTACTATTGGTAATGTACCCATTTTTTCCAAAAATGTTTATTTGGATGTCAAAGTTGCCCTTGCAAAATTTTAGTACTCTAATCGATATCGTTTTCCAGATATACGAATTTTAGTATTTAATTCATATGGTGGGTGCCACGCCCACTACTGATAATGCACCCATTTTTTCCAAAAATGTTTATTTGGATGTCAAAGTTGCTCTTGTAGAATATTGGTACTCTAATCGATATCGTTTTCCAGATATACAAATTTTAGTATTTAATTCATATGGCAGGTGCCACGCCCACTATTGCCAATGTACGTATTTTTTCCAGAAATGTTTATTTGGATGTCAAAGTTCCTCTTGCAAAATTTTAGTACTCTAATCGATATCGTTTTCCAGATATACAAATTTTAGTATTTAATTCATATGGCAGGTGCCACGCCCACTATTGCCAATGTACCCATTTTTTCCAGAAATGTTTATTTGGATGTCAAAGTTGCTCTTGTGAAATTTTACTACTCTAATCGATTTCGTTTTCCAAATATACGAATTTTAGTATTCAATTCATGTGGCCACGCCTACTATTCCAAGTCCGCCCATTTTTTACCCAAATGTTCGTGTGGATGTCAAAGCTTACCGTACTTAATTTGAAGACTCTACCTGCATTAACTTTCGTGATATATAATATTTAATACTTATTCTTTAATAGGGCGTGGCACCCCGCCCACTTACAATTTCAAACGAAAGTATAGCCTATAGTTCCTTCCAGACATACAGAAAGATTCTGTGAAAATTTCAAGGAAATCGGTCCAGCCGTTTAGCCGTCTATAAAGCACAAACAAACATACAAACATACAAACACACATTGATTTTTATATATATAGATAGATATAATATATATAAAACAAAAAAAAAATAAAACAAGTAACAGTGCTATATTCGGCCGTGCCGAATCTTATATACCCTTCACAACGTGTAGTCATGCAATAACAATTGTTTGTATCACCATTCATCTCATATAAAATACGTGCATATGTCTATACTGGTTAGAATAAATGTGGCATCGAATCCCAGCTGAGCCAAAAAAATTTTATTTTATTTAATATATTATTTATATTTTATTATTTTTTTTTATATTTTTTTTAATTTTTTTAAAACATTTTTTTAGAAAAATTTTTAAAAAATTTTTTAAAATTTTTTTTTAAATTTTTTTTAAATTTTTTTTTTGTAGTTTTTTTGATTATTTTTTTCTTATTTTTAATATTTTTTTTTTTGTAATTTTTTTTGTTTGGTATGTTTTTTACATGTATGTATGTATGTATGTTGTTGTTGTAATTGTGAAAAAAACGAGGTGGTCGTGGTTTTTTGCTCATATCTCAGAAAGTTATGGGGCGATTGTGCTGAATTTCAATAGCGATTCATTCCTGGATATTTCCAAGAGATTGATACCATATACAGATCTGAGGAACATATAGTTGCTTCTAAAAGTTGATTTCAACCAACACACGGACAGACGGGCAGACGGACAGACGGATAGACGGACAGACGGACAGACGGTCAGGGCTTAATCGACTCCTCTATTCATAAGCTTTCAGAAAATATATACTTTATGGGGTCGGAAATGAAAATTGTAGAAATTACAAACGGAATGACAAAGCTATATATACCCTTGTGCACCACAGGTGAAGGGTATAAAAAAATTAAAAAAAAATAATAAAGATATAAATAATATATTAATAAAAAAATTAAAAAAAAAATAAAAAAAAAATTTAAAAAAAAATTTTTTTTTTGCTCAGCTGGGATTCGATTCCACGTTTTCTCTAACTAGTATACACGTTTGTATGTATGTATGTTGTTGTTGTAATGTTGTTTTTGTGAAAAAAAAATCGAGGTGGTCGTGGGTTTTTGCTCATATCTCAGTTGTTTATGTACCAATGTTTCTGATTTTCAATACCGTTCTACTCCCGAATATTTCTGATATTTTAATACCTCACCCGGGTCCGAGCGATGTCGGGGGTCTTCAAAAAGTTGATTTCAACATACACACGGACAGACGGACAGACTGACAGAGCTTAATCGACTGCCCTATTCATAAGCTTTCAAAAAATATATACTTTATGGGGTCGGAAATGAAAATTGTAGAAATTTCACACGGAATGACAAACCTATATATACCCTTTTTCACTGTGTGAAGGGTATAAAAAGGGTTGCTGTTGGTAAAATTTCAGTTTAACTCGTTGTAATAAGAATATATGATAAAATAAACTAAGTTACCAAATTTTATTAACTTACTTACAAACTTAATCACCGATCAAAGAGTTTCAAAAATGCCTTCCAGTCGGCTTGTGTTGGCAAAAATATACTTTTTCAGATTATAATTTTATTATTGCAATTAAATTTTTGTATAAAAAAGATAATTTTAAATGGACTGCCTGAATAATATTTAAAAATATTAGCAGTTAATGTTCTTTATATCTTTTTATGAAAGTCTGAAACATAACACCCAGTATTTTCACTTGAATTTATGAAAGAAAATTAAGTTTTTAAATTCAAGGCAATAGAGTACAGAGATCTCGTAAAAATTTATTCAAATTCAAAATGGCATCCGAAACAAAGTAATATATATCACAGTATAGACATCAGATATATAAAATCTGAAATTCAGGATATTCTTCTATTTGTTCTTTTAGAATTTTACTATTGTCTTAATATAAAAACAAGTAACAGTGCTATATTCGGCCGTGCCGAATCTTATATACCCTTCACAACGTGTAGTCATGCAATAACAATTGTTTGTATCACCATTCATCCCATATAAAATACGTGCATACGTACACGTTGGAATAAATGTGGCATCGAATCCCAGCTGAGCCAAAAAAATTTTATTTTATTTTATTTAATATATTATTTATATTTTATATTTTTTTTAAATTTTTTTAAAAAATTTTTTTAGAAAAATTTTTAAAAAATTTTTTTTTAAATTTTTTTAAATTTTTTTTTTGTAGTTTTTTTTATTATTTTTTTCTTATTTTTAATATTTTTTTTGTAATTTTTTTTGTTTGGTATGTTTTTTACATGTATGTATGTATGTATGTTGTTGTTGTAATTGTGAAAAAAACGAGGTGGTCGTGGTTTTTTGCTCATATCTCAGAAAGTTATGGGGCGATTGTGCTGAATTTCAATAGCGATTCATTCCTGGATATTTCCAAGAGATTGATACCATATACAGATCTGAGGAACATATAGTTGATTCTAAAAGTTGATTTCAACCAACACACGGACAGACGGGCAGACGGACAGGGCTTAATCGACTCCTCTATTCATAAGCTTTCAGAAAATATGTATTTTATGGGGTCGGAAATGAAAATTGTAGAAATTACAAACGGAATGACAAAGCTATATATACCCTTGTGCACCACAGGTGAAGGGTATAATAATGGAGACGGTTATATAATATTTGGCAAAACCGAATATTGTTCTATTGTTTTCAATTTAATTTTTTTGTACTTAATTTTTTTCAAGAAATAATTCACATTAACCGTTTTGCTTTAATTAATATTGTATAACTTGCAAAATCTAACAAGGAAATATGGCATATTTGGTAACATTGCAACAATACTATGTGCTACTAAATTTGCCATATGCTGAAAAGCTTGCATACACTTTTAAACAAATAAAATAACTGTCAGTATACGCAAGAATTTTGTCAAGCATTAAAATAATATCCCAGCCTGCACAAGTCAGACAAGTCTTACAAATATCTGACTTTTTTTACGGACATTTCGTACAGATTTCTGTAAGACATGTCTGGGAAATTTAATGTACGACAGGTCTGATAGATTTCTGACTGATTTCGTACAGAAATATCTAAGTTGTTTTTATTCCTTTTGGTTAGGGTTTTTTTGTTTTTTTTTTCTTTACAAACTAAAACGGAATTTTTTGCCTTTACCAATTTTGTAATCTTGATTTTGTTTGTTTTTCAAATTGTTTATTTAAGTCATAAAGTGCAACAAAATAGGTGATATTAAAAAATTTAATTTATTGGTGTGTTAAATAAGCTTAAAAGTAATATAGAAAGTGATTGTTTTGTGATTAATAAACAATATATATAAAAAAAGTGTCACGTCAGGCTTTTCGGAAAAATATTAAAAAAGATGCGTATTTGGATTTTCAAGCTTAAAATATTTAAAAGAATTGTTTTAACTATTATATCTAGCATATAAATAATGTATATGAATATATGTAATTAAGTAATAAATTATATGAATAAAAAAATATAACAAAAAACTGAGTTTTATTTTATTAAATATTTTAGATCTCTTTAAAAAATCTGTACGACTAATCGGTTAGAATTACATCAGACAAACTTTCAGAAATCTGTCAGAAATCCATACGAATGTCGTATAATAAATAAATCAGAACTTTCCCTGCTTTTTCTTTCAGATTTCTGTTAGATTTCTATAGACACGTCGGTAAAAAACTCAGAATTTCTCACGACATTTCTGTCAGAATTCGTGTCAACCACTTCATATGTTTGGCGGTCAGAAGTCTGTCAGAATTCGTATAGAATTCTTACTTGTTTGCCGACATTTTTTACAGACATCTAACAGATGTTGCAGGCTGGGATGCTGTTTACACGATATGTTGAAATTGTTAACATACATTTGTTGGTATTGTTAAAAATATGTTAATAAATGATATTAAACATACGTGTGCTGCAAAAATTTTCGTTTACCCGATATGCTGGCATTTTTAACAAATTTTTAAGCATAAATTTGCTGATTCAACATCTAAGCTTAAAGTTTACGCGTTAGGTTATGTTTGATGTTATTATATGTTAAAAAAAAATGCATTTTCGTCATTTCGCAAGACCTTAACCAGTGACGCCGAGGTCGCGGCGGCCATTTGGCCGATAATTGAACCATACCAATATTATCATAATAAAAAGGAATCACTATAATTTCCTAGATAATTTGTGTTTGATTCAAAACCAACATCGGCCCTTAAAATTTAACCACGCTTTATGTTATGATATACTTAAACAAACAAAGTAATTGTATTTTAAGTGTGTATAAAAAATCTGTATTTTTTAAGCAAAAATTGGCATAACGGACTTAAATTGTAAGGCAAAAAATCGGTAAATATGGCAGACCTGCTAAAAATCTGAATGTGCCATATTATTTATTTTGTATGAATATTAACAACAATTTTAGGAATGCGTAAAGTAATATGAAATACCATTTTATCAATGATATGCAACTTGGCGTAGTGAAATCTTAAGCAGTAATGCATTAACAACTTACAGTTAACCAATTACTTGTGGTTAAACGTCAGTATAAAAATAAATTTATCTAAACATAAAGAGGTAATTTTGAACTGGTCATAATTCATTCAATCTTTAATTAAAATTATATGAGGGTGCTTTAACAATGCTCAATGATTTCTAATATAATTTGTTCATTATGAATGAAATTAATGTCAAGTAGTGAATAGTTAATGTATAATCTCTTGTCATAAATGAAGCGCACAAGATCACATTACATCAGTATTAATTCTCACAAACATTTTTTTTTTTAATGGTGTTAAATAGTGGTTGTATAGGCAGACCACTTGAAAAGCCACAACGCAACTACATGTAATTATAAGGGTGACTGTGAAAAATGAACAACAATTTATGTTAACTAGTATGTTCTACAGTCGACTGACAGAATGTAAAATAAATTCTGTTCTTGTACTCCACATTGGGATCCCGCGATAAACATAACTAATATTTGCACTTATTAGAACGGAGTGCAGTTTCTTATAGTTTTATATAAACACATAATCTCAAATGAAAAATCACTTCAATAAAATTCATTTATCAGATAGTTGAGCTCGGAGAGAATATTCATGAATTGGACTTCAAAATTTAATAAGGAAAAAATTTGCGACAGTGAAATTTCCAAAAATTCTTTGAAGTAAGGAAAATGGAGAAAAAAAACGTAAGGCAACAAAAAAGTCATTAAGTTCTCAAATTTGTTCCATCAATTAAAACTCCATTTAAAAGCAATGCAAAAACTTTGTACAATGATATTTAGGAACTCCTAACATGTTATCGAAAAAAGTAGTCATATTTTAAATCAGTTTGTTTTATAATAAAATAAATAGACTCATTCTATGTTGTTCTTTTTTTATACCTTTCACCTGTGGTGCACAAGGGTATTAATAGCTGTGTCATTCCGTTTGTAATTTCTACAATGTTCATTCCGACCCCAAAAAGTATATATTTTCTGAAAGCTTATGAATAGAGCAGTCGATTAAGCTCTGTCCGTCTTTCCGTGTGTTGATTTAAATCAATTTTTAGAAGCACCCATATGTTCCTCAGATCTGTGTATGGTATCAATCTTTTGGAAATATCGGGGAATAAATCGCTATTGAAATTCAGCACAATCACCCCATAACTTTCTGAGATATGAGCAAATAAACACGACTGCTTCTGTTTTTTCCCATATTTTTACCACCAAAATTAAAATTTTTTAACCATAGAATAATTTGTAGGTACCTTTGCTACTATTTGTAGATATATCTAGAGATATTCGTGAACATTTTTGGATAAAGTGGGCTTTAATCGGTAGAGTTAAAAATTTTTTGAAAAATATATATTCGAAAAATTTACAAACGAAAATCAAATTTTTCCGTCTTCTAGACAACCGAGAGAGTCAATATTGGTATCATCTTAAAGGAGTTGACTAGCGCAATAAAAGGCACTATAAAAAAAAATTAAAATTCATGATGGCCGCCACTACAAAATGGCGGCTAAATCTAGTATTTTAAAATGTAGCTCCTTTAACTCTTACAATATTGGTATCAAATGAAAGGGCTTGACCAGTAAAGTACAGTAAATTATTAAATAAAATTTAAAATCCAAGATGGCGTCTAAATCAAAATGGCGGAACACATTTTTTAACCCCATCAATATGGGTATCAAATGACTAGTAGAATACGGATAACTACGTAAAAATTCAAAATCGAGGATGGCGTCGGAAACATAAAGAAAAATGGCGTATATTATGAAAAATAGGTTAAGCTACGATGTGGGACTATATCTATGTACATGATGTTGAAGGGTATTATCAGATTCGGCACGGCCGAATATAGCACTCTTACTTGTTTAAAAGAAAAATTACGCAGTGTTAACTGGTCAAAAATTGAGAGAATTTTAATTTGCCTATAAATGAAACAGAAAAAGTCTCATTAAAGAAGATACCATTTTATTAGTTTTTTAGAATTGTAGCTTTTATCGAAATTTTCCTATGAGTCATGTGTTTATAATCGGCACTGCTATATATTTTTTGCTTATACATTTAGAATTACTTATATATGTATATATATAATTTACTTTTATTATGTCATAACTCAAAATACGCACATTTAAAGTCGAGTATTACAAACGATTCTTCAGATTAAGCTGATTCTACGCTGTTTAAAATGCTTTGGAGTTGCAGCAACTTTTCATTATGTTTCAATATCAGAAATCTTGTTAAAATAAAGCATATATAATATAGTTAAATTTTTATATACGGCATTTTGTTAAAAGTTGTTGTAAACAGTGAAATGTTATAAACTTTCAAAGCCAATTTGCGCAATACTTTGTTCTCAGAATTATGTCAGGTAAATAACGATAATTCGGAATTAATTGATTTTTGGCTAAAGCTAGTAGTTTATAAACAGTAGTTTTCTTAAGCTCAAAATATATGTAGTTGTATATATATTTTAAATTTTCATTAAGATCTTAATATAAGTTCAATGAAGATATGTATGTATTTGCAAGCATATAACCAAATCATAGTAAACATCATTGTTCTCCATCCGTCACCATGACTTTGGTTTTGGAGTTGGCCAAAGCGGTAAAAAGCTATTTGACGTAGTTTAGTTGTAATTTGCAAATAAGTACTTAATTATTAATTACACATATATATGTAAATAATTTAATAAAATAATGTATAAAATTTCTTTTATAAAATACTTACCAACAAATTTAATTGTTTATAACAATTACTAATTGAATCAAGACCCAAAGCAGAATAATTGTGATTGCCTATTAAACACCAAATATTTCTAAACGTTAATATGACACTGCACTTTTAAACAATTACTAAATTAAACTTAACAATGATAAACATTTTTTACAATTTTAACATTTAATTATTGTTTAATAAACTTTTCTTTTAATCAACAAATAACACAAAACAAAAGCTAAACAAATCGTGCTGTAAAATTGTCAAACTAAATGACAACAATAATAATACAAACAACAACAATTGCTAAATTTTTGAAAACAGCTGTGTGAACGTGGTGAAATTAAAAGCAGAGATGTCAAAAACGAATTTGGTGAAGATGTGTTTATTTGGAATAGTCTTTCTTTTGGAACGGTGTTTGAACAGAGTAAAAGTAGAAAATGAACCGTCATTACTAATAATATGGTTTTGTTTGTCGACAAAAGCGCTTCGATGGTTTATTAAATTGATTTAATTTTATATGTATTCGAAAGCACAACAAGTCGTCAATTATGGGTTTTAGAGTTAGGTCAATCGATTAAAGTTTGTAATAATTTTTTCAATCTAGTGTATTATTCTCTTATTTTATAAAAATGAAGTTTGGAAAATGAATTAAAAACATGAGTCAGAAGCCTCATAGTGTCAATTTTCGTTCTGTAAAATGAACAGTTTTTGTAAGGTCAAATGTAAATGGTAAATATAATAAAAATAGACTTTATAAAAAATTTATGAAAACCTTTCGATTTCTAATAAAAGGACTCCGATGAAAATAACTTTATTGGTCTAGTTATTTATTTTGGTTGGTTTGAATCTGTGGTTGGTAAATATAATGTTTATTATGTTTTACTGCATAGTGCTTGTCTATGGTGAGCGTTTATTGTGATTGGCGATGTGTTGAGTATGTTTGTTTAAAAATTTGTTTAACATGCTGAATATAAAAATACTTTAAAGAAGAATTCGATAAAACACTGTTTTTTAAGATTTTTGCCATTGTAGGGCAGGGATGCCACTTCGGTACAAATGGAACAAACTTGGTATTCTCTTTAATATTTGCTTACTTTGAAGTTTTTATACCCTTCACACAGTGAAAAAGGGTATATATAGGTTTGTCATTCCGTGTGAAATTTCTACAATTTTCATTTCCGACCCCATAAAGTATATATTTTCTGAAAGCTATGAATAGGGGAGTCGATTAAACTCTGTCAGTCTGTCCGTGTGTATGTAGAAATCAACTTTTTGAAGCCCCCGACATCGCTTGGACCCGGATGAGGTATTAAAATATCAGAAATATTCGGGAGTAGATCGGTATTGAAAATCAGAAACATCGGAGCATAAACAATTGAGATATGAGCAAAAACCCACGACCACCTCGATTACAACAACATTACAACAACAACATACATACATACAAATGTGTATACTGGTTAGAGAAAACGTGGCATCGAATCCCAGCTGAGCCAAAAAAATTTTTTTTTATTTTTTTTTATTTTTATTTATTTTTTTTTGTTTTATATTTATTATATATATTTTAATTATTTTTTTAAAATTTTTTTTTTTTATTTTTTTTTACAATGGGGTGTTTTTATATATGTATGTTTTTTATATGTATGTACGTATTTCATATGCGATGAATGGTGTTATTGCATGACTACACGTTGTGAAGGGTAAATAAGATTCGGCACGGCTGAATATAGCGGTCTTACTTATTTTTTTAGTTTTTGGTAGGATATAATTAATTTTAGGTATTAAACACAAAGTTAAGATAAATTGTCAATAAAAATGTTAATGAGAAAAATTTGGTAGGAGCATTATTTTCTCTGGGGCATCCCTGATGTTATGATAGCGCGTGTCGACGTTGCAAAAGTTATAACTTTATTATATTTTTAACTTAAATTACCGGGTTGTTTTGCATTTCCATAATTCCATTTAAAGCATAGAACACACATGGTGATTTAATGATTATAATTAGAAATATCCAATTATAGCATAAGCACCTGATGGAAAATTTCAACATTGGAAGGCTATCGAAATTTTACAGCACGAAATTTTGAAGCACCGTGAACTCGAACGGTTCAGTGTTCACTGCGCTTTTGGTACAGATAAGAATTTTAAAATTTTGATCTCTATCGAATGCCGTAATTTACCTTTCATTTCTAAAAAAACATTAAAAGGGAAATTTGTGAAATAACAAAAAATCGGATCTTCAATACATTCTTTAGAATGTTTAATAAGTTTATATTTTATTGAAAATGTTTGATTACTTTGTTAGTAAAAATTGTTAATTAGTTTTTTCTTTCAAAATAAGTTTCGTTTGGGATAGTTTTGAAAACTTAATTCATATGAAATTTTTCAAAATATTTTAAATGTCTTACTAATTTTTTTCAATTAATTAGTGGTCATTACAAGAAGCACACACGTGTGTTAAATTAGACAAATTATGACCATGACCTATTTGAAACGATTTTGTTCCTATTCAAATATTATCAATACTATAATTAGTGTTTAACTAAGCACAACAATTTGTCAACTGGAGACTCAAAATAATTTTACGATTTATATAATTTGTTCATTTGTTTAATAACTCAAATCATAATAGGTAATAAATAAATTCAGTGATGTGTGCACTGAAGTTAAAATCGTATATACAAGCAAACATTAAGCATTAATGGACAAGTTAAACTTTGAATAATATTATTAAAAAAATTATTGTCAGCAATATAAACTTTTGGCAGAATTCCTAAAAAAAGGTATTAAACTCTTTAGAAACACGCATGTCGACAAGGCAGAGATCAACAATTATTGTGATCATGTGTGGATAATTGATGATGCGTCACATAAATTAAAGTTAAAGCAATTAATTGGTCACTGAGTAGGGTTTTGTAAACACGAAATTTCTCTTAATGAAAATAATTTTTGCTATTATGAAGTGATTTACGTATTATGTGAAACTACAGAAACTATTTCGATTTCACTCTTTCCACAAATATTTAAATGAATAATAACTTTTGTTAATTAAATTTTTCCTCGCTTGTATAAATTCATTATTATAAATTGTTTCGAAGTTATTTAGTAACTTGCATTTGTTCAAAACGGTTGTATTTTAAACTCAGAAATTAAAAAAAAAATGTTCAAAATTGTGATATTTTTGTTATTGTCAAGTGCAAGTTTGCAAGTTAGTTGTATTTTTTATATATTTTTTTTTATTTATTTAAAGTGTGTTTTATATAAATTTTCTTCTTTTTAGTGTTGTCGGGCAGAAAAAATTGATTGTCAAAGACCTCCTCAATTAGTGGTGAGTTTTGCAGAAAGTGGTAAAAATAAAATACATAATATTAAAAGAGAATGACTTAAGACACATACAGGCAAAAGTGATAATGATAAGGTTGCTTTCTTAAGTCTTTTCAATTTTTATTAGTGTGAGTGTGTGTTTGAAATATCCCAGTTGTCTTTAAAAATTCATTTTAATACATTTTAGAATTGATCATAAACAACATTTTTCATTGAACCTTGTGCTAACGTGAATATAATAAAAACCTTAGCTATAGCGAAATATTACCCAGCTGATCATGTATCACATTCCGTTGACGACAAATTCTGTGACATATATATTTATTGTCATCTATGAAAGTGTATTACTGTCAAGATAAGCGACAAAATCTTTAAATTGTTCAAGTGAAATTAAACTATTATTATTTTTATTATATTTTTATAATTTTTTAGATGACTATAGACAACACAGTATAAAATTTCGGAAATAAGAGTAATTCAAGTGATTAAATATGTTTATATTTATATTTAAATATACAAATGAATATTTGCTTATATCATTGCCGTAGTTTTGATGTCGAAAGCTTAAAAAATTTTTTTCTGGGTAGGGGAAAAGTCTTCAACTAAATTAGTTGTATATTAAATATAATAGTATTTTTTTAGAATTCCAAAGAGGGGTGGGAGTGTTTTGCAAGCCCCAGAATGGTCTAGTTCCGCCAATGAGTTATATACCCATGTGTATTTATAACAAAAAAAAAAAATGTGAAGATGTCTTGAAGGTATGATCAACTGGGATGTTGTCCCATATGTCCTACAAATAAAAAATTATTCAAATCGCAATTTGTCTAAAAATAGGGAATTAATAATTGTATATATACTGTTTGGGTTTTAATTAAACAATTTGTTTAATCTATTGTGTAAATACATAAAGGCTGATTTTTTGGCTATTTGGATGTTAGTGTAAAAAAAAAAATTCGTGAAATGTAGTAATGCCAAAAATATGCTGTAAGGTTTGTCTTCATTAACAAAATTCATGCTGAGTAAGAAATATGTCGCAAAATCGAAAAACTGCCTTTAGCGATGGAGCTCGTTGATGCTTCAATAAACTGAATAGCTGCTTATGCATCCTGAAAAATTCAGTTTTTGGTTCAGTTTGTGGGTTGGTGGCATTACTGGAGCCCACTTCTTTAAGAGCGCATAAAATCGTAACTTAATAGTTAATGGAGCAAGGTATCATGCTATGATTACTGAATTTTTTGTGCAAAATAAAAAAATTGGAATTGGATTAAACGACAGCTTATTGAAAGGCGAATTTGGTAGCAGTTAATTTAATATTTTAAGGGCCGTTATTACAACTTGCCGACAAAGTTCATGCTGATAAAAGGTAACTTTTGTTAAAATGAGCAATAAACTGACCATTAAGTATTTTTCGTTATTACAACCTGCCTGTAAAATAAATTGTATTTATTTTAAAGTATGGCAGCACCAAAGCAAATGCTGAACAAATTTATTAGTTCTTTAAAACCAAAGTGGCAACGACAAGCAAATAGTAAACAATTCCCTTATACCATGGTAAAATTATCAGGTAGCCTCACTAAAACAGCTGATTATTTTTTTCTCTACCTTAAAGTTTAACTTAGATGTCAAATTTTGTGTATGTATGTGTATATTTTGTGTACGTATATACTCTACCGCAAAAAAAACACGCACACACATTTGCTTTTTGACATTTAAGTCGTCGTTTTCCAGCAACAAAATACATTTAGGATTTTGTTGTTGCAGAACTGCGGTTACCTGATGATTGAACCATGCCTTATACGGTAGATAATAAGTTAACCTTTAATTTATAAAACTCACGTTAAAAGTTAAAGGTAGAGTGATCTTCCCTTTAACTTATCGGACACTTTTAGGTTAAAGTAAAGTTGTAATAATGAAAAACTAGTTTTCTGTCCGATAACATCCTAACTTTAGTTATCGGTAGTTATAATAATAGCCCTAAAGCAGTCTATTGAGCGCCAAGGTCGTGCAATTTTGGGGTCAAATAAACAAAACTATTTATTGTGGAGATCTTTATGAAAAGTCTCTTGTATACAGGGATCAGCTAGCCACAATTCCAGCCCTGGAAAACAATATTACAGGCAAAATAATTGTGAGATATCGCTCAAAATTCTGGAATGAGTATGAAAAATTGAAGTTCAGGAATGGACCATCACTGGCTAGACGCAGACAACAACACTAAAAATAAATACTTCATTCACTCTTGAAAATAGAGGATTTGTAAAAAATTTTCTTTAAGTAGCGAAGTTGTATTTTTTTTTAATTTTTTTATTTAATTATTATTGAAAATAAAAAAAAAGCAGTTGACTGAGTTGTAAATAATGTTGTAATGTAAGTTTGTCATTCCGTTTGTAATTTCTACAATATTTATTTGAAACTAGTGATGGGCAAATAGAAAAAATTTATGGATATATAACGTTTTGATATTTTTCAACAGTATCGATATATATATTTTAAAAACATCGATATTTCGATATATCGACACGTATTTACCTGATAATGGTGTTGAAATATTCCAAGTTTGAAAATTAAATTCACATAATACATACATATGTACAAACTTATTATATGATTTTAAATATTTATATTCGCAAACAATTCAATAAAAACAATAAAATAATAGAAAAAAAAGACAACAAAAAATATTGTTAGCTCGCCATATTAAAGCTAAAAAAAAATAAACGACAAAATTTTAAATGGTATCAAATAAGATACGAAACCATCACCTTACGCTTACATTTTATTCAAGCCAGTACTCATCGGATATGGACATCAGAAGTACTCTTTGCTTTATGTGATCCCCTGTAAATCCGATTCCTCTAGCAGACCTCAAAACGGAAAAATTTATTTCCTCTTAATATGTTCTTAAATATAGCATTTGAGGCAGCTGTTATAATAAAAACATTTTTTTCTTCAACCTTTTTCAGTAAAGTAGACGAGGGAGATGAGTGATGCGTCGTTTGACGGACTAAATTTAAAATAGAAATGGCTAACCTAGACGTCATAAAAAAAATGATTGTGAAAAAACATATGATGCATGCAGTGATGCCAGCCAGTATTAAAAATATTGAAAAAGATACTGAAAACGATACTCGTAAATAAGAATCGATGTATCGATATATCGGTTTTGAAGTATAAGCGATATATGTCGATATTTTTTGTCTTAAATATCGATATTTTGATATATCGATATTTTTAGCCCATCCCTATTTGAGACCTTAGAAAGTGTACAAATTCTGAATCGTTTTAGAGAGAGAAATTGAGATAAGTCCGTCTGTCTGTTCACTATTGACAGTCAGTTATGTGTATATTACGAGCTGAGATATGAGCGAAAGAACACAATTGTCTCTGTCTCTTACCCTTTGCAACTACTTGCAACGCTTGTTATGAATTTAAAAAATATGTACCCTTAACAACTTGTACAGCAAATCCTGATTCAATGAGTCAGTTACCAACAAAGATATTTCAAACACAATTTTTGAAAAAAAAAACAAAGTGTTCTGTTTATCGGTTCCCTAAAACAGTTTTCGTCACAGTTGCATTATATAATTTTCAGTTATGGTTTTGAAATTGTTAGTGTTGAAAAGCATTAAAATGTATATATAAATTACTAATACATAAACAAAAATTAACTAGTAATTCTATTTTTTATCCTTCAGACGAGAGTGTTGGTTTGACCTTTATTATGCTGGTGCTAATGTCAGCTTAGTAGATTATAATTCCAAAAATTTAAAAATTTTGCATCTCTGTGTTTAAAAGTTCTATAATTTTAACTATTTTTTGTTTGTATATTTAAACCTAGGATCCTGCAAAATGTTGTTTGGATGGCGGCAGAGATGAGGCTACTGAAATCTGTGCAAAACGTATGGGTATAACTGGACAACCAAGTGATGCTCCCCCCACCGTGGAAAGTGCTACAGTAAATAGTTGAAAAAATCTTTTAATAATAACAATACGATAAGTTTAATTGTCCTTTTGTTTTTCTTTACGCAAAAACAGTGTCTGGCCGAGTGCATTTTAACCGAATCAAAATATATGCAAAAACCTGAAACTTTAGAATTAAGCACCATTCAATCAGACCTAAAAAGTAAATTTGCCAACGATACTGTTTATGCTAATACTATGGCTAGAGCTTTCGAAAAATGTCAACCCAATGCTCAAAATAAAATTAAAGCATTCAAACAGATCCCATTGGGAAATGTGGCTATACAACGTGGATGTAGTCCATTTGCCGGCATGGTATTGGGTTGCACTTATATGGAATATTTCAAAAATTGTCCAGCCCATCGCTGGACCGAGAGTGATGAGTGCAATTTGGCCAAACAGTTTGTAACACAGTGTTCTTTGGGAGCTTAAATAAAAACATCGTACCAACAATTTAATTGTGTATTATTTTTAATTACATTATTTAAGATTTTAAATTAAAATTAAATTAAAAATTGTCACAAACAATATGTTCTGTTTTTTTTTTGTTTTTAAATTGGCTTTTATAAGAAATCTTTTATTTTATTCAAAATTTCGCTATCACATTGGGAATCTTCGGCAGGGAAAGATTTTATAATTAAACAATTGACAATATAAAAATTAATAAATTTTTAATTTAAGGACTAAGTTTAAGACAGATATAATTTTTGCAAAACAAGATTCTAAATTTGACAATAAAACAGAAGCATGAATTATTAAAGCAAGTTTCTCAAGAATTGGAATATATTAAGATGCTTTTCTTAATATTGAACACCAGGAAAGGTTTTCCAAGACTTTCAGTATGCAGATAACAGAAGATATATATAAAAAACACTTACATATAATATTTGTTCTTCAAATATATGTACATAAAGAATACAATTGATGTCTTCTTAAAACAATAATTTAATAAAGAATAATATCTAAATACATATTATCTTTAATTTGTGTATGTAATATTTTTGGTAACTCTAAATGTAGTAAAAAAATTGAGGTAAATTTAGCTCATTAATGTACAATGTGTAGCAATTAATGCAATTCTTTGCTTCAACAACATTTTTAAATGAACTTTTAGTTTTAGTTTTCTATGTAAACGAAAAAGAAGTTTTGATGAAATTAGTCCTTTTCATTGAAATTTTTATTTATAATACTTATACAGAAAGTACTTTCATATATAAATGAAGGGTAAATAAATGTGTTTAAGAATGTAATTAATGAAATGCCATAAAAATCAGTATGAAACAAGTAACAGTGCTATATTCGGCCGTGCCGAATCTTATATACCCTTCACAACGTGTAGTCGTGCAATAACAATTGTTTGTATCACCATTCATCCCATATAAAATACGTGCATACGTACACGTTAGAATAAATGTGGCATCGAATCCCAGCTGAGCCAAAAAAATTTTATTTTATTTAATATATTATTTATATTTTATTATTTTTTTTAAATTTTTTTAAAAAATTTTTTTACATTTTTTTTTAAAGTTTTTTAAAATTTTTTTTTTTATTTTTTTTTATTATTTTTTTTCTTAATTTTAATATTTTTTTTTTTTTTGTAATTTTTTTTGTTTGGTATGTTTTTTACATGTATGATGTATGTATGTTGTTGTTGTAATTGTGAAAAAAAACGAGGTGGTCGTGGTTTTTTGCTCATATCTCAGAAAGTTATGGGGCGATTGTGCTGAATTTCAATAGCGATTCATTCCTGGATATTTCCAAGAGATTGATACCATATACAGATCTGAGGAACATATAGTTGCTTCTAAAAGTTGATTTCAACCAACACACGGACAGACGGACAGACGGACAGACGGTCAGGGTTTAATCGACTCCTCTATTCATAAGCTTTCAGAAAATATATACTTTATGGGGTCGGAAATGAAAATTGTAGAAATTACAAACGGAATGACAAAGCTATATATACCCTTGTGCACCACAGGTGAAGGGTATAAAAATACGATTGTATTATATTGTCCATCTCCGATGGAATTAACAAAAACATCTGGGTATCAATTCTCGTTCTATGAAACTATGAAATGAAAACTTTTTGTGTGTAATATCATATGGTGCCACCATACCCTTTGCTATACAAAAACTTTTTCATTTCACGGTTTCACAGAACGAGAATTGAACCCCTGTTTATATACTACACAGATTGTATTTTATGTGATAGTGTAGACACAAATTGAAATGAGAAACTTTTCTATTTGATTTTTTGACAATCAGACCAAAAATCATGTTATTTTGCTCTGACAAAATCCAATGAAAATCTAAAGACTTGTAGAATAGTGTGAAGCGGCCTTAAATAATAATCTGTTTAGTAAGCAAATTTAATTTAAATTATTGCAAGAAATTATTGGTTACTTTTATTACTACATTTCGATTACAGTAAACAAATACTGTTTTATGCACCCACAAAACAAATAATGAAATTCATTGCCAATCGAATGTTTCGGTTTTTACAATCGAAATTTTCTTTTGCGGTTATAATATTTCTTTTGCAAGATTCATAATTTCTTAGTGCTGACTACAAAATTTTTTCATAAGAAAAAAATCGAAGACACATACAAAATATTATCGAAAACGTTTTTGTATATACATATGTACATATGCACGTAAAAATAAATTGTTTACAAAAATTTTGTTAAAAAAAATTCAATTCATAGACTTTAGATTTTTCTGGGAAAATATTCGGGTAAGGCTATGTCGGTACAGAAATCTTCACGATTTTTGCGTATGAATTCTAGTAAAGCATATTCTACTTGACCAGTTATGCCTAAATCCTGGCAATAACTATTCATTAATTTGCGTCTGGTATCGCGATCTATATCCTGCAAAAATTACTATTTTTTATTCAATTCGAATTAATAAATTTTTATTTTTGTTATAGAGCCTTACCTTTTCCATGATCACTTTGGCTGTATCCATTATCAAATTTTTATTGGTTCTTCTTAAGTTTTCGAATTGATCATGCATTAAAATTTCTGTCCAGGGTTCTTGAAAAAAATCTACGAAATTGGCAATATCCTTAAGATACCAACGTGATCTTAGATTGTTCAGCAGCAGCTCATGACGACCGCAAAAGAATTTTAAAAAGTCGAAATTAATTGTCTGGATAAGTAAAATAAATAAATTGAGATTAAGACAAAATATAAGTTTTACAGCACGGTGAATTCATAATAGGTGATTGAAATATTTGTCGATGCCAAATCTTATATACCCTTAACACAGTTATATATACATATGTATATACATACATACGTATGCATAAGCAACCGCTAGCTTTTGTTTTTATTTTTGATGAATCGACTCCCTATATATCTGTGGCTTGGAGCTAAAAGGGCCAATGTCAAAATATTTACTTTTGAGAAAATTTGAATTGAACTTTAACTTTAATAGGTGCTTTCATAGTGATATTGGCCAGCATTTTATTTATGAAGCTATTCTTGGTTAAGTATGACTTTAGCTGTTTTACCATAATGAAAAAGAGCAAGAAAACAAATCTAATGCAATAATTAACTCAAAAGAGCAAAAAAGTGACATTGGCCCTTTTAGCTCTAAGCCACAGATATAAGGATGTAGAATATATGTACGTATGTACGTATGAGTCGCAAATCAATACTATTGAAATTTTTATATGTATCTCTGTAATTTATATGGAAATTGTGTTACCTATCACCAGTATCACAGTTTCAAGATCATAACTGACAAATACATATATGGTTCAACTGTGACCAAAACGATAATCTGAACTTTTAATTAAAATTTGTTTTCAATTTTTTTTGCCGATATTTTTGTTAGTAATTGAAGCATTAATTTCCGTACAAGTTGCCGAAGGCACATATTTTACATAACTATATAAAAAACGTCACAAGAAGTTTCATAGGAGCTGCAAAATTTTACTTATTTTTGGAAAGAAATTGTATGTGGGTGACTCTTATAACAAACTGCATGTTCCCAGAAAATATTGGCGGTATAGGTGGAGGAGACAATAGCTGAGACACACCAAATTTGATGTGTTTAAGTCTTAGAACAAACCGCTTGTTCCAACAAAATATTGACTGTATAGGACGGGGGAGACGGGTACTCCCCATACAAAGAAATTATTAATTTATGAATAAACATACATTTTTTATTCGTACTTCGGATAGTATTATCCAATAAAAGATTTCTTTAAAAAGCTTAAGAAAGTTAATTCGTGAGTGCGTAAGAACCAAGTTTGTTAAATCACGCACGCTTTTTTTAAATCAAATTTATATACAACAATAACTAGAATGACACGTGATTCACGCGCAATAAATCACGATATGTGCATATCTCTAATAAAAA